>LPNX010841661.1:145548-291719 GCA_001517045.1 Pseudotsuga menziesii
GGCGATAACCTTAAACTTGTACAGTTGGTCACTACACTCAGAGATCGAGCTTTAACATGGTATATAAAGTATACCACAGTACCCAAGACACTTGCCCAGGTCAAGAATGCCATGATTAAAGAGTTCAAGAAACCTAAGTCTGAATCTCAGTGCATTACAGAGCTCAAGGATATTAAGCAGCTACCATCAGAATCAGTATGGGACTTTGACCAGAAATTCAAAGCTCTTATAGACCAAGTAAGTTTTGAGTTTGCGCCAGAGCAACATAAGGAATGGTTTATTGCAGCGCTGCTCCCTCACATCAGAGTGCCACTAATGCAGCAGAAACTCCAGACACAGGATGACGCGTTGGAGATGGCGATGAATTTAGAAGCTTCACCTTTAGCAGAAACCAGTGCAGGAATGACAACTCTACAAAACCAGTTGGCCAACCTCATGTTACAGATACACGAAATTAAGAAAGGAAAAGAGGTTATGCAAGGCATATGGTGCTTACGATGTAGAGCACAGGGTCATACCAAAGACAATTGTCCAATTTTTGCAGAATATTTAGCGTCAGGGGATCCTAACCCCTTACCACGAACGCAAGGGCCATGGTGTGAAATATGCAAAACACAAGGACACCCACCTCAGCAATGCCCTTTGCTTCAGAAGTATGTACAGACACCTAAGAACCTATACTGTGTCTTCTGCAGTTCTGTCGGACATGATGAACAGAATTGCCGAGCCTGTGATCTCATGTTGGATAGAAAACATGACGTATACAGAGTCCAGTCAGAAACACAGGGTCCAGCAGCAGGACCACAGCCTGACCCGACTTATGGTGGCCGTGGAGGAGGATTCAGAGGACGAGGCCATGGAGGAGGCTTTGCAAGAGGAGAAGGATTCGATAGAGGAGAAGGTTTTGGCCATGGTCACGGATGAATCACTTGTTATAACTGCGGAGTTGTAGGACACTATGCTAGGGACTGCCAGAACCCCACTACCACTTGTAACTACTGCAAATCTTATGATCATACTATAGAGGAGTTTCCTATCTTGATAGCTAAGATCAAAGACCCTAAACCAACAGTACACCAGAACATCCAGCTTATTGTTGCTGAGCAGGAAGAACCAGAACGAAGAGTTAGTATTGTGACCCATAGCGGTGCTTCCACTAGTGGGACATCGCAGGAGACCGCAAAGAACACAAGTCAGGAGTGGGTGCGCAGAGCTCCTGGTAAAGCAACAGCACTCGACCTACAGAAGAATAAAGAGACATTTCAGGAAGCCAAGGCTTCCTTCGATGAACCTACACAATCAGGATCGCAGGTACCGCCGTCTAGGGGTGTACCGCAGCAAGCACCTTGTGGCGATAGCCCAGAACAGATACCGCAGGCTACCACATCGGGAAGATGCGACGAGGATGAATCGACAGGGAGTATACAATCTTTCCTACGCAGTTGCTTGAAGCTCTTGAGAAATGAAAAATCTATCGGCGAACTACAGCGCATCATAGATCAGTGTCAGCAACCTTCTCTCTCGGGCAATGCACACCACACTGTTCATAATATTACAGGACATACAAGGACCGGAAGAGAGATGAAAATCACAACACAGATTGGAGAGTTCGAAATGGACGAAGTCATCTTAGATCTGGGATCAGAGGTGAACGTTCTAACTAAGCAGACATGGGAACAGATGGGTAGCCCTTAGTTAGTCAGATCACCTATCCACCTGAGATTAGCTAACCAGCAGCGAGTATCACCATTGGGTCGACTTTTACAGGTGCTAGTTGACATTGACGGAGTTCGTACTTTTGCGGACTTCGAGGTTATAGAAATCATTGGCAACAGTCGACCATATCCAGCACTATTAAGTATCGATTGGGCGATTGGTAGCAAGGCTGTCATTGACCTAAAGAGAATACAAATGACCTTTGAGGATGCACAGATACGGGTCATCGCACCGCTGGATCCTTACCAAGGTCCTAGATACATTGAACCTATCCGAGCAGAGGAGGAGGCACATAACATGGATAGTCTCTACCAGATGACTGCGAACCAGAGCGACTACATCAATCCAACTGCAGAAGGGAACATTAGTTGGCAATGCGACAGCTCATGCGCATTGGATTCCGATGTTGGTCTAGAGAACTGGCAGAACGGACTTTACGAAGTCTCAGCGCACAGATGTGCATTTATGAGTAAGTCACTGCGATGGATTGGCACAGAGATCACTGAGATTCCATCATATCATGGTCTAACAGATATCCAGGACTTCTTTGAGAAGTTTGAGCAACAGATTCCCTACGAGCAGAGGATCGCAGCTATGGACCTTGCAGTACGAGCCACACCTGCAAGATGGTGGTATGCGCATAAAGAGAATATCGCATCATGGGATGATATTAAAAGACTAATGGCGATCAGATTTTCTGACGACAGAGAGTATGTCCAGCAGAAGTACACAGGAGAAACTGACCCCAGGGCACACATTTAGACATGTGAACAGAATTGGTCGGACATTCCCGAGGATGAATGGGTTCACAGATTCATTCACACATTGGACACAGTTCCAAGGAACTGGTACACAGAGACTGAGTTGCGCAAGGGGACGACCACCTGGTCACTTATGACAGACAGTTTCCTACTCACCTTTGTGTTTGAATCAGAACATCCAAGTGTTGCTCAGGCCCTAGACATAATCAAGATCAAGATATTTGAGGACTGTACCATCTCAGTGCAGGCTCAACTTGAGTGGGCCATCCAGTTGCAGGACGCGCTTGAGTGCTATAACTTCACAGCAAAACCAGACAATGAAGATAAGGATGAGGATCAGGTTCCTCGCAACACCAACATTCCGGAGTCAGAAGGGACTCGCGATGTTGGGGGACCACAGTTAGAGATTCCAGCAATCACCGAACCTATCAAGATTAAAAAGATCAATATTGTCACAGATGCAGAACCTAAGTTTGCCTCTATTGGAGACTATTGGAACGACGAAACAGTCGGACAGATTGCAGATCTGTTACATGACTATCAGGACCTATTTCCCACCAAGTTCACAGAGATGAAGGGAATAGTTGGAGACCTGGGAGTTATGAGGATACCGTTGAAGGAGGATGCTAGACCAGTTAAGCAACGCCCATATAGATTGAATCCACGCTACAAAGAAAAAGTAAAGGACGAAATCGATAAGATGCTAGTAGCAGGCATCATTGAGCCGGTAGAAGAAAGTGAATGGGTTAGCCCCATGGTCGTACAAGAAAAGAAAACAAAAGGAGACATCACGATCTGTGTCGATCTGCGCAAGCTCAACGATGCATCGCTTCACGATCCATTTCCGACACCGTTCACTGATGAGGTATTAGACAATGTGGGAGGACAGGAGGTCTACTCCTTCACTGATGGGTTTTCAGGCTACCATCAGATCAGAATACATCCAGAAGATCGGTCCAAGACCACCTTTGCAACAGAATGGGGCTCGTTCCAGTATACGGTAATGCCCTTTGGTCTTAAGAATGCACCAGCTATATTTTCTAGAGTAGTCGTTGATGTATTTAAAGAATACATTCATAAATTCTTAGAAGTATATTTTGATGATTGGACTGTATTTGGACTAATTGACAAGCATATAGGAGACTTAATACTGATGTTAGAGAAATGTAGGCAGTACCAGATTTCTCTAAACTTGAAGAAATGTATATTTTGTGCACCATTTGGTATTTTGTTGGGTCACATTGTTTGCAGACAAGGCTTGATGGTAGACCCTGCGAAGATCGCTATCATTGTAAATCTTCCAGCACCCAAATCAGTCAAGCAACTGAGGAAAGTACTTGGTCATACCGGGTACTACAGAAAGTTCATCAAGGGCTACGCAAAGATTACAGTACCAATGGAGAAATTGCTCAAGAAAGATATAAAATTCCTATGGAACGAGGAATGTCAACAGAGTCTAGACATGCTTAAAGAGAAAATGGTTACAGCACCCATCTTAGTATTTCCCGACTGGACTAATCCATTTCATGTACATGTGGATGCGTCTGGCATCGCATTAGGGGTTGTTTTAACACAACCAGGAGAAGGGGACATTGACCACCCTATCGTATATTCCAGCAGAAAGCTCTCGACAGCAGAAAATAACTACACCACAACTGAAAGAGAAGGCCTAGCTATGGTGTATGCGCTGCAGAAGTTTAGGCACTACCTGTTGGGTGCCCCATTCAAGATGTTTACTGACCATTCCGCATTAAAGTATTTGGTCGATAAGCCAGTGTTAGGGGGGAGAATCTGCAGATGGTTACTCCTCTTTCAGGAGTATGATTTTGAAATCATTGTGAAACCAGGAAGACTGAATGCAGGACCTGATCATTTGTCGCGGATAGACTCAGGAGAAGAGCCAAGTAACCTAGATGACAATCTACCGGATGCGCTGTTGTTCTCTATCCAGTTCGCAGATGAGTACTATGCCGATATTATTCAATTTCTCACTACGGGAGTAGCACCTGATGAGTTTACTAAGCAACAAAAGAAGCAGTTGGTTGTTAAAGAAGCAGACTTCACCCTCATCGCAGGACACCTATACAAGTTAGGTCCGGATGAAGTTCTGCGCAGATGTGTGATGCCGCATGAAAAAGACACTATTATCAGAGAGGCGCATTCAGGAACCGCAGGAGGTCATTTCGCAGGAAAGCCGACTGTGCAGAAAATCCTGGAGGCGGGATTATGGTGGCCTACATTGCATAAAGACACCAAGGACTTTTACATATGCTGCGACATCTGCCAAAGGGTAGGAAAACCCTCGCGACGCGACGAAATGCCGCTGCGACCGCAGGTCACGTTGCACGCATTTGACAAATGGGCTATAGATTTTGTGGGTCCTATCAACCCAACAGGAAAGCGCACTGGTGCGAGATATATTATCACGGGAACAGAGTACCTCACCAGATGGGCAGAGGCCAAAGCAGTAAGAAATTGTGATGCTGCTACAGCCGCATAGTTCCTTTTTGAAAACATCATCAGTAGATTTGGATGCCCAGTAATTTTGATGAGTGATCAAGGCACGCATTTTTTGAACAAAACTATTGAGGCATTGACAGAAGAATTCCAGATTTAGCACCATAAGAGCACTCCCTACCACCCCCAGGCTAATGGTACAGTGGAGGCCTTTAATAATATTTTAGAGAATGCTCTTACTAAGATCTACAATAGCCAGAGGAATGATTGGGACCTCAGAGTTAACGCTGTATTATGGGTGTACAGGACCACATGCAAGAAACTTACGGGATATTCCCATAGGAATCAAGAAAATTAGTATTTGTCTTTCTTAGTATATTCCCAATAAACCACTCTTTATGATTTGATTCCTAATGCCCGTCGTCCTACCAATGATCCTTCCAAATCTACCATGGATCCTCTTGTTGATGACATAGTTGGTTTTGTGAATACTTAGCCTACATAACCACTTGTTGGACAACAAGTTCAGTCGACCTATGCTCCAACCCAAAACATGGATGGTAGAAAAACAAAGGATTCTCCTTCTCCTATGCAAAATTCTGAGGTGAGTGGAGTTCAATCCTTGTCATATCAAGGTAAGAAGAAAAAGAAAGATAAATCCACATCTTCTTATAACCAGCAGGAGAAACTAAAATCACAAGAAAACCATCCCAATACCAAGCCTAAGAGAAAGTCTAAGTTTCCATGTCTAGTATGTGAAGGTGACCACTATACCAAAGTTTTTCCTCACCACAAGGAATTCAGTAAGTTTTGAAAGGTCCCTCCAATCGTGTAGTGTTAATCGATCATTTTCCTCCATAAAATCAACAAATGGTTGCGCACGATTCCAACCCCATGCAAGGGGGCGATGGAAGTAAGTTGGAATACAACATACGATTATATTCCAAACAAAAAATCTAGTATAATTTCTAAGGAGAAAACTTTAGTTGAAGAACCATCCACCTCCACTCCTACTCTTGGCCCTCTTCATATAGGGAAGCCTATTTTTGACATAGTATTACGCCCTCCCAAAACCACAATTCGAAAGCTGACATGCAATCCAAGTGCTCTAGGTGCCTAGAATTATAATATTGTGGAAGTATTAACTCAAGCACCTTGTGTAATGCCAACTATCGAAGTTTTACAACACTTCCGTTCGTAGTGAAGAACTATATTGTTAGCTCTTGGAGCTATGGACCCTAAAAATTACAATACTATCATGATCAAATTGGAATATTTTAAGACAAGTCTTTCCCACCAACTCGCATTTAAAATACATACGAATATTTGTGGGAAAACATCCATCAGATTGTTTTGTAGGAAGGCGCCTCCACCTCAATTATGTCTTTGTCTTGTTGGAGATACATTGGCTCTCCCAAATTTAATCAGTCTCCTACCACACTTAAGGCCTTCAACGGTCACTTATTTCAACCTTATGGGTTCTTACCATCTTTAGCTGTGGATTTTTTTGCGGGGGGACTATGTCTATTCATGTTGAAATAGTAGATTTTCCTTTGGATTACAACATTTTGTTAGGTCAAAACTTGTTTTATGCAAGGAATGCTTTTGCATCCTTAGTTTTCAACTTAGTACAATTTCTTCACTAAGGTAAAATTGTTAGTATAGACCAACTGAAATTTTTTAGTATCGATATCCATTCCAATACCACCAATAATGTTACTTTTATGGCACATTCTAAACCTCGGTATGAGGTTGTGGGTGTATGACTTCTTATGTATTCCCCCATCATCAATGTTTTTCGTGAAATCCCACTCCTAGTTGTTGCGGTTAATATGGTTACATTTATGGTGCCACAATCCCATGAATCACTTGATCCTGGGGTAATACCTAATATATTTAAACTTGATGTGGTGAACCATTCACTAGGGATATTGCATCCTTATACTTACAATCATAGTTATATTTTAATGTCAAGATCGTTAAAAAAGGAAACAAATTCTATGCCCATTGAGTCGAGTCTTCCACTAGATTTAGGACTTATACCTTCCTTTCATCCTCCTATGCAACTTTATTCTCCTTCCTCTTTCATTTCTAGTGAACCTATTAGTACTAATAACTAAGATTTTAATCATGAGAAGTAGAATAGGCGAACAAAATGAAGCTTTGGGGCATGTCTTTAACCTTTAGGCTTCATGTTGAAGTTAACTCAGTAGATTTTCCAACCTATTGGTATCATGTTGGGGTTGATCAATTATCCTTTCATATTTATGCTGGGGGAAAGTACCAACCACTGGAGATCATGTTGGGAAAACACCTTCCATTTGCACTCATTTCGAGCATACTTTGTTTTCTGTTTTGAGCTCTCTAAACCATGAAAAAACATCCCAAGCATAGTTCATTATCTGTTGTAATCTCATTAAAAAATGAAGCAGATACCCTGAGCATTCTTCCAACCAATATTCGATCACGTTGAAAACAATAATATCGTCTTGATATTAATTTTTACTTTTTTGTTCTCTGGATTAAAACATGAAAAATATTCCAAGTGCTTTTGATACCAGAATCATGCTTTCTAAAACTAAGTTAAAAAGGTGTCGAGCTTAGTATTTGTCTTTCGCGTGCTCATAAATACATGAGAATAAGTTACCAAGCATACTTTTATCACTTTTTTGGGATCGTAAAAAAATGTTATGAAAAAGGAACCCTTGGAGTTTTCTTTAAGCTCTTTTCAGACTCCCAAAACATATAAAGATTGCCAAGTGAACTTGTTTCTTTCATGCTTGTAAAAGTTCTTGAAAGAATGTCTATTTGGTGATAGTTTACCCCTTTTTTCAGACCATTTGGACTGTTTTTGAAATATGTATACCTTGGTTAACCATTGACTAAGAGAGTTCTCCTATGAATTATTTTATACTTTTTCGGGCTTAGGGAACTAACTTTAAAAAAAAATCATGTTGGAGTCTTCTTTAAGTGTTTTTTAGACTCTCTAAACATGAAAAACCACTGGGTTTTCCTTATTTAGACTCATAAAACTACATATCAAAGTCCCCTTTTGTGATCGAACCCCTCCTTTCTTAGGTTCGTAAAACATGTGAGATTGGACTCATTGATGATGAGCTACATCGAGCATTTCTTACCCTCTTCTGGATCATTAAGGACCAAAGAGGTAATCATCAATCATGATGGGGAACACAAGGGAAAGGGGATGTATTTGAGTATGTATTTATGGAAACTTATTGTCACCCATGAACATGGAACATGTTTGTATCTCATTCAAATATTTGGGTAATCAACTTGTCTTCAAGTCATACCAATTCCATGAATTTTCTTACTCCTTTGGGTCATCTGAAGAATGCATTAGTCATTTGTTGCATTATGACCCGATCTTTTCTTTATTGAGTCAATGATTCTAAGTCACTTATTGTTCCATTTAATGTTGAAGGGGAGTATTTTACCTGATTCAGCCTTTGTAGTCATTAAAACCCTCTATTGTTCCATCCATCCCTGAAATAATATCTCAAGTATTATTTTTCATTCCACCTTTGTGTCAATTCATGCTCATTTTATGTACCATATTACATCACTTTCCTGTCTTAGTTTTTTGTCAATGATGTGGGATACATCATGCCCCTACTTCAATGAGTATGTTCCTATGTGCCGGTTAATGCTCATTTGATCTACCATATTACATCACTTTCTTGTTTTGGTTTTGTGTCAATGATATGGGATACATTTTGGCCCTACTTTGATGAGTATGTTCCTATCAACCGTTAACACAACATCTAGGAATTAGAATTTGAAACCAATTAGTACCTTGGAAATTTCACGTCTCAATGGAATATTTCCTCACTTTTGACAACAGTTTTACATCATGCATAAATTGAGGCTCTAATACCATGTTGAAACACATGATGAATATCTTGCTACAAGAGATTTCTCACAAGCATGCACAAGGAAGAAAATAGAGAGGATAATAATGAGTCTGAATACACGAGAAGGATAATAAGTGACTATTGATCAAGTGAATTGATGATTATTATAATAGTAATACATCCTTATAAAGGAAAATATATTTTCTAGAAGACAACTCATGCTAGATCATAAAGCAGGCTTACCAAAATATGATAAACCCCTATAGGTGACTAAAGCACTTTCCAAATATGTCAATGACCTTATGAATTGGATGAATCATGAGTGAGTTGTCACGAGTGATCTAAAAACATGCTAATTATGGAATCTATAGATAAAATCATGGAGGATGGGTTGGAAACAAAATATAGTAGTTTCCTAGTTGACTAGCTTTACCTTATCCACTGAAAAGATGAAATAAAGTAGGATAAAGAAAGAATATGCAGGAAGACACAATTACTAAATCTGGGAAGTCAATAAAGTAGGATTGATCTATATAGAATCATGATAAAAGGCACTCTTGGTGTATATATGGAAAGTGTTGATCAAGTGGTCCAAGTGGATGCCAACTATCTAGGCTAGTGGATAGGAAATTAATCAAGAATGATTAAATATTGTTATCCTAAGTATGGATTGGGTTTATAGTATTCAAGACCCCCTTTAAGTCTAAATTTATGATGGAGTTATCTGAAATAATCATAAATATAGATGCATATAGATCCCAACAACAAGGCTATGGTCACCTTTTACAATTAATTTTGTCCATAGAAGTGAGGAAAGAGGAAAAACCACATGGGGAAAGTCCTCCCTCAAGAAAGGAAAAGGCACAAAATTGAACAACATTTATTCAACATATATTTTTCTTCACTTGAATGATCTTGTTGAACTACTCCTGATACAATAATTTGATGAATAAGTTGTGAACTCCATGATCATGCGCTAGAGTGTAGTATTTGCAAAAAGGAAGAGGAGAGACTCCTTGTAGCTCATCATCTGATGGTGGAGGAGAATTATATGAATGCTTCTTGGTGATATAATAATCTAATATGAAAACAAAATCTGAAAAGTAAAATATATCTATGCATACTCCTTCCCAAAGAGTAGAAATGTTAACACAATCAACAACACAATCGGTTCCTTGTATAGTTGCAAAATGGTGAGATGGCCCATGTATCTTCTTTTAAATCTGTTGTAGCACCTTACCAATTTTGAAATGAGGCTGGAATTACTCTGAAATATCAGAAATATTATCATATGGAGTAGAAAATTTAAAAGGTTTAGTGTATCAATGATGATATAGGGCTAGAGTAGGAAAAGGATGAGCAACTGGGGTAAACTGATGGGTGTAAAAATATGAATGATGGATGGAATTGAGATATGAACCATAGATTCTTTGATCATATAAAAAAATGTGAAACATAATTCAATATATTAATAATTACATGGATAACCAACTAGTGAGAAATAGACAAGACTTGAAACCATTTGATATAAGTAACACTTCATAAGAAACCAATAAGAAATCAACTAGTGAACTTGGGGTTTGTCTAGTTTTATGAGTCTTCAGAGGCATGGTAGATAGTATGGATGAATCCATAACATGCATATAAACTTGAAACATTGCTTCTAAATTAGAATTAGAATATTTTAATGGAGTGAGGAAGATTTTCTTAAATACAAGTCAGGATCTAGTGAAAAATCACAATCTTTGGGAGATGAATCTAGTAGACGGCCATAGGTAAATTATTCAAAAAAGGAACTGATATTTATTATTTTGATATACCAAAAAGTGAATCTATATAATATATGTGAGGAAATGATTTAACTCTGGCACTCAAAGCATATTTCATATTACCTTAGTACTACGCGCTATGACAATGTTATGAGAATTCAACATGCTTCTCTAGTTCATTAGACACTTTGATGTTATGCTTCTTAAGAAACTGAGACATGATATCCAAATTCATCTTGAAAAAAATATTCTCACGGTGAAATCCATTTATGCAATAAGAAAACTTGTATTTTCTCCCTTTCTTCTTGACTTTCTTCATTGAACCTTCATCGGTAGGCTTCGAACTTTCATCTTCATTATCTTACTTTAGCTTCTTCTCTTTCACTACTTTCTTTTCTTTTGACTTTGAATTCTTAATTACTTTAACTATAAGATCATGATCCTTTCCGTTGGATATTCTAAGAGAACCCATATGGATCAATTTATCTTCTCCTTTGTTAGTGAATCAAAGAATGTACTCAAGAAGGTATTTTCCAATTCGAAATAGAAAGCCTAGAAGCATGAAAAGTAGACACAAAAACTAAGTATTCAGGACCCAATTTTTAAAGGATGGAAATAATAAATTGATATTATTTCTGTTGAAATATATTAAACCCACTCATAAATTAGGATAAAATAATTAATCATTATTTGATTAATTATTCACCCACTAGCTTAATTAGTTGGCATCCACTTGCACCTTAAAGTCAATACATGCCATCTATATCATAGAAATGATTTATTTCCAATTCTAGGTTGATCTTGACCACTTTATGGCCATCCAGAATTGGTAACTACGCTTTACAACAGAATCTGCTTTATTCTATTTTTTCTGCTTTATCCTACTTTTCTATGGATAAGGTAAAGCTAGTCAACTAGGAAACTGGCAGCTTTTGTTGCCAACCCATCATCCATTATTTTCTCTCCATATTCTAGGATTAGCAAGTCTTTCCTTCACTCATCATCACTCACACATGCTATTTCTAATTCGTGAGGTGCTTGGTATATTGGGAAAGTGCTTTAGTCAACTATGGGGTTTATCATAATTAGTAAGCCTGCTTTATGAGCTAGCTTGAGTTGTCTTCATGCAACTCATTTTTCCTTTATAAGGATGTATTACCTATGTAATAATATCAATTATCATTTATTAATTATTCATTAATGTGTGTTCATTAATTCTTCTTCTTCTCTCCTTATGCTAATTCTCTACAATTCTTTGTGAGGTTAATTGTGTGCCTAGATCCTTAGCCTGTTTATGAAATTCCTTATGCCATCAAGGCTTTAGAATATCTACATGGTATCAGAGCTAAGGTTCTCAAAGTTCAATTTCTACATGGTATTAGAGCTGAGGATATCAAAGCTCTACATGATATCAGATCTTTGAGAGTTCATTAATTAATCCTCCCTTTTTCAGATTTGCAGGTTCAACTTCGAATGGATTCAAGAGTATCAGTTCCTCTTCTTTCTCCATTCATAAGCTATTTAGAGTGGAAACTGAAGATGATTTCATATCTAAAGAGACAAGGTCTCTATGAGATATCTATTGGAGCTGGTGAAGAGTCTTATGAAGAGCCAAGTTATTGGTTGAATGACTGTGAAAGAGCAATTGGAGCTATTTGTCTAGCTATCTCTCCATGCATGCGCTACCTTATTGATTCTGTTGATTACCCAAAGGATCTCTGGACAACATTGGATAGAGTTTTGGGAAAGGACAATGAGGATCCTTCTAGCTATGTGGAGAGTGCCTTTAGCTCCTCAATTATTTCTCTCTCTCAATATGTCTCGGCCTCTACAGTCTTTGATGAAGTTGATCATGAAGAAGAAGTTTCTCATACAGTTCTTGTTGCTACTACTCTCTTTGATTCGAATGCTTCCTCCTTCAATCAAGAAGCAAATATTGAAGAGCCATCTTTTTCTATGTCTCTTGAAGTAGAAGATATTGATTCATCTTCTTATGATGTTGTTGATGAAAAAGAAGTGACTAATGGAGCTGCTATTGCTATTGATGATTCACTCACACATTCAGTGTTCTCTATATCTTCTATCATGGATTCTGAGATCCATATGCCAGACCTCTCACACTTTGTGCATGCCTCTCTTCTTGATGATGCGCAACCTAGTGACTTTCAAGATGTTTGTTTAGCCAAATCAAGCCCTTTTAGTGTTTTTCCACTTACCATACTTGATCCCATGGGCTTCTACAACTCCTCCTTTGTTCTTGGCACTCATTCTGAGAGCCTTCTTGAAGATTTTGAACATCACTATATTTCCTCCTTACATTCTTCTACCATAGAGGATTCTTTACCAATATATTCCCATGAGTCTACTGTTGTTCTTATTTGTGATCTCTTGGATTCTTTGGAAGATAGATCAACCCATGGAGCCCATGCATTCGCACTCTTTGATCCTATACCTTCTCTATGTTCCTACAAGATCACTTGCACACATCCTCTCTCTGAAAATGAAGATGGAGACATGATACACTCGCTTGGACAATTATTTCACCTATCTAGAGCTCATTTCATCTCTACTGGTTCGAATTTCAAGTCATCTCATCATCTTGGAGCTGATTACAAGTCTCAAGATCCTTTAGTATTGCCTTCACATCATTGGATCTCAGTTGTTCTACATGGTCCTAGTTTCCATCCTGCAGCTGCCCTTGATCTAGGTGAGCAGATTTATCTTCTTCCCAAGAAGAAGATTCCTCTAGACATCAACATTTAGTTTGGAGCAGCAGCAACACTAGCAGTTCAACATTTTTGGTATTTCTTTTCATGTCCTTTCTTGAGGGGGTATTTTCCCCTTGAGGTTTTGCCTCTTTCCTCATTTCTTTGGACAAGATAAATTGTAAAAGAGTGGTCGTAGCTTTATTACTGGGCCCTATAGGCATATATATTTCTGATTAGTTCAGGGATATCATCATAAAGTCAGGCTTAAAAGGGGGTGTTGGAATATAATAAACCCACTCATAAAATAATTAATCATTATTTGATTAATTTTCTACCCACTAGCTTAGATAGTTGGCATCCACTTGCACCTTAAATTCAATACATGCCATCTATATCCTAGGAATGATTTATTTCCAATTCTGGGTTGATCTTGACCACTTTATGGCCATCCAGAATTGGTAACTGTGCTTTACAGCAGAATCTACTTTATTATGTTTTTTCTGCTTTATCCTACTTTTCTATGGATAAGGTAAAGCTAGTCAACTAGGAAACTGGCAGCTTTTGTTGCCAACCCATCCTCCATTATTTTCCCTCCATATTCTAGGATTAGCAAGTCTTTCCTTCACTCATGATCACTCACACATGCTATTGCTAATTTGTGAGGTGCTTGGTAGATTGGGAAAGTGCTTTAGTCAACTATGTGGTTTATCATAATTAGTAAGCCTGCTTTATGAGCTAGCTTGAGTTGTCTTCATGCAACTCCTTTTGCTTTTATAAGGATGTATTACCTATGTAATAATATCAATTATCATTTATTGATCATTCATTAATGTGTGTTCATTAATTCTTCTTCTTCTCTCCTTATGCTAATTCTCTACAATTCTCTGTGAGGTTAATTGTGTGCCTAGATCCTTAGCCTATTTATGAAATTCCTTATGCCATCAAGGATTTAGAATTTATACACTTTCTTCTCAATCCCATGTTGCTTGATAAATATAACAATTGACTTGAATTTTTTGAAGAAATCCTCAATAGAACCAAAACTGTTTGGACTCAACGAGAACAACTCGTTCTCCAACTGATGCAATCTTATCTCATCTTGTACTCCAAAGAGAGACTCAAGTTTGGTCCATACTTGGTTCGAAGTCAAACCATCTAGATGAAAATTAAGATAAGGAGAAATAGAGAGGAAAAGAAATCCATAGTCTTGATCCAATCTATTATGCCACTTATCTTTCTCAACAACAACATTAGGCTCATTCTCCAAAGCCAAACAACACTGTATAGTCCCTTACTGCACAATAGAATGCCAATTTTGAATTTCCATTCATGATAGTTGAAGGGAGTCGGGATCATAGCTAAAGAGGAATACATGCTGAGAATTTGATGTCCTCAAGAATATACTCTCTACAACCTCCACACATAAAAACTAGGAGAAAAACTTGTAAGATTAATTCAAGCTCTTCTTCTGAGAAGGATAGGAGACTGGATGCACTTTGATGTGGAGACCTGATAGCTCCTCAACTTTGTAGAACTTTAAAACATAGAGCTCTAATATAGAAATATATAGATTGAGAAACCTTAGCTCTTATACCATGTAGAACTTGAGGTTATGATACCATGTATAAATTGAGGCTATAATACCATGTTGTTATCAACCAAAATGGCACTTCTCCGTCCGAGTACTGACATCCAATATGTCGGGACACAAAAAGAAAATTAGGATTGCAGTAATACAAAACACTATAGAAGTGCATGACCATTGATACATAAAATCCTGACCAACTTAATATATTTTTCATTTGGAGATTAGGGATGCACACACAACTATTTGCATTGCAACCCATGTGTCACATGTGACTATTTGCATTGCAACCTGCGTGTAACTTGAACACGTGACTTGCCCTAAAGAAAGGAGTGTGTCATATGTGCCTTTCCTATATACATACTCACGTGTACCTTAATTCAATGTTAAAAAATATAAGTCATGATTAGTCGAGATCAGTTGAGCCTTAATCCATAACTATCTCAACTGTCTCAACCATCCTAACCTTCGAAACCACTATATTTCTTCATGTATAAATAGATGCCTTGGGATGGTCTAATCAATCATTCTTAGAAGAGAAAATATATGCTGGTGGTATGCCTTCATATCTCTTGGAGCAGCAGAAATCAGTGTCCTTGGTTTGCAAAGGAGTCATGTTTTAAAGCTGGGTTGTAATCTCACCATTCTTTGTTTATGAATAAAGAAAGTTCTTCTTCCAATATTTGTATTGTTGCATTCTTGTATGTGGTGAATTATGAATTGTTTAATTATTTTATTATGAACATGTATATCATTAATCATTGACATATATATACAAGATATTGCTGGAAGAATTTTTCTGTTGCAGGTGAATTGTAGAAGCCCTGGAAGCTTTGAAGGATACTGAAAGAGGAGAATACCAATCTTGGATCAACCGTCATAAACCGGGTATGCTAATATTCCTTCCTATTTCTATTTCATTTTCTAGATAAGTTGATTTTCTGTAAGTTTCTTAGTAAGTTGGTAACCCCAGAGAACCTAGGTTACAAGGGTTCATTATCCTGAACAACAGAGCTGGCGACTTCCCTGGGGATTCCATCCTGTTGTGGGTCCGTTATTTAGGTTCCCTTACCAGCGTTTGCTTCTTTTTCATTATGGGTGTGTTTAGTATTTTTTCCTTTGATTTACAGTTTGGATTATTCAGAACCTTGTTTCCAATCTTTTTCTTTGAAAAAAATTTGGCAGCACATGCGGTTTGTTTGCATAAACAGTTATGTGTTTCACTATGCACACACAGGTTTCCATCTGGATAGTCGTGTGTGATATGCAAGTTATCTGTATCGACAATCGCGTTTTTCCTATAGCGGTAATTTTTTCCATTTAGGGTTTGCTTGTCCCTGTTTTTGACCTTTTGATTGCTTGTGAAGGTTTTGTTTTTGACATGACTCTGTGAGTCTGAGGTCTATACTTCACATTGTTTACTTGATTTCTTCAAGTTCTTGAGATTTTGGGTTTGATTTTCTTCCATTGGTGAGTGTAGGCGGTCCACCTGCATGGTTTGTAAGGTTGATTTCTTGTGTTCTAGGTCAGTGATCAAGTCCTTTAAATACTTTGTGCTCTGTACGGATTCTTGTGGTTTGATTCTAACACTTTTCTTTTGTTGATCTAGTGGGATTTTGAGTTTGTTAGTCCCTCCAAGTCATGGTTTGTTCTAGTTTCTTCCTCTTGGTTGAAGTGGGTTACTTTGGGATCCTTTTTTCCTCATTTCACTACTGTATTCTTAGATTAGTCCAATTTGCTCAAGTTTGCATTCATTTGCATTGTAATTTTTGGAGTTGTTTGAAAAGAAAAGACAAAAGATTTTGCATTAGGTTGCATGTAGTATTTATTTTTCATTATTTTTCAAAGAAAAATTCAAAAATTATTAAAAAGTATTGTAAGTTTCTCATGCTTAGTTTTTAAGTTCATTAGATTTCATTTAAAAGAAAAAGAAAAGTTGGCTTAGTAGTTGCAATTTGCTTTGAAAATTTACTTTTATGCATTATTTTTGCTTTCTTTTATCGATTATATAACACCACATAAGTTTCATGCCATTTACCTCTGACTAAAAACAACCTCTTAAAAATAATGAAATAATTAAAAATTATTAGTAAGTTTTCTTTTTTAGTCTCTTACACCAACTAGCTTAGGCTAGACTTGTGGATTAGGGAGTTTTAATTCTCTAAAAGTATTTGATTTCAGACGTAGTAGGCCAATCACTAGGTAAATTCTCCTCTATATTGACTGTATATGGGAAGCTCCTCTCACATGAGAGTTAAGCACAAGGTCGCGTGAGGACCTGGACTGAGGAGATAACCCTCTGATTCCTTGTTAAAGCGTAGACCAATATTTTTATGCATCTGGGGACTTCTGTCAATACCACCTCTTGGGCCCCATGTCGTGCCGGTGTTGACAAGGTTTCAGGCTTTGCTACCCTTCCCATGCATACAAATCAGGATTGCAACTGTCCCCCTAGACTTTCAGTATAGTTGTGGTAGCCTTTAGTCTCTTTGACATCTATGGTTCATACACAGGTATACCGAAAGGTTATTTCTGGTCTACCTTGGACGGGATTGGAAGGTAATCCTGGTAGAAGGTGTGGGAGGGAGGTTGGGTGATTCCTGTTCTTATGCCTAAGAAAATCTCAGGGACACCAAGTAACCATCTATCAACTTTCTTCTAGAAGGGATATCTTATACCCATTTGTTTGTTTGGATTTAGGATTTTTTTAGTGAGTGTTGTGTGGTTTCCTTTTATTTAGTCAGCCTTTAGGTCTGTGAAGAGTCAATATTTTAGCCGTGGAGGACCAACCTATCATAAGGTCAAGAAGGTTGAAAAACCTTCCTCCATCTTTTACAGTGGATGCTCCACTACCCCTTCAAAGGTGGAGATTAGATATAGATAGTTCTTTTGAACCGATAGGATTAAGAGAAGTTCCAAGTGAACCAGAACTTAGGACTAATTAGGTTGATACAACTGTAGTAGAGATTAAATAATTGCAGGCTAACGAGCTTGCAAGGAACTTTAACCCCCCTCTTACTGACTTAAACGATCATGTGATCGTACACGTTCTTCCATTCATTTCACCTATGATTGGTGTTCCTGTGAGAAGCATTATGGAAAGATCTGTGCAGGGTATGTCCACCCCCACTTCATCCGTGTTGGCTGGAGGAGTGCCACCTCCCTCGGTTGGTACTCCTAGACCAAGTGCACCTACTACACCTTTATCACCAAGTAGTCAGGTGGTTCAACCACTAAATTCCCTGAATGTAGTAGGTCCTTCTAGTGGGGTTTTCAATGGGATTCCCAGTGCACCTTTTGCTTCACCCTCTTTTGTGCATATTTCTCAGAGTGGTCCTGTTGGATACTCTTCATTTGTCCATGGATTCCCTTGGAATAGGGGGAACATTCCCCCATCTACTCATTATGTAGGCCCTACACCTGCATATGTGGGGATGCAGTTAGGAAATACAAACACTTATGGTCAAGGTTTCCAAACTCCAGTTTTGGCCCCATTTACGAGCTTTCACTTCTCACATTTTAGCAGAGGGATACCTGCTTCTACCTTTCAGACTCCAGTTTAATCTGGAGGGGCTCAGACCAATTATACTACACCACACACAAATAATCCACTGGATTTTGAGTGGAATCTATTTCAAATTAGTCGAACTAATTCACAACCGACAGCTGGGGGCAACCCCACCTTTACATTTGCGAACCAAGGGGTAGGTCCTTCTACCTCCCAAACTCATGCTTTCCAGGCTCAGGTTAGGCCTAAACTTATGTTCCTGGAAACTTTAAACTTTGCATATTTGTCTAAGTTAATGAATGACTCGGTGAAACATAGTGCCACATGGCCACTTATTCCAAGCAAGTTACCCTCGTACATTCCCAATTTTGAGGGAAAAACTGGTGAAGATCCAGGTTCCCATATCACCACTTCTCATTTATGGTTCTCTTCCAACTCACTAAACAATGATACCATTCGGTTGAGGCTATTCCGAAGGAATTTTACTGGTGTTGTAGCTAAGTGGTATATTGAATTTCCTTTTGCTGTGTTTGACAGTTTTTGGGACTTAGCAAATGTTTTTTTGAACCACTTCCAGCTTCCTGTCTGGTATGATGCCGGCACAGATCTATTTTATACCTTTTGGAAAGACAAATCTAGTCACATTTTGGATCATATCCAAGAGTGGTGAAGACACAATAGGCTTATAAAAGCTACCATTCCCCTTGATTTATTGTTAGAGTGGTTCCTTAAATCTTTATTTCCTTATATATCTAAGGATGTATCCACTTCGAGGATGACCACTGAAGAAGAGACCATCCTCAGGTCCCAGAAAATGGATTTGATATATTCTCATTCTGGGATATTATATGAAACCATACCTGAGGCACCACGGTCTACCCATAGTGTCGAGAAACCCAAGCCTAGACCCCATGCCGATGGCGTGGTAGGTTCAGTGAATTTTCCCACTGTAGAGTCATTATCCAAGCAACTTCATGAGTTTTCCATCAATCAGTTAACAGCAGAGGCAGCAAAAAATGCCCCCTCATCCCCAAAATGAAAATGTTTTTGCTCAATCCTCCCAGAAGGGAAATCAACAGCCCAGTGGGAAAAATAAGAGAGGAAATAAAGGTGAGGGAAATCAAAACAAGCCTAAACCCACAAACAATGCTGATGAGGGAAAGAAAGATAAGAAGAAGGTGAAATTTCCCTATAAGTTGTTCCAAGGAGATCACTTAACTCATCAATTCCCTCTCATGGATCAAGCTCAGAAGCTGCTCAAACCCCAACAACTAGCCATCCTGAAGGATCCATTTCCTCAAGGACAATATGCAACTTCTGTTTCTAATGTAGCTGGGGCCACTCTTGGTGCCCCTCCTGACAAAAAGTATATCAACATGGTATGATCTAGTACCTTTCTCCAGATGAGAAACAAAAATTATGAGACAGAGAATCCTAAGAAGGGTAAGTCTGTTGGTGAAACCTCTAACCCTCTCACAATCGAGAAACCTGTTGATCCAATACCCAAAATACTGAAAGGTATCTTTAAAAAGACATTTCACAACCCAAAATCTAGGGCTACTTATAACTACTCTGTGGTGGAAGATTTGGCCCAAACCCCTTGTGCAATGTCCGCATTGGAAGTGCTTCAAATTTGTCCCGCTCAACAGGATTCCCTTTTAGTAGCTTTAGGCAGCATGGATTCTTCAATTTTGATAGCAAATTTTAATCTATTAGATGTTAAGATGCACCTACTATATCATGTGTCCTTGTCAATAGATGTCGTTCATGGTGGTAAGACCATTGGGTGTACAGTTGTTGATGAGGGTGCTTCCACATGTGTTATGTATTTTTCTTACTGGAAAGCTTTAGGTTCCTCGGAACTAGTTTCGTTGAACACCTTGCTTACTGCTTTCGACGGGAGGTCTTTCCACCTGCATGGCATCCTACCATCTTTTGAGATTAAGTTGGAAGGGAAAGCAGTTTCTATTGAAGTAGAGTTGATTGATTCTCCATTGGAATATAACTTGCTACTAGAGAGAAGCTAGACTTACGCTATGTGCGCGATTGTCTCGGTTGTTCTTCGAGTAGTGGTTTTTCCACATGAAGGAAAGTTGGTTATTGTTGACCAACTCAATTTCACTCAAAGGTCCCCTTTCCTCAGTAGGTGGACTCATTCGTCCACCTACCTCTTGGAAACGAATGAGTCCACCTTCCTTTGGTTGATCAGGTCAAACTGGCTACGAAGAGCTTGGGGGATGGAATGTATTCATCGCTAATGGGCACATTTGATATCCCAGCCCCGATAAATTATGTAAGTCCTACGAGTGTGGGTAATTCTATCACGATGGTTGTCGATAGAACCAATCCTTGGGTCCTTCCTACCCATTATGAGCCTCAGGTTCCCTTATCTGTAGTGGAAGTGGCTTACCAAGCTATCATTAACACCATTGCTGATCCGATCTAGACTCCTTCTACAACCTCAGAGGAGTCGAAAGAAGCTTACCTGCCTACTTTGGCAAAGAACTCTTTATATTCATATAACTGCTAAGACATGGTTTTTCCTTTGGATGAAGCCATTTTGGAAGCCATGAGTGGGAGAGACAATATATGCGAATATCTTCACCATAGATCCTACTTCCTTCCAGAGCTGAGTAGAATTGAAAACCAGGAGTTCCATGTGAGACTGGAAGATGATGTTGATTTACCAGTTAATCCCTTGCCAAGGGAGGGAATTTTTTTCGAGGGGAATATGGAAAATATTTATGCTACCATTCCTATCAACATCTCTGCAAACCCCAACGTCGTCCAAAATGTACATATCGGTGCAAACTTCTCTCTAGAGGAGATTTCTATCTATACTACCTTATTTAAGGAGTTTCGCGACATGTTTTCCTAGTCATATGAGGAGATTCCAAGCATTGATCCATCGATCGTTGAACATGAAATACGAACCTATTCTAACACCAAACCAGTTTGACAAAATATTAGACCTATTAACCCACGTAAAGTGGCAGCCATTAAGGCTTAAGTGGAAAAATTGTTGAAAGCACGTTTTATCTACCCGATTTCTTTGACGGAGTGGGTATCCAATCCTGTTCTCGTTGATAAGAAGCAAGGGACGATACATGTATGAACAAAATTTTGTGACTTGAACAAGGTGTGTCCCAAGGATAATTACCCCACACCTTTTATAGATCAAATCATTGATGCTTGTGTGGGGAGTGAAGTTTTTTCGTTTATGGATGGTTTTTTTGGGAACAATCAAATTCAAATTAAGTTGGAAGACCAACATAAAACGAATTTCATTTGTCCATGGGGTACCTTCGCATACAAAAAATGCCCATTGGATTGAAAAATGCAGGAGCTACCTTTCAGTGGGAAATGAATTTTTCCTTCCATGACATTAAGAACATTGTCGAGTCGTACCTTGATGATTTTCCTACTCATTTTCGTAAGAGGATTGATCGTCCAGATCATCTTCGCTTGATTTTTAAACGATGTAGACATTACAAAATACACTTGAATCCCCACAAGTGTGTTTTCTACGTTGATTCGAGACGGCTACTCGAGTTCATAGTAGAAAACAAAGGTATTCATGTGGATCCTTTGAAAGTAGAGGCCATTGTAAATCTTCCTCCTCCTTGTTCTATCAGAAAACTTCAAATCCTACAAGGAAAGTTCAATTTCCTTCGATGTTTTATCGTTAACTATGCCAATATCACTAAAGGTTTCATGCGCCTGTTGAAGAAGGACACTCCATTTGTATGGGATGAAACCACACAATTTGCTTTCGAGGCATTAAAGAAATATTTGTTGGTGGCTCCTTTGTTACACCCACTAGATTATTCTCATGATTTTATATTGTATCTGGCTACATTGGAATCGACTAATGGGGTAGTATTGGTCTAGGAAGATGACAAGCTCCAAGAGTATGTTGTCTATTACCTTAGTTGTGCGTGGCTAGTCCTAAACTTCGATACTCCCACGTTGAGAAGTTGGATTTAGTAGTTGTTTATGCTTTGTAGAGGTTACGTCACTACATCCTACTTAGGACAACTACAGTAGTGCCATATGTTAATCCCTTTCAGTATGTTTTGTCTCGACACATAATCAGGGGAAAATTCAATAAATGGATCGTCATTCTCCAGGAGTTTGGCTTGGATTTTCAGTCTGCCAAATCTAAAAATTCCTTAGTTTTTGCAGAGGTTATTGTAGAATTTCTTATGGAAGAGAATGTAGTGGTTAAATAAGACTCATTCCCAATTGAGTAAATTTTTCTAATTTCAACCTTTGATCCTTGGTACGGAGATATAATTATCTATCTCCAGACTTTTAAGTGTCCTGTGTCCTTCTCGAGAGAAGAGCGATGTAAACTTCATGTACATGCGAAAAAATAACTTATCATTAGGGATACTTTGTACTGTATAGAGATGGAATCTAATTTGCATCGGTGCCTCACCCACGAGGAGGCCGAGTGTGTCCTAAATGATTCCCATAGCTGAGCATGCATGGGTCATTTATCTGGGTTAGCAACGACCCAAAAGATTTTACGTGCCGGTTATTTCTGGCCCATGATCATTAAGGATTCTGTGGAGGCTGTGAAGCGCTATTATCCATGTCAGCTCTACACTAGGAAAATACGGTCACATCCTTCTCCCTTGTTTCTTGTCATCGCGGTGGGCCCCTTCACTAAGTGGGGGTTGGATTACGTGACGTGCAACCTAGTTTCGGCTGGGGGGCACAAATATATCATTGTTGCTATTGATTAATTCACCAAGTAGGCGGAGGCAATGCCTACCTTTAGAGATGACGGTGAAACTACAACCTTTTTTGTATTCAACCAGATCATTACTCGCTTTGGAATTCCAAAGGAGATTGTCAATGATCATGGCAGTAATTTCCAGAATAACATGATGACCGAATTGGCTACTATGCTAGGGTTCAAGCAAGATCACTCGTCTTCCTTCTACCCGCAAGCGAATGGTCAAGTTGAGTTAGTCAATAAGACCTTGAAGACCATTCTTAAGCTTACTATTAATGCAACCTGGTCAAATTGGCACATTATGTTGTATCCTGCACTTTGGGCATATCGAAACAATGTTAAAACTGCCATAGGGTTTTCACCTTTCCAACTCGTTCATGGGGTGGAAGCAGTCACTCCAGTTGAGTGTGAAATTATATCACTTAAAATTTCTATTCATGTACTCCCTAACACAACTAAATTAGAAGCATGTTTGCTACACTTGGAAAAATATTGATGAATGACGCAGATATACGTTAACGACAAACGAATCTCATAAGAATAGGGTTAAGAACCAATATGATAAATTAGTTAAGCCTAGAATTTTCTCTGAAGGGGAGCTTGTCTTTCTCTGGGATCAAGACAAAGAACCCCTGAGGGCAGGAAAGTTCAAGTCCATGTGGTTAGGACCCTACATTGTGTTGAAGTTCTTGAAAAAATGGGCATATGAGTTAACTAATTTTGATCGAAACAAGCTGCATGATCCTAGGAATGGGCTCTACTTGAAGAAGTACTATGCCTAGGCTTAGTTCTTTTTCTTGTATTTTATTGTATGTAATTTTATGTGCAATAGTTAGCTGGTTAGTGTTATTATATCATCTAGTGATTATTACAGATGTCAACAGAGTGGTTCGTAGGTTTTGTGGATGGCACTAGTCGTCATACTTGTAACTTGGCTTTAGTCGATTGGGTCATATATTCACCCTCAAGACATCTAGTTTTTTCCGGAGGCGCTTGCTTAGGTATTGCTACCAATAATGTGGCCGAGTACAGGGTTGTTATTGAGTTGTTATGGGATGCATTGTCACGTGGAATCACCTAGTTGGAAGTTAGACTTGATTCTCAACTGGTGGTTTTCCATCTCAATGGATCTTATTGGGTGCGAAACTCTACCTTGTTACGTCAATTTTTGTAGGTTATATTACTTGAAAGAAATTTTGATTATATTTCATTTAATCACATTCCACGTAATGAAAATACATTAACTAATGCATATGCGAACTATATCCTAGATTGGCATTTAACAAACAATTTGTAAAATATACACAAAAGATACATTTGAACACATGTAAATAACTAGGAATATATATATATATATATATATATGTAAAAATATGTCCATAGATAGGTCAAGTTTTGATCCTAAGATCTAGTCACAACTGTATAAATATACAAAAAATTTGGATCACAATCCATAAAATGCCTATAGATCTAGGCCTGATCACCCGCATCACCAGCATCATCATCATCGTCAGCTTCTTCAACTATGGCAGCCTCTTTGGCTTCTATGTAAACTAGAACGGCCCTAACTACCCTCCTCGTGAGACTTATCCATATAGGAGGAATCCCTACTACAAATTCTTGCATAACAGCAGGAATCTACTCAATCCATATAGTTTGAACTCTTTGGGTTAACCTGGCCAACTTTCCCGCTAGTGCTCTTAGTAAACCCTGGTCTCCACCTGGTATTGGCCGCACATACATTCTGGGATTCCCATAAGAGCGTGTAGGTCCAACATCTTCATTTTAACAACATTAAAATGGATTAAAGACTCTTATACATATGTATATAACTTTATGATAAAACTCATAAAAAATTAAAAACATAAAAGTAAAATACCTAGCTCTCCCCACATGCCTCCTGGTGGGAGGACGAGATCATTGTCTCCTCGAAAATATAAACCCGAGTAAGGAAACTACTCAAGTGCCAGTAACTTTCATCCCCACCACACATAGAAGTCATCATCGTATACACCCTAGACTAATCCTCCACCACCTTGGCGAAGGAATATTTCTCCCCACTTGGTTAGTCTAGGCTAGTGAGGAGAGAAAGATGGAAGTGGTACCGCAAGGCTAATAGCAAACACTCTCTCAAAGAATAATGCTATGAATATACTAGAATACCAAAAATTCTTGCGGTGTCCTCTCTTACAGTCAAAGAGTTTCTTCCTCATGATCGGGATCATGCCCAAACACCAATCAAACACTGTTCCCTATAAACACTCCACTGCCACTCTCATTTGGGTCCGAGTGGCGAGTTGTAATGACGAAGATCCCGCAATCTGCACTATTGTACTTACCACTACCTATAGTGGGAAGTTGGAAATATGAACAATGAGGATGCGTGATCCCTTTTTTTGACTCCCTGATGTGCAGTAGGTGTCCACATAGTCTTGTACACTCATGGGGTCACCACCCCTGCCAGTACCTTCGAGGTTCACAGGCATACCCTTTCGAGGTTCACACGTGAGTTTTCTTCGTGAAGTCTGCGTGTACAATGCGTGTACGTGATCGTATAATTCACCTACCTATGTGTACTGCGCAACCTCCCTAGAGCAGGCCCAAAACATTAAAAAGTTGCATAAAATTGAAATTTAGAATGGTTGGAATGAAAAATATGGGAAATCTAGCTAACCTGACACTTGCGGAATTTGAGATCGTCCACTAGTTTGTCCTCGGTGAGAAATCCAAGTCAGAGGTGAAATATTTCCAAATTGGGTAAATGACAAATGGTATGTTTTAATTCTATTTTTGAACTGTATTTAGAAAAAAAATTAATTTTTTGGTTTCTAGCCTATAGTTTGAAAATTATTTTTATAATTGAACTAATACCATGTCTTTTTCCCTAATGCAACAGGTTCGAAGTCTTTCAAAAGTTGTTATCCACTCATGTAGGGTAGATTTTGGGTCTTTCATATGTTGTTATGCATATATAACTTATCCGTTTTTAACCCTAGGATTAATTCTTTGACCACGGACTATGGTGTTTAACCATTTTACCTCATCTACATCATTGTTCTTATGTGGATATGGCCTCCTTTCCATGAGTACCCTAAATTAGATCACTTTGTTGTCTTTTGGTACTCATGCCGCATTTGTCATAGGTTTTGGGGAGCCTTCTTAGCTATTTTTCACGACAAATTGAGCCTTGTTATTGCTTTCTTTTTACAAGCTCTCCTTTTTATAAGGATCCCCTCCTTTATGGAGTTTCTTTAGACCCAAGTCTAACTCCTCAAAAAAGACTTGACTTCCGAGTAAACTTATCCTTTTAGCCTCATTAAGAATATGTGAATGGGAATCCACATTGGTGGTAGGTTATCATTTTTCCGGACCATGTGGAATAATATGAAAAAGGAACACTCTCTTTTATTCGAAATTGAGAAGAGTATTCTCAGGCATAGGTTTATCACTTTTCCGGACCTAAGGGACTAAATTTATGAAAAAGGAACACTCGGTACGAGCTTAGTTTTCTCTTTTTCGAGCTCTGGACCTAAACATGAAAAAGATTTTGAGCGTTATTTATGTCTTTGTCATGCTCGTTAAACCCTAAAGAACAAAGCATTGAGTTTACTGTGTGCAACCCCGTGTCTCGTAATCAAATAGATCTTTTCGAGTGATCTTGCCTTCCTTCACACTCATAAAACTCAGGCTATATGCTGCTTTTGAAGGGGAATTGGGTAGGTGGTAATTTAACCTTTTTCAGACCTTCCTAACTATGTATGAAAAAGGTGCACCTTACTTCTTCGGAAGCTAAGAGAGTTCTTCTATGGATTGTTTTATACTTTTCCAGCCTCAGGAGACTAAATTGTACGAAAAAGCACCCCCTGGAGTCTTCTTCAAAGTCTTCAGACTCTCAAAATATGAAAACACCAACAAGCATGTGCTAGTTCGGGCTCGTAAAATCCACGAATCAGTGACTTTATCAAGAATTTTTCTCTCCCCTCTTCAAGCTTGTCAAAAATGAAGAGAGAACTAAGTTGACTTTCCTGGAATCGTTAAAATTTAACAGGAAAGATAAGGAAGAAGTACTCTATATGGGTTATAAATAGTGGTACCATGTCGTCCTTGAACATAGCACTTTCTAAACTTTTCAATACTCATGTTTCAGTTTACACTTTCAATTCAACTATTACTTTGAGTTTCTTACTCCTCCACTTGTCCTTTATACATGGGGAATCTGATCATGTCTCCTACATGACAGATAAGTCTATTTGTTCTATCTACAAGTTAAAAGCTTCCTTGGGTCATCTATGTGTCATGCTCATTGTTCACAGATCTATCCCTTCATCTAATTATTATCCTGATTCTATCATCATCCTATCTGAGTATTACTTATTTCTATCTTCCCATATCTAGTTCCTAGTTCCTCTTGTGATTTGTTGGAGGATCCATTGTCTTCCTCATCATAGTATGGTTTCTCATCAGTACTTCCTGAAGACGAAGACCTAGATATTTGATGATGGTACCTTAGGGTTCACTATCATTATTGGTGAATTCTTTTGATTCAGTTCTTAGTTTCACTCATTATCTGACATTCTATTGAGTCCTTTCCATGTTCTACATCAGCACATCTATTCACATGGTAAGGATTGTACTAGTTCCTTTGGATTTCGATGAAGACCTTAGGTTTACATCTATAACCTAAGTTGTACAAGATTGTTTTATGTTTAGTTACACAACTATCATATTTTGAAGACTCATCATTGTGTATTATGGCTTCGATCCACCTTTGTAATATACATGGTCTTGTACCTGTATCACATGATGTAATCAAATATTGTAAAGGGTCTAGTGTTCCATTATATTGAACATGGAATCCTCGGATATGATTTGGTATATGACATTGATATGTATTTGTTTTAGGTACTTCCTTTGCTGCCTTGGACACTTGAGTTCTCCAAGATTAAAATATCGTAATGTATTTCGGCCATCGCTTCCCTCTAAGCTCACACATTAGGGAGCATCCATTATCAACCAAAATGGCACTTCTCCGTCCGAGTACTGACATTCAATATGTCGAGACACGAAAGTTCATTTAGGATTGAAGTATGGAAAAACACTATAGATGTGCATGACCATTGACACATAAAATCCTGACCAGCTTAATATATTTTCATTTGGATATTAGGGATGCACACGCGACTATTTGCATTACAACCTGCGTGTCACACATGACTATTTGCATTGCAACCCACGTGTACCTTGAACACGCGACTTTCCTTAAAGAAATGAGCATCTCATATGTGCCTTTCCTATATACATACTCACGTGTACTTTAATTCAATGTTAAAAAATATAAATCACGATTAGTTGAGATCAATTGAGCCTTAATCCATAACTATCTCAACTGTCTCAACCATCCTAACCTTCGAAACCACTCTATTTCTTCATGTATAAATAGAGGCTTTGGGATGGGGCTAATCAATCATTCTTAGAAGAGAAAAGTTATGCTGGTGGTATGCCTTCAGACCTCTTGGAGCAGCATAACTCAGTGTACTCGGTTTGCAGAGGAGTCCTTGTTTTAGAAGCTAGGTTGTAATCTCACCATTCTCTGTTTATGAATAAAGAAAGTTCTTCTTCCAATATTTGTATTGTTGCATTCTTGTATGTGATGAATTATGAACTATTTAGTTATTTTATTATGAACATGTATATCATTAATCATTGATGTATATATATAATATATTGCTGGAAGAATTTGTCTTTTGCAGGTGAATTAGAGAAGCCTTGTAAGCTTTGAAGGAGACCGAAAGAGAAGAAGACCAAGCTTGGATCAACCATCATAAACCAGGTATTCTAAGCTTCCTTCCTATTCCTATTTCATTTTCTAGATAAGTTGATTGTCTGCAAGTGTCTTAGTAAGTTGGTAACCCCAGAGACCCTAGGTTACAAGGGTGCATTGTCCTGAACAACACATGTGGAAACACATGATGAAGATCTAGCTACAAGAGATTTGTCACAAGAATGCACAAGGAAGAAAATAGAGAGGATAATAATGAGTCTAAATACAAGAGAAGAATAATAATTGAATATTTATCAAATGAATAGAAAATTATTACAATAGTAATACATCCTTATAAAGGAAAATAGAGTTGCTAGAAGACAACTCATGCTAGCTAATAAATTAGACTTACTAAAATATGATAAGCCCCCATAGGTGATTTAATCACTTTCCAAATATTTCAAGGACATCACCAATTAGCTGAACCATGAGTGATGGAAAAAAATGACAATCATAAAATCTAAGAGAATCACTGAGGATGAGTTGGCAACAAAAGATAACATTTTCCTAGTTGACTAGCTTTACCTTATCCACTGAAAATATGGAATAAAGAAGGATAAAGACAAATTCCTCCTTGAAGGCGTAGTTACTAAATATGGGAAATCAATAAAGTAGGCAGGATCTATCCAGAATCAGGATAAAGGCTCTCTTAGGGTATACATGGCAAGTGTTGACCAAGTGGTGCAAGTGGATTCCAACTATCTAAGCTAGTGGATAGGAAATTAATAAAAAATGATTAAATATTGTTATCCTAAGTATGGAGTGGGTTTATAATATTTCAACACATCATTTACCTCTAATTGAATGATCCCATGGATGTTAGAATCCAACTCATCCATTCTATTGGAATGTACTAAGATATATTGGGTATCATTGTCATCATTGGTGATTTCCCTTACACTTGTTAACGATATACATCATTGACCAGTAATCAAGTGGTTTTTACCATGTTCGACTTCAACTCCTTTATTCACATGGTTATAATCACGTTGATTCGGGATCAAGATGAATACCCTAGGAAATTTTATCATATATATTCCCCAAGTTGCGATGGATATTTTTTAGAGTAGGTTCCTACATGGACATCATGTTAGTACCTTGCCACATAGATCCACGTTATATTAGTTTGTGGCTATGTTATGCTCATCTCGTAGACCCCGTGTGTATGTTCTCATGGCTAAAATTTGGTCTTTTCATGGAAGCATGGATCCACATTTGTATTTTTAGTGGCCATACTCTTATTCAGTACTTTCATTGATATGCCATGTATTGGTCAACAACCATGTTATAAGTCATTGAGATGCTTATCTCAGAGATGTTAAATTATTATAATGCAAAATCCTTGTTAGTTGTTGACAAGATTCAGGTTGGTGGTTCTTTTCCTTAACCTTCATCTAACAAAGTATTTCATCTATCACTTCACTCTAGCTTCATACTTTGGGGGGGAATCTATTACACCGAAATTTTGTCATCACCATGATAATGAACCATGTACCTTCAACCTTTCCACAGTTCAAAGTATCTTGATAAGACTTACCTAGAAGATAAGGGTAATGAAGTTTCTTCCCTCTAAATAGCTTAGTTGGAAGCATTGATGCAGGTTGTTGTATGACAACTTGTGACACTCTTCATTGTCACAGGTTTCTTTCTAGCAACTTGAGAAAATTTTGCATCTTTCTTTCATATAGACCATGACACCCATAAATGTCACAATTGTTTCTTTAGTAGGGTGCAACATTGTTTATACAAAGGGAAAAAGAGAAGTTTCGAGGAGCTTCTTGAAAGAAGTCCTCATGAATTCCTATCCCATCCAATTTGGGTGTATCTCATTTGCCTCCATACTTTTGGGATATCCCCTCTTTCTCTCATTTCCTCCTTGGCCATTTTTCCCTATAAATGCAAGCTCATTCCCATGGGTGAGGGGGTTAGAGTTCATAGTAGCTAAATGCTAGAGAAATTGTGCTAGAGATATTAACCTTTGATGGCCATTCTCTTGAGGCAAGGTGACAAGCTAAGCAAAATGACCCATTGGAAGGACCTTCAATATGTGAAGGAAAAGGTTGTAAGGATTTTCCTTTATTGATTTATAATACAATAATACATTATCTTTCTTATAAAGAGTTGTCTTATGTGATCTAAATATTTAGAGCATTTTTCCTTGACCATTTCATTAGATCTACATAGAATACTATTTCTTTCCCTTGTGTTTTTTTGTGTTGTCTCCACCTACATATTATCAACCAAAACAAAGGAGCTAGAAGGCATAACTAGCAAGGACAAAATTTGGTCACAAGGTATGAGATCTCTTTACTAGTGAATACTTTGATTGCATGATCTAGGGGAAGTAGTGTATTTTGTCCCTTTTGTTCAAGTTCAAACCATTTGATCTAGGGCGTTTAGTCTTTGTCTACAGTGACCGAATAATCCACAAACATAAATAATAGTTACGAGCTCAACTAGTACCCTCCCATAAATATCTCGTCTTTAATTCGACCATGGAAAATCACAAATGTGTTGCATGGTGTTAGCACATATATGTTTAGCAATGTTTGAGCTAGCTAGAAATGGTTGTAGGTTGTGAGGATAACCGAAAAGAGCCATATTTCAAAGATCATTTTGAGACATTCGAGGCATGTGACCAAAATATATGAACCCAAGTGCTAAATAGGCAACAAAAGCACATCATATGTTTCTGTGAGATTAATGGTTATCATGAATAACACATCGAGAAAGTGTGCACAAGATAAAAGAAGGCGGTGAGATAATCAAAAAGTGTATCAACAAATCAACCACAGAGGTTTATATCTCCTAGAATAAGTGATGTGACGTTAATTTGTCTCATCAAGTAGTTATATACTTCAAAAACTTGTCACTTGGCATATTTATATTGAAAACTCCTCGCCAAGCCCTTTGTTCAAAACTGTCAAGACGTTGAGAGTTGTGGTTTGACCAAAACCATGTTGGTTATCCGAAACTGCCAATCCACCAAAATCAAGCCACATCACCTTTGTTTCATCTCATTAATAAGTGAACACATGTCTACCTAGGCCCACGCCAAAAGTGATGCCATCCATTCGTGCGGCAAATCAAATTGTACTAGTAGTTTGTTATTTCAAATTTTAAACCCATTAAAATTACAAACATGGCTTGTTTTGTTCCTATCATCCGTTGCAGAAGAAGAATTCAAGTCTAAGCTAGTCCATTGATCCAAAACATATCTGCAGCAAGAGATCCTGACCACCTGTTTCTAGGGTAATTCAAACATTGTCTATGTTCCCAAATCATTCAGTTGTCTAAGAATACAAATTGAGTGCCCTAATTTGTAAATATAGAAGCGTACCTAGTATAATTCAAACACATAGTAAGGCATGGCCATGGAATATCCCCCAAAAAATTGTCCTCTAAAATTTTGTTTGCTAGAAATGAACATATCGAAGATAAGCATGCTGATGTATATGATACAAAAATAACAGATGCAAACCTCAATGAAATATTACAAGAGGTTGGATCATTAGAAAATACTCAATAAAACCAATTTCACATATGGAATTCTAATATTTCAAAAATAGTGTTCTGTAGGTCAATATATTTCCCTGAATTCATAACCTCGTGTTCCCAAAAATATTCTCCTAGTAAAAAGGCTATTTTATCGTCAGACCTATATATTACCCTATGCAATGTAGATTCCCAAAGTATACAAAAAATGTTTGGTATTCCTGAATTTATGAAAATGGACCTTGATGAGAGGGCCCTATCACTTGACTATAAAAGTCTCATCCCTTCAGACATAAACCTTTTCCTCCTCCACCTAGAGAAGGGAGTTTCTCTCCCTAATACCCGTCCACCTTATGCATCTAGAGTATTCTTTGAGTTTTCGCAAAAATCCATATCCCTAATATGTATAATCCTAGGCTATGAGAATGATGGCCAGGTTGATGAGATAGTCTCAGGTTTCCTACTTAGTCTGACTCCTATGTACTCCAATATTTTCCCCAGATATGACCTCTGCAGCCACCTATTCCTAAATATCCATGAGAAGCTGGAGGAATTCTATGTTATCTCCCTATTCATATACCTCTCATTCCAATTATATCTGTTTGTTTACCAAAATGTTGAATACTTCAAGCCTGGGAATTTGAATATGGTTGATGAGAATGTATCCCTATCCCAACCTTTAAGTGGAGTGAATTGTTCTTAAGAATTGATGATAATGCCAATTATTCTGAATTTGAAAATAGAGTTACGAAGATATCCTACAATAACATTCATGGTTTAGAGCTCCCAAGTATGTTTCATGAGAACCAAAATTTGCTTTAGTTTGCACTAGAGACCAGAAAAGGAGACGTGTTCCTATCTGAAGAATACACAATAATCAGGGTCTACAATCTTGAGGAAGAGTAGTATAAAATCCTAGAATTCCTCATTCCTAGGGTGTTTACAATGGAACATTCTTGATAAAGTTTTAAGGTGGATGAGAGACACTTCATACATTACACACATCATTGAACCTTTAATATCCCTTAAGAAATAGGTCCATTCTAGTTAAAAAGGATGGGGGCAGTGTAGTACTTGGAAAGCTACATGATCAGATTGAATTTGAACAAAGTAGAAGATTTTGAATATGATCCACATGGTATTATTTCTAAATAAAAAATAGACAAAAAAACTCTACTTATGAACATAGTCCTAGACCAGAATGGAAGAGCATAGAAAGCTTGCAAATTTGGGAAGAGATTCAAATAGTTCAAAGGAGTTTGGAAGAAAAAAGAACTATAAAGAAAAAATCTAGATAGAAGAGAAGCGATGAGGAGATCTCTTCAAACATGGACATTGATGAGGTTGAGTAGGAACACCTAAAAAAGAGATACATGAATGACGAAGAAGAAGAAGTGGTAGAGAAGCAAGACTGAAAATTACCCAAAGAAGTGATCATGGAAATGGTATCACATTCCCCATACAGAGGAGTGGGGCCAACAATAAAATTCACCCATTATCCAACTCTAAATTTCATAGAGCCTAGGATGCTCCAAATTGCACCATCAAAACTCCCTTTAGTAGGTCTAGTGCAAGTTCCAACAAAATTACAAGGCAAGTACAAAGACTTAAGGGAGAGAAATATGAGGATATACAAAGAGTCCAGACATGAAATAGGAACAATAGGAAAAATATTGATTGTAGTAGAAGGTAACCAAAATGATACCTTAATATGGTCGATAATATAGTCTACAGTCCCAAACCCTTCCAGCATGAAAGGTTGTAGAGCATATGAGTACACAATGAATTTCAAGAGTTTTAGAAGTTGGATAAAGTAGATTTATTTAAACAAACTAGTGATATGACTTGTAAGGAAGTGGTACAATCTGTTAAAATGGAGAAATTTTTTAGAATGGACTTCAAGAAATTTCAAGACCTTTGGAAGAGAGAGAATTATAGTGAAATCCAAACAATTAACTATCAAAAGTTTGGAAGAAACAATAATGAGATTAAGTGTAAACCCAAGGGATAGTTCACAGATATTCTAAAGGAGAAAGATAATAAGATAGACATACTCAAAAAGAAATTAAAAAATCTAGCAATAAAGTCCGTACAAACTCTAGAGTTAACGAAAGCACATGAAGAGAGTGAAAGGAATTATGCAAACATGCTGCATTTCCATAAATTAGGTGAGGATAGGGGAGGAGATATAAATGAGCTTTAGATGCAATTTGTTAGAATAAATATGCAAAGAGATTCTATATCCTCAGGTATATATATTCACAGGCACTAGTACAATTGAACCGAATTCTCACTAAAGGATTTCGACGGTACGAGCTGAATTGGCCATAATGTTGAAAAATCAAGAGAAAACGTTAAAATTTTAAAAGAAAATTATGACCTCTTCGATATCGTTGGTGCTGTGATGATTTATCCCTAGTCATAGGTTCTGGAAAACTATATAACTTACCGTCTAATTAGCAACGATACAAAACATTGCGTCCCTATTGTGACGTGCTCGTCGATTTCGTCTCAATTGTGATGAAAACAAAACTAGTCGTTCCCTTTTCAAACGACCCGCCATGCCATGGTTTGAGGAAGTCAATGTTGACTTGGTCAACTTTCGTAAGAATTCCAACGGTTTAAAAATTATAAATATGATTTTTCAGATGGAAAGATCCACGGGAAACCCAGCAATACTTCCCCACATTAGTGGATGGTAGAGGTGGTAAACTGCCGGCCATCCTAGCAGAAGACCTAACCCCAAAGGACTCAAGGCTCGAACCCATGACCTCTCCCCGAACCGAGAGAGTATGCGCACGTCTTACCAATTGAGCTAACCCTTGGGGCTAAAAATTATAAATATGATATGAATATAGATGTTTGCAACAATTCTTCTATAACAATGACGATTTGGAAAGGGTGTAAGGTCTTCTTGTCAAGCAAAAGGTAAGAATTTTTTTTATAATCATCACTATATTTTGCTGGAAAAATGTTAGAAAATATTAAAGGTAGGGAAGGAAATGATGAAGGTGAAAAGGGTGACGGTAGATGTTTTTCCCCTTGAAATAGTTGTTTTATGGGATGCCCCATGAGAATTTTCACAAAAACCAGTGGAATTTGTCTATAATCATTTTTGAAGGTGACATTTTTTATTTTTCTTATTTTTTGCATATTATTATTTACTTATATATACATATCGAGGTAGTAATTATGTGTAATTTAAAACAATTAGGTAAGTACCCAGTTAAAGATATAAATGTATATATTGAGCTTCTTATCGATGAGCTAATACAATTATGGAATAGTATGACTATGTATAACATCTATAAACCAACATGAAAAAAATATATTTCAATTCCGTGGAATGCTTGTATGGAAAATTCATGATTCCCCAGGGCTAACACATTTTTGTGGTATGTATTAAAGTTTCATTGCACTTTAATACTATATAATGTTTTTGAAGATATCATGCTTGTTTTTTTAATAATCCATTGTATAATTGACATTAATACATATGTTGCAGGTCTTGAAAAAAAGGGTAAATTTGCATATCCAGTTTGTGGTCCTAAGATGAAGTATTGTTATTTAAAATATTTAGAAAAGATGGTGTTTGATGAGTATAGGAACTTCCTCTCGAAGACCCACAGGTTTCCTATTACTGAAAAACATCTTTTCAATGGGAAAGAAGAAACTGGATTAAAAACACGAAGAATGACACCTCACTTGTGGAGGTTGGAGTATAAAATAAATTGTCAATGTACACAATTTGTTTCTATACCGCATATGTAACACTGTTTTGAATTTGAAATAATATTTTAAGCATTAAATTTCTTTTACCGTGTTTGATAATTATTATTGTCATTTGTTTTATGCTTAATCAGGGTCGTCGTTGTGAAAGTAGTAATAATGGGATTCCACAAGTAATGTAATGTTATCCCACTCAATTCATGAGGTTTCCCTACTATGAGCAGCAAAAAATAGCTCGTTTATTTGATACAATGCATATTGGGACGAATGTGATAGAAACATTATGGCGAATCGTAGATGGCAGTAGGGATATAGAAAAAATTGCCAAAATTTGTACTGACATTAAGGAATCCAATCATGCAATGTGAAGTGTGATCCAATCAAACACTGACAGAGACCAAAATAACCTTCCATGGTTGTTAACAAAGCAACAAAGAAATGTTGTAAAATTGGTCATTCAAAGAATTAAATTTCCCATAGGTTTTTGTTCAAACATAAACAATATCTTAACCAAGAAAGGTGAATTTGGTGGGGTGAAAACCCATGACTAGCCTACACTCCTTAAGGTGAATTTGGTGGGGTGAAAACCCATGACTGGCATAATTATAGAAGCCTACCAGCCTTTAAGTGGAGTGAATTGTTCTTAAGAATTGATGATAATGCCAATTATTCTGAAATTGTAAATAAAGTTATGAAGATATCCTACATTAACATTCATGATTCATAGCCCCTAAGTATGTTTCATGAGAACCAAAATTTTCTTTAGTTTACACCAGAGACCATAATAGGAGACTGGTTCATGTTTGAAGAATACACAGTAATTAGGGTCTACAATTTTGAGGAAGATTCATATAAACTCCTAGAAATACTCATTCCTAGGGTGTTTGCATTGGAATATTCTTTATAAAGGTTTAAGGTGGATGAGAGACACTTTATACATTATAGGAATCATCGAACCTTTAATATCCCTCAAGAAATAGGTTCATTCTAGTTAAAATGGTTGGGAGCAGTGTAGTACTTGGAAAGCTACCTGATCAGACTGAATTTTAACAAAGTTGAAGCTTTTAAATATGATCCACATGGGATTATTTCTAAATAAATAATAGACAAAAAAATCTACGTATGAACATAGTCTTAGAGCAAAATGCAAGAGCATAGAAAACTTGCAAATTTGGGAAGAGATTCAAATAGTTCAAAGGAGATTGGAAGAAAAAAGAACTATAGAGCAAAAAGTATAGAAATAAGAGAGGAGATGAAGAGATCTCTTCAGACATGGACATTAATGAGGATGAGCAAGAACACTTAGAAAAGAAAGACATGAATGAAGATGAAGAAGAAGTGGTAGAGAAGTAATATTTAAAATTACCCAAAGAAGTGACCATGAAAATGTTATCACCTCCCCCATATAGAGTAGTGGGGCCAACAATAAAATTCACCCATTATCCAACTCTAAATTTCACAGAGCGTAGGATGCTCCAAATTTCACCATCAAAATCCCATTTGTTAGGTCTAGTGCAAGTTCTAACAAAATAACAAGGCACGTACAAAGACTTAAGGGAGAGAAATATGAGGATATCCAAAGAGGCCAAGCATGAAATAGGAATAGTAGAAAAAATATGATTGTAGTAGCAGGTAAACAAAATGATACTTTAATATCGTCCATAGTATAGTCCTCATTCCCAAACCCTAACAACATGAAAAGTTGTAGATCATATGAGCAAAAAATGAATTTCAAAGAGTTTCAGGAGTCGGATAAAGTTTTTTTCTTTAAACAAACTAGTGATATGACTTGTAACGAGGTGGTACGATCTGTTAAAATAGAGAAAACAATTAAATTGGAACTCAAGAAATTTGAATACCTTTGGATGGAAGAGAGAGAGTCATAGTGAAAGCCAAACAATTAACTATCAAAAGTTTGGAAGAAACAATAATGGAATTAAGTGTAAACCCAAGGGATAGTTCACATATTGTAGATATTCTAAAGGAGAAAGATAATGAGATAGACATATTCAAAAAGAAATTAAAAATTCTAGTAATAGAGTTAGTACAAACTTTGAGAGTTAATGAAAGCACATAAAAATAGTGAAATAAATTATGCAAACATGTTGCATTTCTAGAAATTAGCCGAGGATAGGGAAACATATATAAATGAGATTCAGATGCATTTTTTTGCATTAAAGATTCAAAGATATTCTATATCCTCTGAGTAAGTCACTTCGGGTATAGGCACTAGTACATTTGGACCAAATTTTGACGAAATCCTTCTATATCCTCTGAGCAAGTCACTTCGGGTATAGGCACTAGTACATTTGGACCAAATTTCGACTAAAGGATTTCGAAGGTACAAGCTAAATTGGCCATACCATTGAAAAATCCAAGAGAAAACGTTAACTTAAAAAAAAAATTATGACCTCTTCGATATCGTGAGTATTGCGATTCTTTATCCCTATTTATTGGTCCTAATGTTAATTTAAAAAAAAAATATGACCTCTTCGATATCGTCAGTATTGCGGTCATTTATCCCTATTCATTGGTCCTGCAACACTATATAACTTACCATCTAATTAGAAATGATACAAAACATTGCGTCCCTATTGCGTCCCTAGCAATTGTACCTAGGGGTGCAATAAAAGAACGCTGTGTTGTAAGCTAAGCAAGGAGATGTGGACATATACAACAAGAAAGACAATTTGAAGTGTTGAACCACAAATTTTAGTAAATAAATGGTTGATACAATAATTTAAAACATTATATTCTTCACATAATTAGCCATTACATTATCGGAATTTCAAAAGTAATCATGAAAATTATTTTTCTCTCATCGAAATGACAACGAATTGTTAGTTTTTGTAGTTCATTGTAGATGCAAAATTTTTATGGATCTATCTACTAAATAAATAAAATAATTCATTATTGATAAAGGTTAGGGAGTAAAATATTATTTCAAGAATAACTTTGAACAAATTAGGATAATTGATTTTGATAAAAGTTGCTTGCAGTCAAAGGTGAAGTAAGTGATTTTTCATTATAATTGAACATGCAGTCTATGGTTATGATGAAAAAGAAGGCTTGTGTTTGTCCACCTATCGGGTGTAACCATGGAAACCTTTGATGCTAAGACCATAATCTAAATGCTCATGGAAATCGATAGCCATCGATCATTTCACATGGGCATATTTGTTAGCTGCTCACTACTCCTCACTCCACAACCCACTCCTCTCTGGTGTCCACAGCGTAGTTCCACCTTTCCCCTTCTCCCACACAAACCTCCACAGGGAAGCACCTACCTCAGTTGACCATCTACCCTACCTCCTAGCTTCTTCCACTTGTCACTCCTATCCATGTTGTTAATGGTCTATATTCATTGTGCTCTATTCAAAACCATTATTTACACCATTTGTGAGTCAAAATTAAGCATTTACATGTCATTTCTCTTAAGCAAATACCACTAAATTTATGCATTTGAAGCTTTAAACCTCTCTGGAAAAACTCTTAACCATATCAAATGACAGTAAATGAAGTCTAATAATAGTCCATATACAATGTTTGACAAGTTGGGAGGGTTGCAAAAGAGTTGGAGAGCCATTTCTGTCCATACCCTAGGGGAATTGCACCATAAATTACTAGTAATGTTACCTTTTTACCAATGTCCCCAAATCAAGTTGCAGATGTCTATAACCTATCATAAAGCTATTATAAATTCCATTAAGTGGTCCTAATACTCCCCATATCAGTCCGTAACCAATTCAAGACCCTCTTGTGACATTCGAATCCCCTAAAGTCAAGACTAATCAAGGCATTTTTTCCCCAAATTCTGCCTTTGGTGGGAATTTTCAAATTGGGTCATTACAGGTTTTCCCCACTTGTAAAGACTTCATGGCAGAAGCACCTAAACCTAAAGCTGATCTAAACCCAAAACTAAGAATGATTGAAAATCACCCCAGTTAAAGCCAAGCTTGTATGCATCTTTCATAAGTTTCTCTATTTAAACTGTCCAATTTCAGATCTCTCACATATTTCTGGAGGTCCTGGTTAGAGTCCTAAAATTCCACATTTCATAACCACAAAAAGTTTAATCATTTTTACTCTGTACCATATAAATAATACTTCCTCCTCCAGACTATTTGCAAGTTCCCTGTTACAGTAAAAACCCACTAAAAACAACCATCAATTATTGTAATTAATCCCCTTAATTATTGCAGACAAACCATCCCCACATTTTTTTTACATCAATGAAAACCTAAAAGAACGCCGTGTTGCAATCTAAGCAAGGAGATGTGGACATATACAACAAGACATTATATTCTTCACATAATCGGCCATTACATTATCGGCATGTATTCTTCTCTCATCCAAATGAGAATGGATTGTTAGTTTTTGTAGTTCTTATGTTACAATAAGTAATATTGCATAAATTTATGGATCTATCTACTATCTTGTTGCTTATACTAATGATTGTCAAATTCCAATTTATTAATAAAATATTTTTAGACATACTTACATCCTTGTCTTGACACGCATAATCATTCTCATTCTATTTTTTTATTCATTCAGCGTTATAACAAACTATATATATAAGGACTCTACATTTTATTAATTGTTGCTTATACTAATGATTGTCAAATTCCAATTTATTAATAAAATATTTTTAGGCATACTTACATCCTTGTCTTGACACGTTTAATCATTATTTTTCTATTTTTTTATTCATTCAACTTTTTAACAAAATTTATATATATAAGGACTCTACATTTTTTTAACTTACATATTTTTGACGAACTTTTATACGGCATACAATTAGCTTTTTGATGTACTACTTGTAAAAGAAAACTAGCTACTAGTATGAATTTTTCATGCTCTATAGCATAAAGTAGATTAATGATGAAAATGACTTCATTTTACAAAAACGCTCACACCTAAAAGATTAATATCTCACATAGCATTTTTTTTACAATCATCACATGCATGACACATAACAAAAAAATTTGCATTCTGTAATTTGACAATATCAATTTTTTATGCTTAACTGACTTAATTTTCAACTCAAAAATCTAATGATCAACTTACTTCAATTTGGATTATTCACATAAGTTTGCTTTTGCTTGCCTTGTCGTTAAAACTTTTACTAAATTGACCCCTAGGGTAATGCTTTATCTCTTGTTTGATTCTTAGAGCACTTGGATCATATGGTATGCCTTGTTACTAAGCCTAGGGTGCCATGCATTAAATAGAGGAGACGTCATGATATATGGTTCACGAGTTGAACACTCCTCTTTGCACATCTTTCTAAGAGATCTACCCTTCCAAGTGTTTTTTTGGTTGATTTATCATGTGATATTTACCTTTATGAATGAGCGCCCTTGGACTTATTGAGATTTTTAGTGTTGCAATAATTTCATGAATATAATTATTTGGTAAAGCACTCCCTTTCTCATTGTCTTTGGCACATTTATTGAAGCATAGCCTCCCTCGTGCATGCCTTACTAGGTTGATTCACCTCTACCTCTATGGTTTTGAAAATCAATTAATGGTTTTGGCACATGGATTTTTTTCATATGACACTTAGTTTTGATTATTTTAGTAGGAGTATAGCCTCTTGATACAGATTCCCCTAGGTTTTTTCATAAATTTTGTAGTTGGGTGCTTGTGTTGCACGTATTACTCATTTGTTTTGTTACATGTGTGATATTGTGCATATAATAACTTGTAAAACCCAATATGACTCTCTTCTCAATAATATCTCTGGCTAGGAAATCTTCGGGACCCAAATCAAAGAACAAAGGAACCAAATTCTTCCTAGACAAAAAAGTTCCAAACTCCTCTATACTATATGGATTTGCAAAAGACTTTCTAGTAATAATAATAACACCAAATGTTGTAGAGATTAATACCCTATCAGCAATTTCATGGATTCTAGAGTCTCTGTAACGAGCCCTATCTGTAGCAAAGAAAGCAATCCCCTGCATCTCTAGTTTCTTGTTTTAGAGGTGTAGTAATGGTCTGGTTTTCCATCTTTTCTTAAGCGGAGTATTTTTGAAGGAAATGTGGGTCGATGTCGTGAAGGCATTCATGCAGGTGAGACTCCCCGCTCTTGTTTTCCACACCCTTTCCACCTTCCAACTCCTCCCACAGTCCTCCTCTTCTATCTCTTCACCGTCCCTACCTCCTTCACGCGTGGACATCTCCTACCTCCCCCTAGTCTCCCTACCATTCTCCTTCTACGCAGGCAGGCCACCACCCAGCTGCCTAAGGGAGCCCACATGAGCCTAGGCTACATGCACACCATGTGTGAGCAAGCATGCAACTAGGAGACCAGTGCCTGTTCTTCGAAAACGGGCTATCCCTCACCGGCGCGGGGTCTATCTCCAACCCATTCTATGCTCATAGACCATCACGAGGCCTAGTGAACTAGTGAAGATCCTGGTTGTGCAAGTCATGGAGGTAACGATGCCTTTAATTATAGCAGCGAGCTGGAGAAATTGTTGTTGTAGGCGTCTAGCGTCTCCAGATTCACAAGACGAGAAATGTTTGCCGGGATCGTGTGGCTAATCCTACTACATGCGGCCTAGCACGAAAACCATACCCGCTTTCTATGAGGTGATTTGCAGTTTTCTCATCACAGCTTCTGAGCCTTGCAGATGACGACAGAGAGGCTAAGGTCCTCGTAAATGAAATATTTTTTGATGGGCGGCTTGCTCACAATATATTTTTGTGACCTACGACAGTGTTCAGGTCTATTGGACACCTATCATTATGGGATCCTGAATTGCTATGTGCTTTGTTTGATAAAGACTCCTTGCATAACAACCCAGACTTGTGAATATCATTCAACTGCTTCGCTCTGATGAATGAAGGGCCATAGGATGAACTTGGTATGTCATTAGCGCCGTTTAAACATGAATTCTGAGGCAGACATGAAATGGGTGTTTGAGAAAAATTGTTCCTTTTGATCTTGACAGGCTGAGAGTCACTATTGGGCATATCAGATTTGTTGTAATCAAATAACACAGAGGATTGAAAATTGTCACTGATTAAAGGAGGAGGAGATTTTGGGGAAAAAATGGGGACTAAGAAGATTTTGGGGAAATCAATGGGGACTGAAAGGCTGAAACAAATGTTGATGAAGAGGAAGAGAGAAGAGTATCACTATTTTTTGTTGATACAAATATGGTGGTGTTCTCCCCTTGAAAAAAATTAATTTTTCCTTCTTGTTTGTATCTGCAATCTCTCTTGGTTTCCATAATCTCCAGTCTGTGCTTGTGCTTACAATCTCTTTGTTGTCACAATCCATCATCTGTACCTATAATCTCTCTTTGTTAGATGATCTCGGTCCGCAGCAATAGTAATGGCGGACTGGACTGTGCAAATTTCAGGCTTTTGGCAAAATAATTTCGTGAAGGAAGCTCCAACTCTTGGATTGATGGTGATGGGACATGTGCCACTGTGCACCTAACCTGATCAACGATGGAGATTATCCGAATCGTCGAAAAAAAATATCAATGGATGAAAAAAAACACATTAATTTTGGGGAGTAGAGTCCCGCTTGTTGAAACGCCTTACGGCGTAATTAGAAATGATACAAAACATTGCGTCCCTATTGCGATGTACTGGTCGATTTCATCTCAATTGCGATGAAAACAAAACTAGCCGTTCCCTTTTCAAAAGGCCTTCCATGGTTTGAGGAAGTCAACGTTGACTTGGTCAACTTTCGTCAGAATTTGAATGGTTTAAAAATTATAAATATGATCTAAATATAGACGTTGCAACAATTATTCTATAACAATGATGATTTGGAAAGGGTGTAGGGTCTTCTTGTCAAGCAAAAAGTAGATTATTTTTATGATCTTCACTATAGTTTTGTGGGAAGATTGTTATAAACTATTAAAGGTAGGGAAATAAGAGATGAGGGTGAAAAGGGAGAAGGTAGATGTTTTTCCCTTGCAATAGTTTTTTATGAGACGTCCCATGAGAATTTTAACAAGAACAACTAGAAAACATTTTAGGAAATATGGCCACATCGAGGGGACATCGAGGGGATTGAATGAATATCATCCCATGGTAATTAGTTCTATATATATATATTCATTATATTTTTTAATATTGATTGTATTTGTAAAATTTTATATTGTTTTATTATTTGTTATACATGCACTAATTTTGCATGATTTCTCATAATTATAAAGTTAGTTTTCTTTTAACTTTCTGCAGAATTCTCCAAGTAGTAGTAGAAATGATGTTGTATAAGATGAGGAAGATCAAACAAATAATGAAGATCAAGTTAATGATCCCATGAAAGTAGATGACGACCATAACATAGTTGAATATGATGGGACAATTAAAATGATCCAAGACTTGTTCAACCGGCTAGATGAGGATGGGGACAGTGATGGTATTTATGATGAACCTTTGATGGAAAAGCCAAATAAATTACTTTGTAAAGAGTCAAGAGTAGATTTTCTCTTCACTACATTGATTTTGATGAACTTAAAGGTTATGAATTATTTTTCGAACACTTGTATGACACAGATTATAAGATATGTAATATGTTTCATCAGATATACATAGAGGTTGAACTTTTCTCCCTTTTTAACGTTAATTAATGTGTTAAATAAGAATGCAATCTTTACTATTAATATTCTGTACATTAACTAGTTAATTTTTATGATATAGACTGTTAGTTGAATTTTTGTTACCATCGTCAAATATTTTACCTCCCACATATCGAGATTTACTTTTCGTTATGAAAGACATTGGAATGGGGTATTAAAGTATAGATGCATGTCTTAATGACCGTGTTATATATTATGGACAACACGTGTCAAAAACTGAATTTCCATAATGTTATATTAGTAGACATCGAATCGATCAAGTAACAAAAATGGTGCCTCGAAAGGTTCTTCGTCATATTCCCATAATTCCAAATTTGGAGCAACTTTTCTAGTGCAAAATCATAGCACAATTTATGGATAATTTACCATGATCAAAACATAAGTGGAGATGGTGTTCTTAGAATTCTTGCAGATGGATATGTATTCAGGGAAGTTGAGGAAAAATGACCAAATTTTAAAGATGAACCTTTTAACATTAGGTTTTCATACGCAGCTGGCAGTGTTAATCCATTTAGAGATATTAGATCTATTTACTTAGTGTGGCCTATTTTTGTTATGAACAATACATTCCTCCTTGCATGTCAATAAAGAGGGAGCACATAATGTTGAAAATGATTGTTCCAGGTATTTGTCTATATTAATTTTCGAAGGTGACATTTTCATTTGCCTTGTTTTTTGCATACTACTTTTTATTTATTTATTTACTTATATATACATATCATGGTATATGTGTAATTTAAAACAACTAGGTAAATACCAAGTTAAACTTTATGAATGGATAGATTGAGCCTCTTATCAATGAGCCAATACAATTATGGAATGGCATGAATATGTATGACATCTATAAACCAATTGGTAAAAATATATTTCAATTCCATGGAATGCTTGTATGGACAATTCATGATGCCTCTGGGCTAACACATTTGATGGTATGTATTAAAATTTCATTACGCTTTAATACTATAAGATTATTTGAATATATCATGCATTTTTTTTTAATAATCCATTGTATAATTGGAATTAATACATATGCTGTAGGTCTTCAAACAATGGGTAAATTTGTATGTCCAGTTTGTGGTGTTAAGTAGAAGTATTGTTATTCAAAATATCTAGAAAATATGGTGTTTTATGAGTATAGGAACTTCCTGTAGAGGACCCATAGGTTTCCTATTACTGAAAACATATTTTCAATGGGAATGAAGAAATTGTATTAAAACCATGAAGAATGACACCTCACTTGTGGAGGTTGGAGTATAAAATAAATCGTCAAGGTACACAATTTGTTTATGTATCGTATATGTAATATTGTTTTGAATTTGAAATTCATTTAAGTATTAAATTTATTTTACCATGTTTGATAATTATTATTGTCACTTGTTTTATGCTTCATCAAGGTCGTTGTTGTGAAAGTAGTAATATTGGGATTCCATGAGTAATGCAATGTTATCCCACTCAATTCATGAGGTTTCCCTACTATGAGCAACTAAAAATAGCTCATTTTTTTGATATGATGCATATTGGGAAGAATGTATTAGAAAAATTATGGCAAATCATAGATGACAGGAGGGATAAATAAAAAAATGTCAAAATTTGTACTGACATAAGGAATCCAATCATGTAATGCGAAGTGTGATCCAATCAAATAATGACAGAGACTGAAATATTTTTTCATGGTTATTAACAAAGTAACAAATAAATGATCTAAAATAGGTCATTCAAAGAATTAAATTTCCCAAAGGTTTTTCTTCAAACATAAATAATATCTTAACCAAGAAAGGTGAATTTGGTGGGGTGAAAACCCATGACTAGCAAACATTCATTAAGGTAATGATTTTTTATTCATATTTATATATTGGTCCTATTTGCCTTTTAGGATTTTTGTTTTGTTTTTGTCTACTTTTGAAAGAAGTGACATTTCTTTTTTATTGTTACAGTGTGCTCTACCTCTATCTCTCCCAGTGACTTTGACAACAACGTCAAACATGTTATATATTGTAATGCCCTATTTTTTACTGATAAACTTTGAGAGAACTTGTTGAAGTGATCAAGATAAATAATCTAGAATAAATGTTGTTTATGTGTTTCCTTGAAAATACTGTTTCCTGATTAGCAAAATATGATTGATGTTATTGCTAACTAACTAGAAAATATGAATGAAGTATGCTTATTTCTTTGAACATGCTATTTATTGACTAGCAGATGTGAATGATTATAATGATTATTTCATTATGTTGAATGAATAAGGAATCTGGAAAAAATGAAGTTGATTAATACTTATGTTATGAATTAAATGGAAAAATTGCTTTTGTAAATCTAAATAATATTTCTTAACGATTGGAAAGGAATGAAATTGAATATTATATGATGATATTTCGAGCAACGCTACTAATATGTGCTTTGAGTGTGTGTGTAATGGAAGATAAGACGATTTACCGACTAACTCACAATGGAATAAAGGGGGTCATAGAGGTTGGGAAAAACACACATGAGAGTACGATGGTAGATTGTCGACTCCCAATATCAATCCACGCACAAGTAGAAATCTCTTCCGCTTTGCTAAAGTGGCATGGTGTCGTACGGGTGAGACCATAACAACTTGGTCACATACGAGGTTGTTGAGGGGTGCGTGTGTAACGTACCCGAACCTCTGACCGGCGAAGAGGACGCTACCATACCATTATCTACCCAGGAAACCAGGCCCATGAACATACACATAAAAATTGAAATGCTTTGAACTAAAACATGCATACATTATCACCATACAGCGAAAGAGAAACCATACATTCAAGAATTCAGCATGTTCATTGTAATTCATTAAATAGTAAATACAATTGCATAGATGAAATAGACAAGAATACTTATCTTTGAATGAAGCTCCCCGCAACCAACTATGTCACTTCAACGTTCCACCCAACCATAGGCCAGTGTGCTCCTTAATCTCTCAGTAACACTACCACCCCTGAGCTGGGCATGATTTCCCAAGGAATAAGGAAACTAAGCGAGCTCACACATAGCCAAAGATACACAACTCAGCCAAGCCAACACAATTGAGTTTATCAGGCCATCAGGGAGCTGGGAAAAGATAACTACTAAGATGGTGGGCTCACTTAAGAGCTAAGGACACCTGCACCGGAACTAGCTTGACTTCTAGGACACCCACACACACCCAACATAAGTAATCAGTCCCTTCTTTGCTGCATAGTCCCTCAGGCCCTGACTTCCCTTCCAGTGCTATTCAGGGGATGTAGAGAAGAAAGCCATCCCTCTAGCTCTGTCTATGAGGCTCCTGAACACACCAGGTTTATCAAGCATACCAAGCCTTCATTCCCACTCCAATACAGTACAAATACCAACCACTACATACACACAGCAAAATCAAGCAATTCACAGCTCTAGGGAAGAAAAAGGGAACATTGCTACAACGAAAAATGGTGATACACAGCTCAGACTAAGCAAGGTGATCCTAGAGTTGTTCTTGGCCCTAAAGTGGCCAAAACAACTCAGCAACAACCCACACTCGTGGGGAAAACAACAGTCACAATCTCACCATTAAAAACAACGGGAGAGACACAACCCGATTGGGGAGGAAATCAGACTCAACAAACTCTCAGCATGGATATGGATTCGTATACATAGAACCACAAAACCGGTAAGGTAGCTACGCACAAAAAAATCCAACAATGAGATTCACGCACAGAAAAATTCCATTTGTTTTTGGGAGAGAAATCAACATGGGTGTTTGGTAATGAAGAAAACGTCCCAGACCCAAAATCGTGAGGATGAGAACCCACACAACCAATTCATGAAGGTAAGGCAGCTCTTCCCACCGTTCTATGCATGAAGGAAAAATGAATGGGACATGGTATCCTCCTGCCCACGTGAGGGTGAATGAGCCTCCTAGTGGAGTGTGCGTGTGAGCAAGGAATCAAAGTCATGCTACACACCACTGCCCAACAATAACTGCCCAACTAACATCAGAGGCTTTTAATTTGGTAGTTGACTGATTGAGACAAGGAAAGGTGAGTAAGTCAAAAGGGTGGTTGACAAGTAAATGGGTTTAACAATTGACACTTGGATTTTCCCCCTTGGCCCCAAGGGTTAAATAATTACCCTTCCTATCCTTAGGAAAATCATTCCCTTTTCATTATGGTTGCATTGACATAGCTGGTTGTGGGTATTTTTAATTAAAATGCACGTTTACATGATGCCAGAATTAATATGTGCCAGATAGCACGATATACCATCAGCAATGATTTTAATCACCGAAACATAAAACAACCAAATCGATGGTGGGCCTTTTTCCTTTAGCTCCATACCAAAATTAATTACAATATATACGTCATATACATTTTAATGCAAACAGGGTCAAAACCGGGGTGTTACAACGTGGTAAAGATGATATTACTACTCAGTGCTATTAGTATCACATAGAGTGTAGAGGATTGGTGTTTGGTAACAATTCCTACATCGCTACATGAACTCCCTGCATAACAAAAATAAGAAATTGTTGTCAAAAGGCACCCTGGATGTGGTACCTAGACAATCCTGGGAAAATAATTGATGTAAATACTTTGCATTGGACATATAGTTATGCATTAGTTGATTTGTGCATAAAAATGATTTATTGCAATTAAATAAATGAGGAATATTTATATATGGAGAAAATTTGGACTGTAGGCATTATAAAGTTAACCCCACTTGCACCCACTGATTTAGGGAATAGAATCATAGCATAAGGGAACATCTAGGAGAAAATTATGGGATATATGTGCACTCTCATATGAGAATGACACATGGTTGGGTGATTAATAATAATGGGGAATTACATAAAAATAGTATTTTTGCATGGAATGAAATCTGTCACAGGATATTTTTCTATTTAAGAAAGGGGAAATGAATCCCCCTTGGATCCCTAATGCTGGATGAATGTCATAATGACATTGGATTTCTGATGTGTGGTCGATGTGTGTTTGGATGAAAAAGTGTTATGGTGAGGGGGAGCTCATTTTTTAACCTTTGCTAGTGTGTGTGCTCTACGACCCCTATTATTCGGGAGTCTAGGAGGAATAATACTACCCCAGCATGGTAGGGAGGTCAACCAAGTGATCGATTAGTAAATTTTGACAATGATCACGGGGTTGAATTGGAGCGACTACAAAATTCATCAATCATCACCATGAGTTGGAGTAAGTGTTGGTAACATGCTCATTGTTATTAATTTTTTATATTTGAAAATATGTGAATGGAAAGTATTTTTGGTTGTGCAATTTGATCAATGCAAGGAATATTGTTAAATTTTATTTATTGTATTATATATGAAATGTTAAAGAAGTTTTTAGGTAGGCCCTGTGAAGGGTACTATATATGGTATAAGAGCTTATCAATCCTTATAGGACCCAGAGATCAATGCAAAATCTTTATTGGATAATAGATTTTAGAAATTTTCAATATAAATCCTCATTGGGTGATAGAGTTTATCAGTTTTTTTTTTGCAAAATATTTGTTGGGTGAACAATGCACCAGTTTTCAGTTTGTGTATATATGGGTTCTCTTGAACATCTGGAAAGTATAACTTTGAATACAAATGGGTTTCAGATACATTTCTTAAAACTTGAATAATAAACATTACATACTCAGTTATGGGGAATTCTTAAAATTGGAAGGGTTATTACAAATTACGTGAATGTTAGATTTCTTTAGCATGTTAATCAAATTAATGAATTGGAGAAATATATATATATACATATATGATGAAATGAGTTGCAAGTTATGTAATCATAGCAAATGGTTATTTACATGTTTGAAATGTTGGAGAATAGTTTAGAAGTTATACATATAGATAATTTTACAATAATATATGTTAAAAGTGGGAAATGAATTTGACTTATATAATTGAAATGATTTTGTAAGGAGTTTAAAGCATACAATTTAGCATTAAGAGATTAATGAAACTTATTATAAATGTTACAAATTAATTAAATCAGGTCCTAATGCAACTAGCAAAATATTTATAGAATAAATGTCTTTACACCATTATTTAGCCAAGTCAGTCGACATATTTGGCAAGATCGTGGACGGAATTGGAGTGATAGTGATTGTGCAAATATTCGCCAATAGCCAGAAAATCGTTGTAACTAGTTTCATTTTAAATATTTATTTTATGTTATGTTGTACAAATTTATTTTATGTTTCGATTTAAAATTGTAAAATTGTTAGTGATGAAGGGTAAATAATTATAGCTAGGTCCCTATGGGGGTCAATATACAATAAAAATTAATTTTCGGATGAAGTTTCTATAAGAGGGGGTGTATATAATGCCCTATTTTTGGTTGATAGACTTAGAGGGCACTTGCTGAAGTGACCCAACTAAATAATACAGAATAAATGTTGTTTATGTGTTACCTTGAAAATATTGCTAACTTATCAACAAAATATGATTGATGTTATTGCTAATTGACTAGAAAATATGAATGAAGTATGATTAATGCTATAAACATGATATTGATTGACTAGAACATGTGAATGCTTATGATGATTATTGCATTATGTTGAATGAATCAAGAATGTGGGAAAAATGAAGTTGATTGAGTACCTATGTTATGAATTAAATGGACAAGGTGTTTTAGTAATTTTGAATAGATATTGGTTAACGAATGGAAACAATTGAAATTAATTATTATGTGTTGATATTTTTAGCAACACTACTAATATGTGCCTTGAGTGTGTGTGCAGTTCCAGATAAGATGGTTTACTGATTGACTCACAAAGGAATAAAGGGGGTTGTAGAGGACAAGAACAACACACATGGGGGTACAATGATGGATTTTCGACTCCCAATATAAATCCATGTACAAGTGGAAATCCCTTCATCTTTGCTTGGGTGGTGTGATGCCGTACGGGTGAGGCCATAACAACTTGGTCATGTACGGGGTTGTTGAGGGGCGCACAGTAAGGAACATATTACTCTTTAGTGCCATTAGTCTCACATAGAGTGTAGAGGATTGGTGTTTGGTAACAATTCCTACTCCACTACATGAACTCCCCGCACAACAGAAAGAGAAAATTATTTTCATAAGGGGCCATAGATGTGGTACCTAAACAATCACAAGAAATTAATTTATGTAAATACTTTGCATTGGACATATAGTTATGCATTAGTTTATTTGTGCATAAAATGATTTATTGTAATTAAATAAATGGGGAATATTTATATATGGAGAAAATATGGACTGGGTTCATTATAGAGTTAACCCCACTTGCACCCACTGATTTAGGGATTGGAATTCTAGTAAAAGGGAACATCTAGGAGAAAATTGTAGGATATATGTGCACTTTCATGTGAGAATGACACATGGATGGGTGAATAATAATAATGGAGAATTACATAAAAAGAGTATTTTTTCATGGAGTGACATGTTTCGTAGGATATTTTTCTATTTAAGAAAGGGGAAAGGAAGGGAAACAAATCCCCATTGGATCTCTAATGATGGATGAATGTCATATTGGAATTGGAGTTTTGATGTGTGGTATATGTGAGTTTGGATGGAAATAATTTTGGTTAGGGGGATCTCATTTATGAACCTTTTCTAGTGCATGTGCTCTACGACCCCTATTACTCGGGGGTTTGGGAGGAAGAATATTACTCCTAGTATCGTAGGGAGTTCAAACTAGGGGTCAATTAGTAAATTTCAACAACATTAGTGGGGATGAATTGGAGCAGCTACAAAATTCATCAATTATCCCTGTTAGATGGAGTAAGCGTCGATAATAAGTTCATTGTTATTATTTTTTTTATATTTGAATATATGTGAATAGAAAATATTTTTGGTTGTATAATCACAAGTAAATTTGAACCCAAAGTATGACGACATATTTGTCTCAATTTTGAAAAGTCTCCATATAACATCCAACAAAGTGGGTTTGTTTGAAACTTTGGTAGAGTTGTGTCAGACATCTGATGGATACAACAACCAATAGTTGCATGACTAAAAAATAAATCCAATGATATTCCATCGAATTTCCAACACATAGTTCGTCGATTAATTGACATAAATTTCCACGAATGGTGTTGGAAATGTGACGAAACCCTACTCGATTAACCAACAATATAATCCAACCATGGTTTTGGTTAACCTACATAAATTTCCACCAATGGTGTCGAATAACCAACTTAATTTTCCACCCACTGTATCTAATAATCCATATCTAGTCATCGGAAATGTGATGGAACCCTCATCTATTAACCACCAATATAATCCAACCATGGTGTCGGTTAATCAACATTTAGTCATTGAAAATGTGATGGAAAGTACGACAATGTTTTTTATCGGAGGTATAACATCCCTATCAGAGTATCGTTGAGTATATGTTCGATATACAATACAAATCTATACAAATATCCAACGTATTTGTCGTCGGTTGTATGGAAACCTCATTGGATATATTAATTTTGTCATTGGAAATGCAACGCTTGTGAGTAATTTTAAAAACAAATATATTCCCATCTTGAAATGCAAGGAAAATCAAAGTGTACATATATATAAGGAAAACCCATGTGTGGTAAAATCTCATGAAAATTGATACTTATGTATCAAACATGCATGAGTGCATGTCAATGATGAAAAAACACCAGTGCATACAAATGGTAAAATGTACTAATTTGTTTTAGTGGGATATTACCCCTAAGTTATTTAATATTTTTGTAGGTATGCAAATTAATGCTCAACAAATGTCTCTTTTACATAGAAATGTGGCTTGCATAAGATAGTGTATATTTTCAATGAACTAGTATCTTGATGACCATACTATACCTCAATTTGATAGAGAACATAGAACTAAAGTTAGAGATAATATAAGGATCACTCTATGACCAAATGGTGTAGATAATGACCCTCAAATAATTATATTGCAGAAACTAAAATTTAAGGATTGATATGTCATGTTTTAATTAATGCAGTAGAAAATACTTGGAGGGGTAATTTTTTTCTTGAGGACCATTAAATAAAACATGGATTGAAGAGGGGAGAGATCAAGGGAGCATTGAAAAAACTAGCCTACTCACTTTAAACATTTCATAAGGATGCGAAAGGTCAAGGGGAATTTAATTATACTGAAAAACCCAAAAAACCATTAAGTTAAACAAATGTGAAAAGTACCTTATTTTTAGTATCTACGTGATCAATCTCAATGAGATACAAATTAGCCGACTCAGATATACCTGGAAAAAATGTAATATTTAACTTTGTTTTTTGACTAAGCCTTCCAGATGCAACTCTCCACTAAGATGTATAATAGTGACATTCTTGTCATTTTCAACATGTTTTATGATGGTATTTACCCAATAAATTAGTGTTACCTCTTCATATTCTTAGACAATAGCTGCATCAACACCATCTAGCCAGATTTATTTAGTGTAAGTAATAGTTTTTTTCCCCATCTCCTTCATACTCTTTATGCCGGGGTGCAATGCTAACAAAAGGTTCTTCAAATCCATCTATTAAGCACAAAAGAACACGACCTTCTTGAAGAACATCAATGTGTCTTGGACATACAAGATCAATAATTTTCTTATTCATTGTCCAAATCTTGTCCCACTCCATAAGATTAACATTTTTTTATTCTCACTAAAGAAACCTCACATTTTTTTTATAAATATTTAACCAAATACAAGACATGATATAGAGTAGGTCAAACTAGACATTATAACAAGCATCAAAATGGAACAATCCTATATCAAAAGAACTCCAATATATATCGTTACTTGATACAAAATAAATTGCTTCAAGGCCTCCACTATAAAGCCTCTTCGCATTATTCCTTTCACTGTTCAAAATCAAGGATCACCCCAACCCTCTACTTTACCATTATCTACAAACCAATGTAGTTTTAGTATGTTTAAAAGTGTGTAAAAAAAATCAAATGACTAAAATCCCATACATGAACCTTTCACAGACGCATATCCCATAAAACAGAATAATATTGTTCATTGCAGTCATGGTATTCACTTGGGAAAAGAGCAAGAGTCACACCCTCAATGCTATCAACATATGGGTATGTGAAGTGAAATGTTAGATAAATTTTTTACCTAGACCCAACACGATGATGAGATAGAGGATTGCATCTATAATAAATATGATCCTTAGTGATTTATTTGTAGCCTGCATATCCCTCTTCCCTATATCCTATAAGACCCAATAATACTGTTCATTTAGTTCATGGAATTCACTTGAGTGGATATCATGAGTCACACCCTCAATGCTATAAATATATGGGCATATGAATTCGTATGTTTGATAAATATTGTACTAGGACCCAACACGATGATGAGATATAATATTGCATATAAAATAAATAGGACCCCTGTGATTTATTTACAGCCTGCATATCCATATTCCCTCTAAGAATATATCATTGCTTTCCCCTAGACTCATTCATAACAACCATATATTTCCACAAAGCAATGTTTTTCTCCACAATATTATTCCTATTTATTGACTCAATTCCATTCATTTTTCTTTCTGCATCTATTTTCAGGGCGTGTCATCTACATAGCATTTTCCCTCAAATATCATTTTATCATCCATCTCAATTTATTGCAGAGAATAATTTGAAGTATACGTGGGTTCTTCTCCTTTTATACCTAGTGTATCTAGATCATTCATAATGTTCTCCACAAATTCATTTCTTTCTTTAGTAGGATTTGTGTCATCAAAGCATATTGTCAAGATCCCTTTGTACCTTTGAGAAATGTATTAGTTTAAAAGAGAATATTTTGCATGCCCAATATGGGGATAACCACTAGGATAGGGAGGGAAACATGTACACACTTACATTTTTTTTCACTATTTTCATGTATGAAACCAGTACCATCATTCTCTTTTTTTTCCACTATTTTCACCTATGAAACTAGTACCTGATATTTCCAATTCCTCTTCTTCCTACATATTTTTGAATCACTTCAATCAACACTGAATATTTTGACGATATTGAACCGAACCACCAGAATAGATTGTAAACCATCTTTTTCCAGTTCCTGGAAAAAGAGAAGTCAAAAGTTTATCATATTAAAATAACCTATAGATTCCTCTCAATGATACATGCGAGTGAAATGTATAGGTTATTGTGGTAGGGATTATACCATGGTGGAAATGAAAATGCACAAATCATGATGTAGGCATAGACCTACAACTTAGGAATTGACTCAAAACCCACATAACAACATGATTGATTATTCAAAGTTGATGCAATAGTATATAAAATTCCATTTTCATTTATAAGTTTAATGAATAAATACTAAATCATAGCCATGGAAATATCCAATGACATTCAATCTTGAAAAAAATCATATAATAGGAAAGAATTTAATAAAGCAAATGAACACAATTCAATTGAATGCACTAGCAAGCAACACTCAAATGAAAGAAATTTGTTCCACAAATTTAACAAATAATGTCAAAACACTAGATGCATGCATCAATTATTACATCAAAATGGAACCTACGAATCCATTTTAATTTGCAGTCATATTATTGGAAGTAAACTTGAAAGGAGGGAAGAATATTGGCAGTGACCTCGAAGGAATCTTGGGATAATCCTTTATTGATACAACCAATAAAATCTAGCTTAAAGGAAATTTATTTTACTCTAGACAATTAATAGAAAGGAAAAATAAAATTATGCATACAAAAAATACCGCTTACATAATATCGAGTAACAAGAAGTTGGAGAAAAATTTGAAGCAAGCGATCTGTAACAAAATTAGGTAATGAGAGAACAACTTCTTCATATGGATCTGCCACATTTTGAACCTTGAATGTAACACCAAACAACTTTAACATTAGACACATATAACAATTTTTTATCACATACAAACAACACTATGGTGATTTACTATTCCAAAGGAATGGTACCCTATCAAATAGTAAATATATTGCAAACGAGTCGCAGAGCTAGAAACAAAGTTGAATCCTAGTACACTCCCTGAGGTACTGGAATCTCGATGGAAGGAAGTAATTAAAATTGCATAAGAAATTCAGGAGGTCGAGGCACTTTGTGCCAAAGCATATGCACAGGTTTATCAGTCATGAAAATCCTTGATGGGTGATGTAGAGTTGGAGCAGGTGACAAAGTAGCTTCAGACTACAAAAGAGAACTTGAATGGGCTCGGGAATGAGTTGAATAAATTCCCTCCAGTTGAAAATATGAGCAAGGATGTTGACTTAAAAACATTACAACAACAAGTTGCTAAACTGCAGACACAACAACAAAGAGAAACATAATGTGTCACAGACTCTGGGATGAATAAGAGTAGGTTACGAAAACCATCCAACCGGTCCATGATAGGGTGCGACGAGACTAGTAACTTCAAAAAATATCAGTTCCGAACTTGTTGAACAAATGCAAAAGGTAAAGGAATATGCAGAATGAGAATCAAAATCGGTAATGAATATCTGTCAAGAGTTTCAAAGTAAACTCAACCTCATATATTTTTATGACTAAAGTGGCTCGGGACAAGCCATAGGTGAGTATTAGGGGCCTGTTGGCCCTATAAAAGGACATAATATTTGTTTCTTGGAAAGATGAAGAATATGATCACAACGTGATAAAGGATGCGATAGAAGAGGAAAAGAACAAGTCAAAATCAGGAATTTGACCTATTTTTTGTAAGAGTTACTTAAGTTAGACTAATAGTCTATTTTAGGAATGGGCATGATAACACCTGTATTAATATCATGATATTTTTTGAGTGTAGAACAACCCATCAACTATTAGTTGAGAATTAGTTGATGGGTAAAACAAGAATTGTAAAAATAATATAAGGTCAATCCAAGCTGTGTGCAGAGGACAAAGGAAGAAGAGGGAACAAACAAGAGTAGAGAGCTAGGAAGACATGAGAGCATGAGAGAGAGAGACAAAAACCTCATCTATGGTAAATAATTTTTTGATAGAGTTTTTCAAGATGTGTGCATAGGCCAAAGGCATTTAAAATATCACTCATTCCAGATGAAAAGAACCTTTGTGGTTTTTCCCGTATGGGTTTCCATGTTAAATATGTGTCTTTTGTTGATGTATTTATAACTTCAGAATATATTTTGATGTATATTATCATTGTATGTTGTTGTACCCCCATTGAATATGTGTTTTCCTCCTTGTAGGATGTCTTTATTATGTCTAGACCTTGAGGTACAACCTCCATTGTAAGTCAGGGGAATAGTCCCCAGTGTTACATCATGTAATGTGTATTTGGTGTCTCTTTAGGAGAATTCATCCCTATTAGGATAATAGGTCTAACTCAGTCATGTAATAGGTCAGTCACTTGATTAGTATAAACAGGGATACACCCTCCCTCATTTATAAACACCTCACACTCACTCAAGTTTGCATGAGATAGAGAGAGAGAGGGGGGGGGAGGAGAGATATATACTTGTTAGATAATTCTTATTACTAGGTTTGATCATCTTATGCCACGGTATTTGCGACAATACTATTATCAGGAAGTTTGTGGGGTTTTCTCCTTTTTGGTTTCATCGGTTAAAATATGTGTGTCTTGTGTATCTATTATATCTTATGCATCTTGCTGTACTTGTTATTATTTTATACAAAGATCCTAATTAAGCTAATAAGATCTAGAAAAACTAACATGGTATCAGAGCCTCTCTAAAACAAGCAACTATATAACAATAGAAACTAGGGCTTCCTAGTTCAAGGTGCTCTCTCCACATATCATCAAGAAAAGAGGGATAGGCTAACTCACCTTAGTAGGGAGAATATTTTGGCGGAAGGAGTTTCATATTTGAAGAAGTTTCAATTTTGACCTTGTCACTGGTGTTAGGAGAACTAGGGCATCAAGTTTCAGAGGCTTCCCACCTCGGTATTCCAAAAGGGACCCTGATGAGCAACTCGCCTCAAGGAGGCGCATATTTCTGTCTAAATTGAATTCCCAAGATCCAAGTTTAGAAAATTAAGGTTTCTTTAACAAATCCTAGGTCAACCATCTCCAAAACCAAGTCAGACACCTCAAATCGATAAGATATAAATCTTTTCTATTTCCATTTGAGTTTCTCATTTGAAAAGACGAATCACCATACTCAGCTTGAGAACAAGTTTGGAGGGGCTGATAACTTTCGAGCATGGAAGTGCATAATCTCCCTGACCCTTGAAGAAAATGATTTGGATCAGTACATCAATGGAGAAGTTCTAAAACTAGAGGGAGATGAGGCTAATGCTACTCATAAGAATAAATTCGCTAAGGCTACTGATAATAAGAACTTGGATAAGGCTACTCATAAGAAGAACTCAGCTAAGGCCAAGAGAATAATTGAAGATTCTATTGAGGATCACTTCATCCCCCACGTGTCATCATTCAAGACACTGAATGAAGTATATGATTATTTGAAAAATATGTTTGAAGTAAAGAACATCAATCGAAAGATGACTTTGAGGAACCAATTGAAGAATTTGAAGATACAGAACTCCCATACTATACAACCTTACTTCAAAAGGGTTGCTCAAATCAAATAAAAACTTGAAGCAGTTGAAGAGAATGTCAAAGAAGGAGAAATTGTGATGAATACCTTAAATGGTCTCCCTAGATCACAAGACTCATTAATTCAAGGAATATGTGCAAGAGGGAGGATGATCTCTTTCAACAAAATCCAAGAAGAATGCACACAAGAAGAAGGACAAGAAACAAAAGAAGACCAAGATATACCCTTCTAATATTTTATACTATACTTGTGATGAAAAGTTACACTTTGCAAGAGATTTTCCCATAAGAAAAAAAAGAGACCATGCTCATGTTGTTGAGGATGATGAACCAAAAAAAATATATTCAAAATAGATAAGGATAATTAAGATGAAGAGTATGTGCTAATATCAACACTTACTAGCACTATCTCACATGAAGAGCAGTGATTGGCTAGTAGGAATCATTTGTCAATATGTCTGAGCATGAGTCACCTCACAAGGTGAAACTTGGGGATGAGTGTCAATACCCCATAAAAGGGAGTGGAATAGCTTCATACAAGCTAGACTCCAGGAAATCATTAAAGATGAAGGATGTGCTATATGTTCCAGGATTGAAGAAGAATATTCTCTCCATCTTTGCACTAGATGCAAAATTAATGAGAGTTTCATTTGTCGATGGACAAGTTTTAATGTGGCCTAGAGGGAAGAAAATAGATTATGCAATAGTGATTGGAGAAGAAGATGGAGGATTGTACAAGATAAAGGGATAACCTAAAAAATCACTGGTTCATGAGTCAATAGAACTAAGTGAACCATGGCACTAGAGGCTTGCACATGTGCACTATAGAGCACTACCAATGGCAAGAAAAGAAGTATCCGAACTGATAGAGATCTAGACAAAGCATGAAGACATTTGCAAAGGATGTGCACAAGGAAAGAATGTGAAGAAGACATTTCCCAACAATGAGAGAAAGGGAAAAGAAATATTGGAGATAATACACTCAGATGTATGTGGACCCATGTCTTCTAGCTCATTAAGTAGGTATGTGTACTATGTTTCCTTTATATATGATTTCTCACGTAAGACTTGGATATATTTCTTGAAAGAGAAAAATGAAGTATTTAGTAAGTTTAAGGAACATAAACCCTTGGTTGAGAACCAAACTGAAAGGAATATCAATACTTTGAGGTCATATAATGGTGGAGAATTCACCTAAGATGAATTCAAGGAACTATGCAGAGAATATAGGATTAAGAAGGAGTTGATCACTCCATACAATCCTCAATAGAATGGGGTTGCAGAAAGAAAGAAACAAACCATAATGGAAGCACCAAAAGCAATGCTTCATGACCAGGATATTCCTATGCACCTTTGGGTAGAGGAAATGAGGACAGTTGTGTATGTACAGAACTGTACTCCTCATCAAGTACTTGAAAACAAGACTTTAGAAGAGGATTTATCATAAGAGAAACCAGAAGTTAACCATCTGAGAATATTTGGATATCTGATGTACATACATATCTCAAAGGAGAAGAGGACCAAGTTCAATCCTTCTGGGAGGAAGGGTATATTCATAGGATATAATGATACATCGAAATCCTACCGAATATACTTCCCAAGATTTAAGAATATCGACATAAATAGAGATGTAACCTTTGATGAATACTCAACATACTTTAGATCTAGGAGGCTACCTATCTAAGAGGTCAAGGAACCTGAAGAAACGAAAGTTTGAGACATGGAAATTGGAGAAGAAATTCCATAATACCATGAAGATCATGACATGGACTAACCGCAAGAACTGGTAGTAAAAATCCTCGAGAAGGACTCCCACAAGAGGAAACCAACATGAGCATGTGAGATAATACAAGAAGTAGAAAGTTATGGATCTCCATAAGGAATACATAGAGAAATAATTAGGGAAAATCCCTACAATAGTTATGTGTCCCTATTGTGTGACATCATTGACAAAGAACCTTCCACTTTTGAAGAGGCTGGATAAAATAAAGAAGGGAAGGATGCAATGATCGAGGAATATCAGTCGATCATGAAGAATGATGTATGTGAGATAGTTTCGAGACCGGAAAAGAAGTCCATCGTGAATTTGAAGTGGATATACAAGATCAAGCATGTTGCATATGGAAACATTGAGAAATAAAAGGAAAGGTTCATAGAAAGAGGATACTCATAGAAAGAAGGAATACACTACAAGGAGACATTTGCAACCATAGAAAGGTACACTTTCATTAGTACCATAATTGCATTGGCTGTAGTTATGAAATGGAAAAAACACCAGATGGATGTCAATACAAATTTCTTGAATGGTGTAGTTGAGGAGGAAGTGTACGTGGAGAATCCAGTGGGATTCAAGAAACATGACAGGAAGACCCATGTGTTCAAATTGAAGAATGCCTTGTATGGATTTAAACATGCACCGAGGACATGGTATGACAAGATGGATAAATTTCTGAGGTGCCAAGGATTTACCAAGAGTAAAGAATATTTTAACCTTTAATTCAAGGTTGAAGGTGAAATACCAGTGATGCTCATGTTATATGTCGATGACCTGTTCCTAACAGGAAAAGAGGAACTCATTAAAGACACAAGGAGGAGACTTTCTACAGAGTTAGAGATGAAAGACCTAGGTATGATGCACTAATTCTTAGGCATAGAGGTGTGGCATAGTGTAGATGGGATATTCCTTGGTTAAGGAAATTATACAATAGAGATTCTAAAGAGATTCAGAATGCTAGACTGCAAGGAGATAACCACACCCATGGAATATAACTTAAATATTCTAAGCGATGCTTCATCTAGGTTGGTTGATGCCACGATGTATCATCAGATTATTGTATCATTGATTTATCTAACGAATACGAGACCATAAATAAGATTTGTGGTGAACACCATGAGCTAGTTCTTGATGGATCCGAGACATGATCACCTGATAGTTCCAAAGCATGTACTGAGGTATCTAAAGGGTACAATGATTTATGGGATCAAATATGATGCAAATAAGAATATTAACGTACATGGTTATGTTGTTTCATATTGGGTAGGTAGCACCACTGACAGGAAGATCACTTTGGGTTGTTGCTTTAGTTTAGGATTTGGCAAGATCTCCTATTTCAACAGGAAGATGTCATGTGTGGTGCTAAGTATAGCCGCGGAAGAATATGTTGCTACTTTCTTGGCTAGTTGTGAGGTGATGTGGCTGCAAAAGATACTGTCTGACTTATTTGATATCCACTTAGATGTGACTTGTATCTTCTATGAAAATCAGAGTTGCGTGAAGCTGCCGAAGAACCTTGTGTTCCATGACAAGTCGAAGCACATAGAGACCAAGTTTCACTATATCAGGGACTTGATGTAATGAGGATAAGTGAAGCTCCAGTACATGGAAACAGACGAGAAGATAGCCGATGTTTTGACCAAGCCTCTGGACAAAGTGAATTTTGAGTACTTCATAGTGTTGAGGCCTAGAAATTCGCAGGAAACAATAGAAAGGGATTCTCCCCAGTCAATGTTCCCAACTAGCACATGACTGTTTGGTATGGGGAATCCGTCCAGTTTTCGGTCCGGTTACCATAGGTCAAAGTAACAAAAACAAAGGTTTTACCGGTTGCGGCCCGGTCCACCGTGTATATTTTTGTATTTTTTGACTTAAGTATGAGATGCATATGACTACTTAACCATGCAGGGTGATAAGGATGCAAGGAGCATTCACAATGTGATGCACAGGTTCTTACCTCTCATCTTAGGCTCACAAGCATCTAAATCACATGTGCAGAACTAAAACTAACTATCTATTTATCTATCTCTCCCTAGGGAGCAAACATTAACTTATTTGTGAGTAATGTGAATTGTGCATGTATCATAAAGAGAAATTACAGATAGCTAATATTTCTTCCTACAACACATGAATGATTAAAGATATTTCAACAATCAGTTAGCTAATTGTTTTATGAACAACATACATTACTCATGGTGGTAATTCCACAAAATAAACCAGAAATCATCTAAACAAGAACATAGGTTCTGAGAGTTAGAACGATCTCACGATTAATGGACAAAAAGATGGAAAAACAAAACAGTTCATCTTTCAGCCATCCACAGCATAACATTTGAAAATGCCACCAATCTTCCTCCAACAGGCAAACAATACTTCTTTATTGCAAAGAGAAATAGTTCTTCTTACAATATAGCTTTTCCTGTCTAACTGGGAAAAAGTCCTTTCCCTTTTCTAAACTTTCTACATTTATACAAAAGGGTGAAATGGTTGGGCTGCCCAGAGTAACCTTTGGGCTTCCCAACTCTTCGTTTCCCAACTCTTGACTTTTCTCAAATGTTTTTTTACAAAATTTTACATATTACAAAAAATGACCGATCCTTTACAAGGAGGGTCCCACTTGGGCATCTAGAAATTTCTTCCATGCTGAAGCTTCAGAGGCAATGCCCTCAAATGCACAAGGCTCTAAAAACTGAATATTAATCTCAAACTTAGCAGCCTGGTTCTTTATGGCCTCAATCCTGGCTGCACTCAATCGAAGCTGGTCTTCCAGAAGCTACACGTTGATGGCTGAATGATCTACTTCGCTCCTCAAGATCTGATCATTCACAGCTTTAATCTGTTGTACTTTAGCTTCCTCTTCCTGGTATCTCTTCTGCAGCAGCTCCACAAAGGCGTTGTGATCCGAGAAAGCCTCAAGCCTCTGCTCGGCCTCTATCTGGCACCGGTTGTAGGTAATGAGAAGTCTCCTGAAAAACTCGGTGCATGCTCCTTTTGTTTTCTTAACTGATTTTTTGAAATCCTCCGCGGTATTGATGGCAAATTCCAGCAAGTCATAATCCCACTTGAGGGACTGTGTATCCTTTGATGGCAGTTCTGCTGGAGTTTCTTCCTTGTTTTCTAGCCTTGCCATTCTTGCAGTCAGGATTTCAAGGACGTCCTGAGATCGATCTACAAAGTAAGAGGAGGTTTCCAGGATTTCCTCCAATCTGCTATCTACTTGCAACACCTTGCTCCTTTCTCCTTCTATAGCAGTCTATAGCTACAACATCTTCGTCTTCTGGGCCAAGATGTGTTCTTTGAACGATTGGAGGTTAACCTGCTTCTCCCTTGCTTCCTTCAGAGCAGTTGTTAGAGAAGAAATCTGCTCTTGATGTTTCTCTCTCTGTTCTTGGGAGTGCATCTCACTGGCCTACAAGATAATCTTTTTCTTCTCTTCTAGCTCTTCTACCTTCTCCTGCAGCCATTCCTTTTCTATCTTCAGCTCTTGACACTCTTTTTACACTTTCTCCAGAGCCTCCTGTATATTTTCCATAACCTGTCTTTCTACTTGGAGGGCCTGTACTTCAGCCCTTGAGGACTTCATTTCCCTTTGCATATCTTCATATTTCCTTTTAAGCCTATTTCTTTATTCTCTCTCTCTCCTCAATGTATCCTTCAACTGAGCAGAGGACTTCTTGGACTGCTCCAAGTCAGTTATTACCTTGTCCATGTTATCTTCTGAGGCATGGATTAGTGCAGTCCTGACTCTCATGGTGAATCTTGGATCTTGGTCTGTTCCCAACATAACAGCCGTATCCGTGACCATTTTACCAGGCATATATCCTATTTCAACCCTCTTTTCTATTCTCTTTACTATCCTCTTTGTATCCCTGTCATAAAACAAAGTGTTAAAATCAGGGATTTCTTCTCCATTTTTCTGCACATGGGGACCAGTTTCAGTGTGGAGACCATGGCTGTGCTGGAAAAAAGTACTTGTGGGTCCTAAACCTCAGGGTTCTCCACGTCCTGGTCTGCCCTGCAGCTATTTCAGAAGCTGACTGCTCTGTCTGTGTCAACTTTAGCATTTCAACTTCTTGCTTCTGAAGCTCCTCATCCAGCTTCCTTTTCTTTTCTTCTTCTTCTTTCTTAGCTTATTCTTCTTCCTTCCTAGTTGCCTCTTGTGCAACTTTCTTCTTTTCTTCTTCTTCTGTATGCATCCACCCTACAGCTTCTTGCGCCAACCTCTAGGCTTCCTCATTTCTCTTTCTAGCCTCTTCATCAGCCTTGGCTTGTTCATCTCCCTTCCCACCTTTTGTGGTAATCTTCTTCTTAAACCTTCTTCGCAAGGCTATCATATTTACTGCATTTCAGAAGATGGACTCGTCTCGATCCCAATGGTGGGCATACTCAAAATGCACGTTGTGTTCTTTACAGTGTTTAGCCACTTTACCTTTAGTATCATTCCTACGGAAGGGCATTTCGCCAAAATGAAATCTTTCTAGTTCTTCTACAAAATCATTAGCTTTCTTCACTTTGGTGAGCTTGTAGCTTCCTAACTTGAAGGGAAAAGGGGGATAGGTGGTCTTCTTGTGCTCAAATAGAAAGCTGCCTATTCCATCCAGGAACACTTGTCTAACTGCCTCCTTATGAATAATGTAATCAGTTGTGTATTTGGGCAGTAGGGAAGGTGCTCTCGAACCTCCAAACATCCTGAAGTACAGGCCATTTTAAGTCAAATAGTAGTCTGCATACTCCGCTATTACTTGCAGTGCCTCTTTTGACATACAATCACACTCCTTTAGGAAAATGAGTGTGTGTAAGGGCATGAGAAAGTTTTCACATACTTCTCGATAATGGCTGTGATATTTGTGCGCCCATAGCGGTTTATAGGCAGCATAGACAGGCATTCTTTCCCTATCCCAGATGCACCTAAGTTCGGGGAAAGGTTGATTACACAATATGAAATCGATGAGTATGGAACTCATATAGAATTCAGACCTCTTTTGGGCCACTCCTCCCAAAGCTGAGGCCAAGCAAGCTGAAAGACTATTTGGTACAAGGCTAGCCCAGTTGAAAATTGTCCCCATGGTTGCAACATGAAAAATGATGGGTATCCACTCCAACTTAAAGAACCTACCATGTACTCTTCCAAAAATCCTATTCAGCATCAAAGCTATGAGCCTATAAGGAGCCCTTAAGCTTGCCATATCGTAATCACCCGTCGGTCTATATCTGTAGTGTTTTCCCTGCAACAGCATCCTTTTAAGAGTCTCTACCAGGTCCATTCTAATGTTGTTTAGCCAATCATCAGATAAAAATACTTGGGCTTCTGGCAGGTGGTAAGACAATGCTACATATCCAGGGCTATATGCAGCATAGCCCTGTATTTCAACATTTTCCAGAATCATTGTTGTGACATCTGCCCTGGGCAGAGTCCAATTGATTACTTCGGAGCACAGGAAAAACTCCGGTCTGGTGGCGATCTTCATCAGTGAAGATATTTCTATGTTGGCATATATGGACTCTTCTTCTAAGCCCATGTCAGGAAACTCTCTGCATGTGATCAGTCTGTATACTTCCCCCCACTGGTATTCAGGTTCGATACCAGAAATGCACTTAGTGTCCTCATATATATATTCTGTCTTGGTGACCCCTTCTACTTCTGGCTCTTCTTCGACTGCAGGGGCCTTCTTCTTTTGTCTCTTTGACATTGTGAGCTCTTCCTGCCATAAAATTGTAACATTAAGCCCTTTTGGCTGAGTGACAAACTGGTATACATCAATGCGCAGTGTGCCATTTCTTCTATGTTTAATATGACAACAATCAGTCAATGAAGCAAGTATATGCATGTACTTAGGCTGAAAAGGCCTAACTAGCAGAGCTATTGAAACACAATGCGTATTATTCAATGACCTTGTTTATATCTAGCATGATGAAAAACAAGTTATATACAGTAAAAATGTGCAATCTACCACTGCTGTAGGATATTAAACAATTCTATCAACCATATTCAAAAGGCAATAAATCTACATTAATATGCAAAAAATCTCGGCTCTCCGCGCACGCCATGGTCGTTTCGTTGCGCAGGAAAGACAGTGGTAACTATGCGGTTTTTTTCAACGGCACCATGCTCACACACTAAGAGTAATGACATATCCCTTTCAGCAGGCTAGGGGTTCGACACTAAGCTCGAATGAGGTCACGCGGAATCACGTGATGAAAACGATTGGGGTTCAAATGACACAGAAGCCCAAAAACGGCACAAACAGTCCCAAACCCCCAAGGAAGGCCATGGAAAACCTATCTCCTACCCACCATCATTACACAGGGCGGTTTGGCACAGACAGCGTAACGACCGTCTGCGCAAAACCCCCTCACTCTCTATGCGTAGGGTGGTATAGCAACGACGATGAGGGGAAAACTACTCCGCATGTTAAACCGCCCTCCCACGGTATACTATGATATGAAATCCTCAAAATATATATGCGATTATGGGGTCGAGTAAACGACCGAGAAAAGAAACCACCATAGCAAGCATAACCACCAAACGTTCAACGAAAATGGAAAGAACAAGGAAACCTACCTGGCACTGATGTGTAACCGGCATGTATGGTGGGACGAAGACAATCAATTTTCCATAGTTGCCACCTGGACACGGGTACTAGCAAGAGGGTCCAAACAAGCTCGAGCACTCGACAACACGATAGTGACAGAGCACGGTGGTCAAAAATAAAAATAGAATAATCTAACGCCTCGACCCCGTATATATAGTCAACCACAACGGGCGAGCAAAGATCAGACAGTGGAGAGCCTTTTGAATCGGAAGATGAAAGCAAATGCCCTTCTGCAATGGCGAATGATCAAAGCACTAAGCCATCCGCAATGAGTAAAGTTGATTCGGAAGAAACACTCATACACATCGGAAGGGCTAGCGTTTCTTTCATCCGCAACGGCGGAAATGTAAAGCGCACCATCGTCCGCAACGTCAAGATTTAAGTTGGAAGTAGAACGTCTAAGAGATCGGCAAGGAAAAGCGTTTGGCAGCCACAACGGCGGAGCTAACAAAAGGTCCAAACTTCCGCAACGGCGGGCTTAAAATGACTCAAATGGCCAGAAGGAGAAAAATTCCGACAGCTGCAACGGCGGCAGCCGAAGACTTACGGGTTCGATGTAAACAATCAACGCGGGAGAAAAACTTCAAGCCATAATTGGGAGAGATTGCGATTTGTCATCCGCAACGCCGTAAGGAGAAGGCTCCCCGCAGCCGCAAGGGTGGAAGCCTGCAACTTATGGAATCGATGGAAATGACAAATGGACCCGAAACATCAAAGCACTGATTGGAAGAGGAAGCGGTTTTCCTTCCGCAATGGCGGAGAAAGAAATGATAAAAGTTTCGATGCCAAAACACAAAAGAAGTCGAAGAAAATCAATCGAAACGGGAGAAAAGTTGAAGTTAAAACCAAAAGTCTATCCGCAATGGCGGAGAAAGAAATGATAATTCCTTCCGATTCAAACAAGCTGTAAATGCATTTAACAAGAGAAATGAAGTTTGATCAGACATTGGATCTTTTCAAGCGTTAAGGCAAGTGGTAGATCAATCCAAACATAGGAAAACAAAGAAGAAAATCAACTAATCCAAAGCAAAGGAGGGTCCTAAATTTTTTGGGAATTTTGGGAATTTGTTACAGTTGCAACAATTGGCGACTACCTGGTGAATCCCAGATTTCTGAATTAACCCCTTCCCAGTGCAAGACCATCTGAATAAAGTTTGAAATCTTCTGGATGTTTGTATCCCTAGGCTGGCCAACATAAGAATTTAAATCATTGAGAAGCAGTCCATTCTTTGGGAAATGGTAATAACAAAAATATTGCAAGTCTGAATAACTCTTTTGAGGCCTAATAATCTAGGTTTATTTTACCCATCCTTAGGTAGTTTCATGCTTGGACGCCACAGGATTGTAATAGATAGTAAACAACATTATCCTTTTGTCCCTCATTCCCATGCCAATTGCACTTTTGTGCCATTAGAACTTTAGTTCTTTTGGTCCTCCATTTTCCTTTCTTTCTGAATTTTATTCAGGCTCCTCTATCCCATAGTGCCCTTTTGTGTGAGAGAAGAATTGGCATTTCATCTCATGGACGGAGAGGAACTTTTGGCAATTCGAAATTCATGCTTTTGATATTTTTCTTTGATATGTCTTGTTTCTTTTAAGGAGTTTTGACTCCTGATAGCTTTTATCTTTTTTTCTGAAATTATGGCATGGGATCATTTATATATGATATACCGTTTACTCTGCTTCCCTTCCATGGGTCTTTTGCTGTCATCCCCTTGGATATTAAGATGTGAAATGGATGGAACCTCGAAATAGTATTCCAGACCTCTTTTACTTCTGACTTATTTACAGGGGTTAAGTAAGACTTCAATGAATGCATGGCCAGTTAGGGACACTGCTACTAGGAGACATTCTATACTTTAAAGCACAGTCTTTTGCTCAAGATTTTAGTTAATAAAGAACCCTGATGTTTCCATTGCAACCAAAGTTTTCCTCTTTATTCAAAACCAAAAGAACTACTAATAAAGCAGTGAAAAGACATCATCAAAGCTATAAATTAAAATAGAACAACCTCAAATCAATAATCAAAGCATTAAAGCAAACCAATCAATTTATTTATGTACAAAGCAAAAGAAAAGAAAATTTTTTGCCCACTCCTGAATATCTTTAATCTGAGGGAGTTAGAGGGTGGGCTGGATTATCGACATGAGATATCTAACCATGGTCTAGCTGTGCTATTTTTGCAATTGAACACATGTCTACTATCCTACATTCATCCCTTTCAGCACAAGGAAGTTGAAGGAGATCAGGCTGAGTGTCAATTCTAGAACTGGTCTTTATTGAGGTAGGATGTCTTAGCTTAAGCTCAGTCAGATAATTTCCCAGGACAGAATCAGCAGATTCATTACCTTCCCCCAGTTTAGTGACATTATGCTTCATGTAAGGCTCTCTCAAAATCTTAATCTTATTTGGGGTACCCGTGAGAGGTAACAATAAATGAGACCAATCTGAAGCGAAATAGCCTTTTAACCTGGCAGACCAATCTCTGTTGAGAATAAGCCCATATCCACTAGGTATGTTAGCCACAGTAATGTCAATAAATTGACAAATCTTGTTGTTTGAAGACAAACGAATGAGGACATTTTTCATTTCTACCACTACTTTGACACCTGTGCTGTCTAATTGCGTTACTTCACAAAATGTGGACTCTGGCTGTCCATTAATTTTTTTGCAAATCTCCAGTGGCATAACATTCACCACTGATCCAGAATCCACTAAGCAATTATGCACATTATGATTCAGCATTTCTATGGTCAAAAGAAAAGGTGGGGTATCAGCTTTCTCTTCCCAACCTAGTTCTATGTCTTCTTCTCTTGGTTGGTTTTGAGTAGGTATGTCCTCTTCAAGCTCTCCAATTTCATTAGTGTTTCCCTCATTAACACCTACCTGTTCTTCTACAGTTTTGACAGGCTCACTAATTGGCTTGGTTTCCTGGTTGACCGTAGTGACTTTAGGTGCTTTATTTTTAACATTCACATCTGCCTGTCTCTTGACATTCTTTTGTAATATTTTGATCTTTGAAATTGTTAAATCCATGTCCTTTGTTGTTGTAGGTGTGCATTTAGTTTTGAGAGCGCTCTCTTCAATGTCAAACAGTGAGATACCATTCCATGAAAACATAGTGTCATTATCTTGTTTCTCCATAGTTTGGTTTTTCTTTTCCTCTTTGCCACTGTCCTTGGTTAATTTAGAATCTAGCAGCTGATTCATAACCAATGTCATCGAATTCAACCTTTGAGGGCACTTCTTTTCCGAATGAGGTTGTTGGTGAAAAGTGCAGAAATTATCACCCCCTACTTCTGTTATGTTTACTGATGGTAAATTTGGTGGAGGTATTTTCCATTGGTTGCTATCCTCTCTTTTTTGGTAGTAGGGTTTGTGAGTTTTCTGAGCTTCTCTCCCTTTCTCCAGATCTATTATTCTATTGGATAGATTCTACACCATTTTCAACATTCCTTGATAATCATGTAATTGTTCATCTTTAGGTTTAGACAGCCATAGGGTTTTCCTCTCGATATTCTTTTCTCTCAGTTGCTCAATATAGTCTTCTATGCTTTCCTTTTCAGCTTCTACCCTTTCTGCTTCTTCGTAAGTTTCTACCAACGTAGGATTGGCTTTCATTTTAGCGAACATAGCTAGCTCAAGTCCTAGGGCAGATGTATAATACTCAATTAAGACCTTGTCTGAGGGTCTGTCGGTTTTAGAAAAAATCTTTAAGTATGTTGAAAATCTCTGGGTAAAATTATGTACCTTCTCATTCTTCTCTTTTCTTAACAAACCAAGACCTTTCATTAGTGAGGCATGGGTTATCTGAGCTGCATATTTATTTCTGAATATTCTTTCAAAAGTATTCCAATCTGGGATCGAGTTTGTGGGCAGAGCAAAATACCATGAAGCAGCTGCCCCTTTCAAGGTATGAGGGAATAATCTATAGACAACATCTTCGTACTCCCCAACCCTTAACCCTTCTACTGCTAAATAGAAACTCTGCAAGTGATCATCTACAGTGGTATTTTCCTCAGGGTCAAACTTAGGCATCAGCTTATCAAAAGCCTGAGGTAGGTTATGCAAGGGAGGCACGAGGTTCAAAGGTGATCTAGCTCTTCATGCTGGCAAAGGGTTGGGATGATTTACATTTATGCCAGCCATAGGCACAGGTATAAGAACAAGAGTCTGAGCAAAGAGCAACGCAGGGTGAGAACAGGCTTTCTTACTTCAAAGGTATAACCGAAACCTGTAAGTAATTGGGTCAGGTTACAAGCTTCAAAACATCTGCTGGTAAGGTAATATTGGGAAAATAAGTTTCCACGGCCAACCATGCACTGGCGGCCCTCCTTCTAGCACCAGAAACTGTTGAGGCCTGGAAATTCGTAGGCAACAACAGAAAAGGATTCTCCCCAGTCAACGTTCCCAACTAGCTCATGACTGTTTAGTATGGGGAATCCGTTCGGTTTGCGGTCCGGCTACCGTAGGTCAAAGTAACAAAAACAAAGGTTTTATCGGTTGCGGCCCGGTCCACCGTGTATATTTTTGTATTTCTTGACTTAAGTATGAGATGCATATGGCTACTTAACCATGCAGGGTGATAAGGATGCAAGGAGTGTTCACAATGTGATGCGCAGGTTCTTACCTCCCGTCTTAGGCTCACAAGCATCTAAATCACATGTGCAGAACTAAAACTAACTATCTATTTATCTATCTATCCCCAAGGAGAAAACTTTAACTTGTTTGTGAGTAATGTGAATTGTGCATGTATCATAAAGAGAAATTACAAATAGCTGATATTTCTTCCTACAACACATGCATGATTAAAGATATTTCAACAATCAGTTAGCTAATTGTTTTATGAACAGCATACATTACTCATGGTGGTAATTCCACAAAATAAACCAAAAATCATCTAAATAAGAACATAGGTTCTGAGAGTTAGAACGATCTCATGATTAATGGACAAAAAGATGGAAAAACAAAATAGTTCATCTTTCAGCCATCCACAGCATAACATTTGAAAATGCAACCAATCTTCCTCCAACAGGAAAACAATACTTCTTTATTGCAAAGAGAATTAGTTCTTCTCACAATATAGCTTTTCCTGTCTAACTGGGAAAAAGTCCTTTCCCTTTTCTAAACTTTCTACATTTATACAAAAGGGTGAAATGGTTGCGCTACCCAGAGTAACCTTTGGGCTTCCCAACTCTTCGTTTCCCAACTCTTGACTTTTCTCAAATGTTTTTTTACAAAATTTTACATATTACAAAAAATGACCGATCCTTTACGAGGAGGGTCCCACTTGGGAATCTAGAAATTTCTTCCATGCTGAAGCTTCAGAGGCAATGCCCTCAAATACACAAGGCTCTAAAAACTGAATATTAATCTCAAACTTAGCAGCCTAATTCTTTATGGCCTCAATCTTGGCTGCACTCAATCGAAGCTGGTCTTCCAGAAGCTGCACGCTGATGGCTGAATAATCTACTTTGCTCCTCAAGATCTGATCATTCAGGGCTTTAATCTGCTGTACTTTAGCTTCCTCTTCCTGGTATCTCTTCTGCAGCAGCTCCATAAAGGAGTTGTGATCCGGGAAAGCCTCAAGCCTTTGATCGGCCTCTATCTCGCACCGGTTGTAGGTAATGAGAAGTCTCCTAAAAAACTCGGTGCATGCTCCTTTCATTTTCTTAACTAATTTTTTGAAATCCTTTGCGGTATTGATGGCAAATTCCAGCAAGTCATAATCCCACTTGAGGGCCTGTGTATCCTTTGATGGTATTTCTGTTGGAGTTTCTTCCTTATTTTCCAGCCTTGCCATTCTTGCAGTCAGGACTTCAAGGACGTCCTGAGATCGATCTACAAAGTAAGAGGAGGTTTCCAGGATTTCCTCCAATCTGCTATATACCTGCAGCACCTTGCACCTTTCTCCTTCTATAGTAGTCTGTAGCTGTAGCATCTTCGTCTTCTGGGCCAAGATGTGTTCTTCGAATGGTTGGAGGTTAACCTGCTGCTCCCTTGCTTCCTTCAGATCAGTTGTCAGAGAAGAAATATTCTCTTCATGTTTCTCTCTCTATTCTTGGGAGTGCATCTCACTGGCCTGCAAGATAATCTTTTGCTGCTCTTCTAGCTCTTCTACCTTCTCCTATAGCCGTTCCTTTTCTATCTTCAGCTCTTGACACTCTTTCTGCACTTTCTCCAGAGCCTCCTGTGTATTTTCCATAACCTCTCTTTCTACTTGGAGGGTCTGTACTTAAGCCCTTGAGGACTTCATTTCCCTTTGCATATCTTCATATTTCCTTTTAAGCCTATTGCTTTCTTCTCTCTCTCTCTCCTCAATGTATCCTTCAACTGAGCAGAGGACTTCTTGGACTGCTCCAAGTTAGTTATTACCTTGTCCATGTTATCTTCTGAGGCGTGGATTAGTGCAGTCCCGAATCTCAGGGTGAATCTTGGATCTTGGTCTGTTCCCAACATAACAGTCGTATCTGTGATCATTTTACCAGGCATATCTCCTATTTCAACCCTCTTTTTTGTTCTCTTTACTATCCTCTTTGTAGCCCTGTCATAAAACACAGTGTTAAAATCAGGGATTTCTTCTCCCTTTTTCTGCACAAAGGGGACTAGTTTCAATGTCGATACCATGGGTGTGCTGGAAACAGGTACTTGTGGGTCCTGAACCTCAGGGTTCTCCATGTCCTGGGTCTGCCCTGTAGCTATTTCAGAAGCTGACTGCTCTGTCTGTGTCAACTTTAGCATTTCAGCTTCTTGCTTCTAAAGCTCCTCATCCAGCTTCCTTTTCTTTTCTTCTTCTTCTTTCTTAGCTTATTCTTCTGCCTTCCTAGTTGCCTCTTGCGTAAATTTCTTCTTTTCTTCTTCTTCTGTGTGCAGCCACCCTACAGCTTCTTGTGCCAACCTCTGGGATTCCTCATTTCTCTTTTTGGCCTCTTCATCAGCCTTGGCTTGTTCATCTCCCTTCCCACCTTTTGTGGTAATCTTCTTCTTAAACCTTCTTCGCAAGGCTATCATGTTTACTGCATTTCAGAAGATGGACTCGTCTCGATCCCAATGGTGGGCATACTCAAAATGCATGTTGTGTTCTTTACAGTGTTCAGCCACTTTGCCTTTAGTATCATTCCTACGGAAGGGAATTTCACCAAAATGAAATCTTTCCAGTTCTTCTACAAATTCATCGGCTTTCTTCACTTTGGTGAGCTTGTAGCTTCCTAACTTGAAGGGAAAAGGGGGATAGGCAGTCTTCTTGTGCTCAAACATAAAGCTGCCTATTCCATCCAGGAACACTTGCCTGACTGCCTCCTTGTGAATAATGTAATCAATTGCGTATTTGGGCAGCAGGGAAGGTTCTCTCGAACCTCCAAACATCCTGAAGTACAGACCATTTTCAGTCAAATAGTAGTCTGCATACTCCGCTATTACTTGCAGTGCCTCTTCTGACATACAATCACACTCCTTAAGGAAAATGAGTGTGTGTAAGGGCATGAGAAAGTGTTCACATACTTCTTGATAATGGCTGTGATATTTGTGTTCCCACAGCAGTTTATAGGCATCATAGACAGGCATTCTTTCCCTATCCCAGATGCACCTGAGTTCGGGGAAAGGCTTATTACACAATATGCAATCGATGAGTATGGAACTCATATAGAATTCAGACCTCTTTTGGGCCACTCCTCCCAAAGCTGAGGCCAAGCAAGCTAAAAGACTATTTGATACAAGGCTAGCCCGGTTGAAAATTGTCCCCTGGGTTGCAACATGAAAAATGATGGGTATCCACTCCAACTTGAAGAACCTACCATGTGCTCTTCCAAAAATCCTATTCAGCATCAAAGCTATGAACCTATAAGGAGCCCTTAAGCTTGCCGTATCGTAATCACCCGTCGGTCTATATCTGTAGTGTTTTCCATGCAACAACATCCTTTTAAGAGTCTCTACCAGGTCCATTCTAATGTTGTTTAGCCAATCATCAGATAAAAATACTTGGGCTTCTGGGAGGTTGTAAGCCAATGCTACATATCCAGGGCTATATGCAGCATAGCCCTGTCTTTCAACATTTTCGAGAATCATCGTTGTGACATCTGCCTAGGGAAGAATCCAACCGATTACTTCGGAGCATGGGAACAACTCCGGTCTGGTGGTGATCTTCATCAGTGAAGATATTTCTATGTTGGCATATATGGACTCTTCTTCTAATCCCATGTCAGGAACCTCTCTACGTGTGATCAGTCTGTATACTTCCCCCCACTGGTATTCAGGTTCGATACCAGAAATGCACTTAGTGTCCTCATATATATATTCTGTCTTGGTGACCACTTCTACTTCTGGCTCTTCTTCGACCACAGGGGCCTTCTTCTTTTGTCTCTTTGACATTGTGAGCTCTTCCTGCCATAAAATTGTAACATTAAGCCCTTTTGGCTAAGTGACAAACTGGTATACAACAATGTGCAGTGTGCCATTTCTTCTATGTTTAATATGACAGCAATCAGTCAATGAAGCAAGTATATGCATGTACTTAGGCTGAAAAGGCCTAACTAACAGAGCTATTGAAACACAATGCGTATTATTCAATGACCTTGTTTATATCTAGCATGATGAAAAACAAGTTATATACAGTAAAAATGTGCAATCTACCGCTGCTGTAGGATATTCAACAATTCTATCAACCATATTCAAAAGGCAATAAATCTACATTAATATGCAACAAATCTCGACTCTCCGCGCATGCCATGGTCGTTTCGTTGCGCGGGAAAGACAGTGGTAATTATGCGGTTTTTTTCAATGGCGCCATACTCACACACTAAGAGTAATGACATATCCCTTTCAGCAGGCTAGGGGTTCAACACTAAGCTCAAATGAGGTCGCACGGAATTGCGTGATGAAAATGATTGGGGTTCAAATGACACAAAAGCCCAAAAACAGCACAAACAGTCCCAAACCCCCAAGGAAGGCCATGGCAAACCTATCTCCTACCCACCACCATTACGCAGGGCGGTTTGGCGTAGACAGCGTAACGACTGTCTACGCCAAACCCCCTCACTCTCTATATGCAGGGTGGTATAGCAACAACGATGAGGGGAAAACTACTCCGCATGTTAAACCACCCTCCCACGGTCTACCATGATACGAAATCCTCAAAATATATATGCGATTACGGGGTCGAGTAAACGACCGGGAAAACAAACCACCGTAGCAAGCATAACCACCAAACGTTCAACAGAAAGGGAAAGGACAACGAAACCTACCTGGCACTGATGTGTAACCGGCGTGTATGGTGGGACGAAGACAGTTAGTTTTCCATAGTTGCCACCTGGACGCGGGTACCAGCAAGAGGGTCCAAACAAGCTCGAGCACTCGACAGCACGATAGCGACAGAGCACGGCGGTCAAAAATAACAATAGAATAATCTGACGCCTCGACCCCGTATATATAGTCAACCACAATGGGCGAGCAAAGATCAGATGGTGGAGATCCTTTTGAATCAGAAGATGAAAGCAAACGCCCTTCCGCAACGGCGAATGATCAAAGTGCCAAGCCATCCGCAACGAGTAAATTTGAGTCGGAAGTAACACACATACACATCGAAAGGGCTAGCGTTTCTTTCATCTGCAATGGCGGAACCTTAAAGCGCACCATCATCCGCAATGTCAAGATTTAAGTTGGAAGCGGAACGTCTAAGAGATCAGTAAGGACAAGCGTTCGGCAGCCGCAACGGTGGAGCTAACAAAAGGTCCGACCTTCCGCAACGACGGGCTTAAAATGACTCAAATGGCCGGAAGGAGAAAACTTCCGACAGCCGCAACGGCGGCAGCTGAATACTTACGGGTTTGATGTAAACAATCAAAGCGGGAGCAAAAATTCAAGCAATAATTGGGAGAGATTGCGATTTTCCGTCCACAACGCCGTAAGGAGAAGGATCCCCACAGCTGCAAGGGCGGAAGCCCGCGACTTATGGAATTGATGGAAATGACAAACGGACCTGAAACGTCAAAGCACTGATCGCAAGAGGAAGCGATTTTCCTTCCGCAATGGCAGAGAAAGAAATGATAAAAGTTTCGATGCCAAAACACAAAAGCAGATGATGAAAATCAATCGAAACGGGAGAAAATTCGAAGTTAAAACCAAAAGTCTATCCGCAATGGTGGAGAAAGAAATGATAAGTCCTTTCGATTCAAACAAGCTGTAAATGCATTTAACAAGAGCAATGAAGTTTGATCAGACATTGGATCTTTTCAAGCGTTAAAGCAAGTGGTAGATCAATCCAAACATAGGAAAACAAAGAAGAAAANTCCTAACTTTTTTTGGAATTTTTGGAATTTGTTGCGGCTGCAACACAGAGAAAGACTTGGTGTGATCTAGAACGAGGCCCCTTGAAAGAGGGAGTTATGTATTCTAGCATATCTAGAGAGACAAGTTGTTTGAGAGTAAAATATCAGTGAAGATCATAGGTTCTTAGATATAATCAGTCTTGTATGTTGTCCTTAGATAAGTCCTAAAAAATATCACAGGTTATCCTTGGATGTAATTAGTTCTAATATGTTTCTATGCTATAAATAACGAGAGACCAGAAGATAGTGATGCATGATTTCTCACACGGGAAATGAGGTAGGTTGTTTGAGTGAAAAAATACCCTGGTGAAGGAGGTTGCTCATACATAATCAGTCATGTAGGTTGTCTGAGTGTAAATACAAGTCCTGGTGTAATACATAGGTTACTAAGACGTAATCAGTCCTAAGACAGGTTATCTGAATGTAAATATGATCCCTCATGGTACATAGGGTATTAAGATGTAATAAGTCTTGATACGGGTTATCCGAATGTAAATGTGAGTCCTAGTGTAGTACACAAGTTATTCAGATGTAATAAGTTCTATGGGTTGTTCAAGTGTAAAAGGAGCCCTGGCGTGGTATGCAGGTTACTAAGATGTAATACGCCCCGAATGTTTTCAGAACGAAAAAGATATTGGATGCAGGTTGTTCACATGTAGTAATTCCTTAAGGTTGACCTGGAATGTAAAATACCTGGTGTAGCAGGTTGTTTGGTCATAATTGATCCTTACATATATATCTACATATGTGTGTCTTCCCATGTTGATATGATAAGGTCATGAATCATGAGAGGTGCACCTAGGTGGTTCTCATTTACTGGTAGAACGTAGGTTGACCGTGTAGAGATGTAATGTATTGAGAGTGCTCCTAGACGATTCTTGCATAATAGATGTTACAGGTTGTCTTAATGATGTGAAATATCCTGACATACTACTGTGGTGATAGAATGCGGGTGGTCTGCATATGAGATGTGCTCTGCGTGCTCTCTGTGTTTATTTTGATTTCTTCAGTACAAACAAGATGATTTGGATATGATGAGATAACCTTAGAAGACACATTTTATTTCTTTGGCAATGTAAAGAAGGTCCTGGATAGTTCCTATGTGATGCATTTCTTGAGAAGTGGTGAATATCTGGATGAGGACTAGGCCTACACCTAACATGAAAAAGGGTTGGCTCAATAGAAACTTTCGATGACATATAGTATAGTTCGATGATCGATAAGAAGATGATGATGGAATCAACTATGATGATGACTCTATGACTCTATGATGATGAATCCATGATGAAAACTTGACCAGATGTGTTGATGACTATGGAAGAGAGAGAATACCTTCATAGTTAAGAGGGAGTGTTGATGTATTTGTAACTTTGGAAGATATTCTGATGTATATTATCATTGTATTTTGTTGTACCCCCATTGGATCTGTGTTTTCCTCCTTGCAGGATGTATTTATTGTGTCTAGACCTTGAGGTACAACCTCTGTTGTAAGTTGGAGAAATAGTCCCCAGTGTAACATCATGTAATGTGTATTTGGTGTCTCGCTAGGATAAGTTGGCCCTGTTAGTGTAATAGATTGAACCCATTCATGTAATAGGTCAGTCACTTGATTAGTATAAATAGGGAGGCGCCCTCCCTCATTTATACACACCTCACACTCACTCAATTCGCATGAGAGAGAGAGAGAGAGAGACAAGGGAGGAGAGATAGATAGCTTCCAGAGACTTCTTATTATGAGGTTTGATCATCTTATATCACAATATTTGTGACTGTATTATTTTGAGAAAGTTTTTGGGGGTTCTTCCTTATGGTTTCCCCAATGAAAATATTTGTGTCTTGTGTATCTATTATATCTTATGCATATATATTTGCTTATTATTCTTTCATACAAAGATCCTAATTAAGATAATAATATATAGAAAAACTAACATCTTTGATATCTATTTATATTGTGAATGAATCTTTCTGAGTTTGTCAAACATCTAATGATATAATACTGTGGAATGTTGATTTTTATGTGTTAATACTTATATATGTTGTCTATATGTGTCAGCAAATCAGTTTTCCTTACTTTATGATGTGTGTATGATGATGGAAATCTATCCCTTCATTTTTTTCGAGCAGTTTGATTATGTTATGATAAATAAATACCCTTCCATAACTGTAGAATCATGGTTCTCATAGTTCCCATAGATATATTGGGTGACACCTCACTTGTGTCGCAAGTGTTGTCGACCGAGTTACACTCTATCGGGATGATATATTAGTATTTTTTATGGATACGGAAGTCTTAATGTGGGTTGATAGAAAATACGCCAACATGGATTGATAGTGCGATGGTAAAAATGGAGGACTTTATCAAGAATTGATGGAGAACATATAGGAAAAATTAATATTAGATCTAATGGATTGCATCCAATGTGCATTGATAAAGTGAAAAGAAGAAATATGGGCATGAGGATGTGTTGTGCCTAAAACCACTCGAGACACATGATGAAATATATTGGTCATTCCTCCTCAAGATTTTTTTTAAACCACCATTGCAAGTGAGTGTTACCACCCTAGAAAACTAGGGTGGTTTCGCTTAAAATTCCTCTCATTGTGTTGTCAGTTGTCATCCATGTAAACATTTGCTCCACTTACAAATCTAAAGGTATCCAACAATTTAAAATCCCATGTCAGTTGTACGTGTCAACTGAAATCCCTCCATTTGTCTAATTTTGAAATTTCAACCATTATAAGGAAGAAAATAATAAACACTAGGGTCATTGTCTTCCGTGAATAAGAGATCCATTTGACCAAACCTCTTGCACTCATACAATTGGTCATCTGGTCTCAAATCAACATATAAGTAGGCCTCCACATCATAAATTTAGGTGATTCATAAGCCTCTATGTATTTTTACATTTTTACGTAGGTAAAATCTAAATATTTTATCTAATCTGAACAACACCCCCCAATTTTTCCTCAAACCATTAACCCTTACCATTAAAATGTATCAGAAAGTCAAAATTCCAACCCATAAGAACAAGGATACTGAAAATAAAAGTATCGAAGGCCACTAATTTGATATCCATGATACTTCCATAAGTCACTCCAACCTAAATACAACCATAAAAGAAGCTTGATTCCAATCTTTTTTGGGACAAGACCCCTACAAATTATGGGATTCAAAACTATCCCGGTTCATATGTCCTCGTGCATTGTTTTTCCTGGAATTCAACAGTTGGTGTTTAGCTAATTTTTCTCCTAATAAGAAATCTATCATGTCCTCATACCTTTCCAGAGCTGTGTGCAGTATTTCAACCCATAATTTGTAGAAAATGATTTGTATTCTAGACCAAGAAGGTCTGTAACCCATAAAAGAGACATAAATGGAACCTTCCTATCAAACCTTGAATTCAACTTATAAAACCCTAGTATTGTCTAAAAACATAGAACCAGGTATGATTACCCAACATTCACAATCTCCATTCAAAGCTTTTATTTTCAAAGAAGCATCTAGAATATCTATATCACTTATGTGCACCATATTAGGTTTTGAAAATAATGATGAAGTAGATGACACTTTGCTAGGTTTTCTAGCACACCTAAATACTACACCCACCAGCTGTATTAAATATTATACATGCAGTTTCATGGACCAAGCCATAATTGAGAAATGAATAGAATTCACATCTCTATAAGTGTTTAGGTATACATCTTACCTCTATTTCTTGTTTATAAACCAGAATTGTAAAAATACGAACAAAAAAGTAGTTTTTTTTAATGACAAATATGTCAATTCAACCATTATGGTTGACTTATTTTATTTAAGTTCTATTGGTTCTTGAATTCCAACTCACAAAAACTTATTTTGGCACGTTTTCTTATAAGGCCTATTTTAGACCCCAAATTTCCTCTAATGCAAACCCAAAATTTCCCTTGAACCAGAAAACCAACACTACGGAAGATCAGCTCTAGATCCAGTTTCAACATCTCAAAGTGGTAAGATCTAAATATTTTGTATTTCCATTCGAGGTTCTCAGTTAAGATGTATCATCACACCAAGTTTGATGAAAATCTTGGAGCTGAAAAATTCCAAGCATGGAAGTATAGGATCTCACTGGTTCTTAAAGAAAATGAATTGGACACCTACATAAGTGGAGAGGTTCCAGTTCTAGAGGGAGATGAGGCTAAGGCCTTACACAAGAAGAACTTGGTCAGGGCCAAGATAATTATTGCTAATTCTATTAAGGATCACCTTATACCACAAGTGTCTTCCCTAAAGACACCTAAAGATATTCTTGAATCCTTGACCAAGCTATTTGAAGGGAAGAGCATAAATCGAAAGATGACTTTGAGGAACCAGTTGAAGAATGTAAAGATCTAGAATGTAGAGGCCATACAGTCATACTTTACAAGGGTCTCTCAAATTAAAGAAAAAATTGAAGCAGTGGATGCAGAAGTGGAGAATGTAGAAATTGTGATGAACACCTTGAATGGTCTCCCTAGGTCATGGGACTCCTTCATTCAAGGGATTTGTGCTAGAAGGAAGCTAATCACTTTCAATAGGATATGGGAGGAATGATCACAAGAAGAATCTTGAATAGTAGCTCAAGAAGAAAATATGAGAAATAAATATCAAGGTCTCAAAGTAGACACCAAGAAAATGAGAAAGGACTATCATCATCCCAAAGGTAAGCATTCTCACCAGAAAGATAAACCTAAAATATATAGCAGAGATCTATCTAAATCAGATGTTATACATGTGATGAGAGAGGACACTTTTCCAAAGAGTGTCCTAGAAACAAAGGTGGCTCTCACAAGAAGAAGGGAAACAAAAGAAGACATAATGTCCACACTGCATAAGATGATGAACCTCCCAGAAAGGGAATCACAGAAGAAAGTGAAGACTCTTCAAGTGATGAAGAATATGTTTTGATTCCTGCCCTCAGAGGAACTGTCACACATGGAAGAAATGATTGGCTCATATATAGTGGGGATTCCAAGCATATGATGGGATTCAAAGAATCTTTTGTGAAACTATCCGAACATGAGTCACCCCTCAAAGTGAAACTTGGGGATTCCTACCAGTATCCCATAAAAGGTATTGGTGAATCCTCCTATAAGCTAGACTCTAGAAATTCTATGAAGATGAAGGATGTCTTGTTTGTACTAGAACTAAAGAAGAATCTCCTCTCCATATTTGCATTGGATGAAAAAGGCATGAGGGTTGCATTTATATATGGCCAAGTCCTTATGTGGCCAAAAGGAAAGACTATAGATGATGCAATAGTGATTGGAGAGCAAGAGGGAGGATTATACAAATTAAAGGGCCATCTGAAGCAAACTTTGGTCCATGACACAGTAGAACCAAGTAAACTTTGGTGCAAAAGGATTGCACATGTGCAATATATGGAACTACCACTTACAAGAAAAGTTGTTGAAGGTCTTCCAGAAATACAGGAAAAACATGAAGGTATTTGCAAAGGATGTGTAAAAGGAAAGAACACAAAGAAGACATTTCCAAGCAGCGAGAGCAAGGAAAAATGAATCTGGGAAATCATCCACTCCGATGTCATCCAGGTCATTAAGTGGGTATGTATATTATTTTTCTTTAATTGATGATTTCTATAGAAAGACATGGATATATTTCTTAAAAAGCAAGGATGAAGTATTAAGTAAATTCAAGGAATTCAAAGCCTTGATCGAAAACCAAACAAAGAAGAAAATCAAGACCTTTCGATCAGACAATGGTGGAGAATTCACATTAGATGAATTCAAGGAATTATGTAGAGACTCAAAGATTAAGAGGGAGTTGACCATTCCATATAATCCACAACACAATGGGGATGCAGAAACAAAGAACAAAATGATTATGGAAGAACCAAGAGCAATGCTTCATGATCAAGATCTTCCCATGCATCTATGGGAAGAAGCTGTGAGGACAACTGTGTATGTACAAAACCGTACTTTGCACAAAGTACTTGAGAACAAGACACCTAAAGAATTCTTATCCGGAAAGAAACCAAAAGTTCGTCATCTTAGAATATTTGGCTGTCCAGTGTACATACACATTCCAAAAGAAAAGACGACAAAGTTAGATCCTTCATGAAAGAAGGGTATATTTGTGGGATATAGTGAAAGCTCTAAGGATTACAGAATATACTTTAAAGGATTAAAAAATATCGACATCAGTAGGGATGTGCAATTTGACGAAGACTCTTTTTCCAACAAATCCAGAAAAAGACCTAATTCAAAACTTGAAGAAACGGAAGAACCCAGGATCCGAGATACAAATATGAACGAAGCAACTCCAGAAGAAGATCGAGAAATTTTATAACCCCAAGAACCTGTAGATCCACCCTAGGAGAAGAATCCTTACAAAAGGAAACCTGCATGGGTGCAAGAGGCTATCTAAGGTGTAGAAAGATATGGGGCTCCAGAAGAAATGCACAGAGAAAGGAATATAACTAGGTCCTACTTCGATTATGTATCCCTATTATGTGACATCATTGATAAAGAAGCTTCCAACTATGAAGAATTGACAGTTTAGAAAGAATGGAAGGATGCTATGATCGAGGAGTACCCGTTGATCATGAAGAATGATGTCTAAGATGTTGTCCTAAGACCAAAGGGGAATTCCATTGTGACTTCTAAGTGGATATACAAGATCAAGCATGTTGTAGATGGCAACATAGAGAAATATAAAGCAATATTTGTGGCACGTGGCTTCTCCTAGAAGGAAGGGATAGATTATGAAGAAACATTTGCACTTGTAGCCAGATACACTTCCATCATATCAGTACTTGCTCTGGCTGTAGTGATGAAATGGAAGATACACCATATGGATGTCAATACCACGTTCTTGAATGGTGTAGTGGAAGAGGAAGTGTATGTGGAGCAACCACTCGGTTTTGAGACACATGATAGGGAGACTTATGTGTGCAAATTGAAAAAGGCGCTGTATGGTTTTAAATAGGCACCCAGGACATGGAACAACAGAATTGACAGCTCCGTGACTAGCTTAGGCTTTACTAAGATTAAAGTGGATTCCAAACTTTAGTACAAGGTTGAGGAAGGGAACCTTGTGATACTCCTACTATATGTAGATGAGCTGTTTGTAACAAGTGAGGATGGGTTGATTGTTGACACAAAGAGGAATCTTGCTGCCTAGTTCGAGATGAAAGACTTGGGTATGATGCATTACTTTCTAGGTATGTAGGTGTGGCAGAATGTGGATGGAATTTCCCTGGGACAAGGGAAGTATGCAATAGAGATCCTAAAGAGGTTTGGGATGATGGACTGCAAGGCCATGACCACACCTATGGCATCGATCCTGAATCTATTGAGTGATGCTTCATCAAAATCAGTTGATGCTATGATGTATCATCAGATAATTGGGTCCTTGATGTACCTGACAAATACAAGACCAGATATTTGCTTTGCTGTGAACACATTGAGCGAGTTCCTGACAGATCTGAGACATGTTCACCTAATTGCCGCAAAACATATTTTGAGATACCTAAAGGGTACAGTTGATTATGGGCTCAAGTATGAGGTGAATCAAAAGATTAACTTGGAGGGTTATGTGAATTCAGATTGGCTAGGCAGTGTCATTGATAGGAAGAGAACTTCAGGGTGCTTCTTCAGTATGGGATCAAGTGTGATCTCTTGGTTTAACAGGAAGTAGTCCTGCGTGGCACTCAGTACAGCTGAAGCAGAGTATGTCGTAGCTTGTTCGGCTAGTTGTGAAACAGTGTGGTTGAGTAGGCTACTATCTGATTTGTTTGATCTCTAGTTGGATGCTACTTGTAGATATTGCGATAGCCATTGTTATGTGAATTTTTCGGAGAACCCGGTGTTCCATGACAAGTTGAAGCATATCGAGATCAAATATCACTATATCAGGGATATGGTGTGGAGAGGAACAGTGAATATCCAATATGTTGCTACGGACAAGAAGATAGCTAATGTGTTGATCAACCCATTGATCAGAGTGAAGTTTGAGTACTTCAAGGAGAAGCTTGTTTTTCTCCAGATCAAGATTCCTTCTAAGAGGAAGTGATGAGTCCATGATCCCTTCTAACATGGTGGCAGGATTGGTTCCTCCCATGGTTAGATGTATGTGTTCTTCCTTTCTGACATGGTGGTAGGATTGGTTCCTCCCATGGTCAGATGTAAGTGTTGATACTTACCTCGTATGGTAGTAGGTGTGTCCTACCATGCCTACGGATGAAATTGCAGAGAGTTTCCCCATATGGTAGTAGGTGTGTCCTACCATGCCGGTGGATGTAAGTGTAGAGCATTTACTTGGATGGTAGTAGGTGTGTCCTACCATGCCAGTGGATGTAAGTGTTGGGGCCTTTCCTTGGATGGTAGTAAGTGTGTCCTACCATGCCAGGATGTATGTGTTGGAGCCTTTCCCTGGATGGTAGTGTTGAATTATTGTAACTTTGAAGAATATTCTATATATATTTTATTGATCCCCGATGTTTCTATGAGGAGAATCATTTGTATTTATTTGTACCCTGATGTTCCAAATCAGGAGAATTAATAAGAATCATGAGTAAGTCCCCTCCATTGTAAGTCATGTCATTAGTACCCTTTGGAATATGTTATTATATTAAGTTAATCTAGTTGTTGTTAATTGAGCCTACATAACTGAGTTAAGTTTACTCGTCATCTACATAACTAGGTTAAATGTCAAGTGAATGAAAGAATACAAATAGAGGTGAGGCGCTTCTCATTTGAACACACTCACACTCACTTGTGTAATGCATAAGAGAGAGAGAGAAAGAGCTACAGCTGGAGAAAGAGGAGGATCGATCTTTTGGGTTCTACCTTTTATCTTTTGGGGGATATATATTGAGGAAGCTTTTGCTGGGTTTTTCCCATTAGGGTTTTCCCAAGATAAATCTGTGTTGTTCTTGTGATACTGGTTCTTTCAGTGATCCTGTCGATATGCTTTTGTTATGAAATTGAAATTAAATGATGATAATATAGCTTAACATATGGAATTTTAACATGGTATCAGAGCTAACCTGGATAGGAAAACTTTCACAAGAGAAAAATCCCTATCTCTCCTCGATAAGAAATTAGGGTTTCGAAAAAAAATTGGAGTTTTGGAAAACTGATTGCATGGAAATTTGCACCCTCCCAGAGAGTATAATTTGTGCCAGGGATCAAATTTTTTAAAGGATTATATCTTCGGATCAGTCAAACCCTAGTTTGACAGTTGCACCAGAAAACTGTTGGGAGATGCAGTGTTGAATCTCACAAGTTAGATTTGAAAGGTGAAGACTTGAGATCTCCAAAAACCAAGCACACTAGTCAAATTTCCTCAGTCAAGCACATCTCCTGGTAAGTTCAGTTTCTCATTCCATGGAATTTCAATTTTTGTGACTTTCTAACAAGATGGCCCCAAGCACCAAGCTTTAGGACAAGCTAGAAGGCATAGAAAATTTCCGAGCATGGAAGTACATGATTGGTCTCATTCTTAAGGAGAATGATCTTGAAAAATATATCAAGGATGAAATTACTGAACCCAAAGAAGCTGAAGCCAAAGAGAAGCACAATAATGATCTGATTAGGGAACAAAGAATCATTGTTGATTCTATCAAGGATCACTTGATCCCTCAAGTTTCATCCAAGAGGACTCCGAAGGAAATGTATGATGCCCTATCTAGAATGTATGAAGGAAGGAACATCAAAAGAAAGATGAATCTCAGATATCAACTGAAAAGCACGAATATGAGTCATGGAGAATCCATCCAAGACTATTTCATAGGGGTCTCCTAGGTCAAGGAACAACTAGAAGATATTGGAGACAACCTTGATGAATATGAGTTAGTTATGACTTCTTTCAATGGTCTCACCATACCTTGGGAGTCATTCATTTAGATGATGTGTTCCAGGAAGGAAATAATGAATTTTGATGTTGTATGGGAAGACTGTATTCAAAAAGTACTATATGTACCAGGTCTAAAGAAGAATTTAATTTCTATATTAGCTTTAGATAAGAAAGGATTCAAAGTTGCATTCATATATTCCCAAGTACTCATGTGACCCAAATGAAATAATATTGAAGATGCAATTGTCATTGGTGAAGAAGAAGGAGGCTTGTATAAACTCTCAAGGGACATTCAGAAACAACGCTTGTTCATGAGTCTAGTGATCCTAATGAACTATGGCATAGAAGGTTTTCTCACATCAATTACAAATCATTACCTCATGTGAGCAAAGTAGTGACGAGATTACTAGACATGAAGATAAAACATGAAGGCATTTGTAAAGGATGTGCGAAAGGAAAGAACATCAAGAATCCATTCCCGAAGAGTGAAACAAAAACAAAAGGTACATTGGAATTGATTCATTCATATGTGTGTGGTCCAATGCCCTCCACATCTCTAAGTGGCACCCTCCACATCTCTAAGCGGCCTTCAATATTATATTACATTTATTGACTATTAAGGAAGACATGGATATACTTCTTGAAAGCAAAGAATCAAGTGTTTGAGAAATTCAAAGAATTCAAAGCCGTGATAGAAAACCTTACAGACAAGAGAATCAAGACTCTCCTATCAAACAATTGGGGAGAGTATACCTCAAAAGAGTTTTAATCATTTTGCAAAGATGCAGAAATCAAGAGGGAACTAACTACTCCCTACAATCCTCAACAAATTGGTGTTGCAGAAAGAAAGAACAGAACCATCATGGAAGCAATGAAGACAATGATATATGATCAAGATCTTCCAATGCATATATGTGAAAAAGAAGCAAGAACTGTTGTATATGTACATAACAAAATATCTCATAGTGCCCTTGGATTCAAGACTCCATAACAGATGTTCACAGGAAAGAAGCCTAAGTTAAGTCACCTCAAAATATTTAGTTGTCCAGTATATATTCATATACCAAAATATAAAAGAACCAAGTTGGATGCTTCTGGAAAGAAGGGGATATTTGTTGGATACTTTGAAGTGTCCAAGGCATTCAAAATTTACATTCTCGGATTCCATCACATGGAAATTAATAGAGATGTAACATTCGATGAAGAAGTAACTCTCAAGAAAATTCCAACATGAAGAAGTGTATGAGGAAGATGCACCTCCCATAGATACAGAGACTACATTCCTCCCCCAAGATGAATCTCTTGAAGAGCATGATATGACAGAACCACAAGAACCTCCTATGATGGAGATATCACGAAAGAGAAAGCCTTCTTGGGAAAGAGAAATTATACATGAAGCAGAAAGATATGGAGCTCCTGAAGGCTCCACAAGGATAAGCAAGAAGCCCAAGCCATTTTCCAGCTATGTGGCTTTGATGTGTGATCTAGTGGATCAAGAACCTACAAACTACGAAGAAATGGTATAGAAGAAAGAATGGATAGAAGCAATGACTAAAGAATACTAGTCAATAATGAAGAATGATGTATGGGATATAGTTCCCAAACCAAAAGGAAAGAGTGTAGTATCCTCCAAATGGATCTACAAGATAAAACATGCAGTTGATGGAAGTATTGCGAAGTATAAAGCAAGATTTGTGGCCATAGGTTTCTCTCAGAAAGAGGGAATTGATTATGAAGATACATTTGCACTAGTAGCATGGTATACTTCGATTAGAGTTATCATGGCACTTGCATCCATGATGAAGTGGGACTTACACTAGATGGATGTGAAGACAACCTTCCTGAATGGTGTGATTGAAGAAGAAGTATACATAGAAAAACCACAAGGACTTGAAGTTGAAGACAGAAGGACTCATGTATGCAAACTGAAGAAGGTTATGTATGGCTTGAAGCAAGCTCCTAGAGCTTGGTATAGAAGGATAGATAGTTTCCTAACAAGCTTGGACTTTACGAAGAGTAAAGTCGATCCTAACCTTTACTTCAAGGTTATATAAGATGAACCTGTCATACTATCACTATATGTGGACAATTTATTTCTGACAAGAAATGAGAAACAGATTGTGGAAAACAAGAAGAAGCTCACCGAAGAATTTGAGATGAAAGACCTTGGGTTAATGCATTATTTCTTAGGTCTGGAAGTATGGAAAAGTTCGGAAGGAATCTTTCTCAACCAGGGACAGTATGTAGTATAGATATTGAAAAGATTTGATATGTTGGAATGCAAATCCATGGCCACACCCATGGATTCAAACCTGAAGTTATTAGTTGATGACTAGCTAGAGTTAGTGGATGTGACGCAATACAGACAGATTATTGGGTCGTTAATGTATCTAACAAATACCAGACCAAACATTTGTTTTTCTGTGAACACCTTGAGTCAATATGTAGTTCAACCTAGACGTGTTCACCTAATAGTTGCAAAACATGTGATGAGATATCTGAAAAGGACTAATGAATTTGGTCTACACTATGATGGAAACCATGAGTACATATTGTATGGATATATGGATGTAGATTGGGCTAGAAGCATATCAGAAAGGAAAGGCACATCAAGTGGATGTTATAGTCTGGGATCTGCTATGATTTCATGGTTTAGTAGGAAATAGTCTAGTGTTTCTCTTAGCACGGCTGAAGCAGAATATATAGCAGTTTGCTCTGCTAGTTGTGAAGCCATATGGCTTCGAAAGCTGATGTTAGGTTTATTCAACCCAGATTTGGATACTACCATGATTCTATGTGATAACCACAAGTGTATAAAGATGGCAGAGAACCTAGTGTTCCACAATAGGTCAAACCACATAGAAATCCGATATTTCTACATTCGAGATATGATGTAGAAGGGATCCATAAAGATCCAGTATGTGAGTACTGATGAACAAGTTACTGATGTGTTGACGAAGCCTCCATCCCAGTTAAAGTTTGAATGATTTCGAGACAAGTTTGGTGTTGTTCGAAAAGACCTTCCTCGAAAGGGGGAGCAATGATATTGCAATAGGAGTGCATCATCCTTGGACATCTGTCCTAAAGTGATCCGTAGACTTATGTCTCCAAGAAATAAGATGGATTGTATCATCCCTAAACATTCGTTCTAAAGTGATTCGGTGACTTCGGTCCTCAAGAATGTAGTAGTATTGTATCATCCTTGAAATTTTGTTTAGAATGGATTTGGTGAATTCGGTACTTGAGAAAGTGGTAGGATTGTATCATCGTTGAAATTTTGTTTAGAATGGATCCAGTGAATTCGGTACTCAATAACGTGGTAGGATTGTATCATCCTTGAACTTTTGTTTAGAATGGATTTGATTACTTCAGTACTAGAGAACGTGGTAGGATTGTATCATCCTAGAACTTTTGTTCAGAATGGATCTAGTGACTTCAGTACTTGAGAACGTGGCAGGATTGTATCATCCTTGAAATTTTGTTCATAATGGATCTGACGACTTTGGTGCTCGAGAACGTGGTAGGATTGTATCGTCCTTGAAATTTTGTTCAGAATGGATCTGGTGAATTCGATACTCGAGAATGTGGTAGGTTGCATTATCCTTGAACTTAGTCCTAAAGTGATAGGGAGTGATTATCCCGTAATTGTATCCAGTGACTTCAGTTGTCGAGAATGTGGTGGGATTGTATCATCCCTAGACTTAAGTCCAAAAGTGATCCGAATACTTTCATCTTCGTATTGTGGATTGCAGGTTATTGATGATGATGATGATGATATTGCTAATCAAAATATCAGAGTGTGATGATGATGCTACTCATATTGTTGTTGATGATGATGTTACTAATCGAAAGATCAAAGTGTGATGATGATGATGCTCAGATTGTTTCCGATGATTATGTTGTTGATCAGAAGAATAGAGTCTGATGATGACGTTGCTCAAAGTGTGTAATGTCCTCATATAATTAGGCATCGAGGACCAAAACCGCTAACCTATGTGATTCTTGTGGGTTCGAGCGGTTACTGACAGTTAGGGAATCAACTAAAGAATGATGCCATCTACATAAAATCTAGGGCATCAATATGATATCACCATTAGGTCAAAGAGGGCCACCGGGGCCAAAGGCCATCAACATGCATGACATCTAAGCATTATTTAATGATGCATGCACCCATTTAAGTCTCCATGCGCAAGCATGCAATTCAACTACAAATTAGAAATTAAAGTGACCTAATTAGGTCAAAAGTTAGGGTTTTCATAGTTGAAATTTATAAAAGGAAGAGAAAGTGAATGGAGACTTTACTTTTGATGATTATTGATTTTGGATCTCTTGAGTAGTAGCACAACGTGCGGCCACATCAGTTGGGGTTGGAGACAGTGTCTTCAACTAATGGGGTTTCAGCAGTGAGATATATGCCCTAGTCTCATCCAGGGTAAGCCATCCAGGTTCACCATCCACTCTTTAATTTATTCACAGTTATCAAGTATCCATCATAGATTGTTTGCAGGGGCACGTGTGCAGCTGTAAGGGGTTTTCAGCTGGAAAGCCCAAATCATTTGCTAGGTCTTCAGATCTTAGTTTACCTTCAAAACATAGGCACCATTCTCATCATCACTATCATAATATAGTACCCGGTGATTATCAGATCCGTTCTTGCTCATCCTGAGCAGTTATCAACAATTTTGGGATTAGGGGGGCATGAGCAGCTAAGCCTCCAAATCAATTCGCTAGCCTACCTAGAGACCTTAGAACTTCCACATGTGTTAGGTATTCTCTCCAGAATGGGAATACTATCAATCCTGCAAATTCTCAGCTTCATCGGACACCTCCTTCACTAAAAACGTCACCCTTAGCTGATTTTGGGTTCGTGTTGCTAGGGTATCACCAGAGGTAGAAGGTACCAGCTCATCTCCAATTCAGATCTTGATGCATGCATATTCACTCAAGAGAATTCCAGCCATCTTATTAGTGGTAAGTGTAACATTCTATCCTACAATCCCTAACCCTAATTTTAGCTATAAAATAGGGAATTTTTGCATGGAAATTTGCATGCTCGGTTGTTTCAGTAAATTTGCATAGAATTAGAAAATATCGGGATTTGGAATATTACAGTGGTATCAAAGCTATATTCTTAGCTAGCTATGGGATTAAGAAATGAGAAATAGATGAATACAGAAGAATACCATTTTGTAACCTATAGGAAAAGAAGGAGTAGATACACAGGGGACTTTGAGGATATCCAACTAGAGGATATCAGCTCAGACATGGAACAAACAGGTATACACTCTAACAGGGTAAATGGAATGGGAGAAGATGAGGACAGGATGGAGTTTCTCAACTTAGTATCTGCATTGCAAGACTTAGCCAAAGGGAAAAAACATGTACTCAATGCAATCAATAGATTATCGGAGAAACCAGAAATAGGTAACAACAGTACACCTCCCTCACTAGTAGATCGAGGGTATACAAGCAGTAGGGGAAAGGCTACATACAAAAATATACAGAATACATTGCACATATATAGCAATCCTTCCAATAGGCCTACTATGCCCCACTTCTTGGCAGATGCAGTAGGAGGTCCAGTCATGTAGGTAGAGCCTAGTGAACCTTTTGGGGCTTATTTGCATGAATGCAGGGACTTAGGGGATGAGTTTCATGCCTCCATGTCTTTTTCATATTTTTGCAACATGAAGAGTAGGAACAGGCCCAATAATTTCAACAAGGGATTCAATCACAACTATGAGTTGTAGAAGACCTTGGGCAGGTTGACCATCCCAAACTTTGATGGGATTTGCAGAGGTTTAGCAAGGATATGGGTTCAAAAGTTGGATACCTATTTCCAAGGCAATCCCATGACAGAGACAAATGCCATTAAAATGGCTACACTCCACATGGACGGAGATCTCACGAGTGGTGGTACCACAGATTGGTGACATTGGGTCATAACACCATACACTCCTATGGTGAGTTCACTCAGAAGCTCATGGCGAGGTTTGACAGGAAGGATCCAGAGATACATTTCAGGGAGTTGGATCAACTTAAATAGACAGGTAGTGCAAAAGCATTCATCTCAGAATTCCAGAGGATAACAGTCATGGTAACAGATGTGTCAGAGAGCAGGTTGACAATGTTATTCACGGAGGCCCTAACATAGCCACTACGGGGATGTGTGAAAGCCTACAAACCCCCCACTCTGCAAGATGGAATTAGTAGAGCCAGATATCTACAAGATTCAGTCCCAAAGAACAGGTTCCCTCTCAAAACCAACTTTCCTGTTAGGGATAAGGACAAGAAACCTTTCTAGCATGATGTTCCCAAGAAAACATGGTTAGACGAGGACACTAGAAAATAATTAAGGTGGAAGAAACTATGTTTCACTTGTCAGGAACCATGGGTGCCAGGACACAGGTGTGTGGGGAAGGTGAAGGCTCACTACATCAAAGTGTATTCAGAAAGTGATGAGGAGAACTATTAGAAGGAAGCCACAGAAGAACTATGGGGAGCTGAGGAAGAATCACTCTAGGGTGAAACACTAGAGGGAGTCATTGATACATTATATGGAGTACCAAGATTCCATACTCTCAGGTTCAAAGGAGTAGTACAGGGTCATAGAGGAGGAGTATTGATTGATGGGGGAGCAACCCACAATTTCATTAACTCCACTTTGGTAGCCAAGAGAGGTATTCAGACCGAGAAGTTCGAAGGATTCACTGTAGCAGTAGCCAGGAACTCTAGCATGGAGTGAAACTACTGGATTCCAAAATTGAATGTCACATTAGGTAACTATCAGATGACAGATTCATTTTATGTAGATGTATCAGATACTCATGTAGTATTGGGTGTTCAGTGGTTTTATTCACTAGGGAAATATACTACAAACTAATGGGCAATGGAAATGGAACTCTAGGGGCCAGATGGAAAACGGTTAGTTTTGAGGGGCATGAACACTTATCCCCCAAAATTGGTCTCATCATATAGAATGGAGGTAGTACTTAGACAGGATGATATAGAATGGTCTACAGAATGTTTTGTCACCTTTAGGAAACCCCCAGAAACTAGCACACAACACCCAAGTGACATTTAGGCCTTGTTACAAAAGCATGAAAAGGTATTTCGAGACCTTCCATCAGGTAGAACGCTAGACCAAGGCTTTGAACACATCATTGAGCTAGAGGAGGGGACACAGGAAGTCATCAAGACTCCTTATCGACATCCCAATAGATACAAGGATGAGATCGAGAAAATGATCAAAGAATTTCTGGAGCTTGGATACATTCGGCTCAATTCTAGCCCCTTCGCATCTTCAGTGGTCTTGGTCAAGAAGAAGGATGGTACACTGTGAATGTGCATCAACTATTGATCACTCAACAAAAAAACCATTAAAAATAGGTATCCCATCCCTAGAATTGATGAACTCATGGATGAACTATGGGGTGCCAAATACTTTTCCAAGATTGATCTTCGCTCGGGGTACCATCAGATCCGAGTAAGGGACCAAGACAACTCCAAAACAGATTTCCGTTGTCACTATTGTCACTATGATTTTTTGGTCATGCCTTTTGGACTTACCTATGCTCTAGCCACTTTTCAGTCGTGCATGAACCATACCTTCAGAGTTCAGCTACATAAGTTTTTGCTAGTATTCTTTGATGACATCCTGATTTACAGCAAAACATGGGAGGAGCATCTGAAACACCTGGATGAAGTACTAAGCATTCTAGAAGAAAACTCAATTTATGTGAAAATTTCCAAGTGTGAATTTAGCATGGAGGAAATGTTGTATCTAGGGCACATAATCAGTGAAAAAGGACTACATGCTGACATGGAGAAAATCCGAGCCATTAGAGGTTGGCCTGTGCCAAAAATAGTCATAGAATTGAGAGGCTTCTTAGGTCTGTGCACTTACTACTGAAGGTATGTTAAGGGATTCTCCCAAAATGCAGCGCCCCTCACAAATCTCACAAATAAGGGAGCATTCACCTGGACAAAACTAGCACAAAAAAATTTCCAGGAGATGAAAGTCATTGAGTTCTTATCCATTTTTAGCATTACCGGACTTCTCACAACCATTTGTACTAGAATGTGATGCCTCAGGGGAAGGTCTAGGAGCAGTATTGATGAAAAATCATCACCCTATTGTATTTGAGAGCCATAAAGTGAAGAACTACGAGCACCACTACTCCATATATGAAAAATAAATGCTAGCCATGTTACATTCTCTCATGAAGTTCAGACAGTACCTGGTGGGCAGTAAGTTCAAAATCAAAACAGATCATAACAGCCTCAAGTATTTCTTGGAGTAGAAGGAACTGAATGAGCACCAATAGAAATGGGTCAGCAAAGTACAAGCCTACGATTTCGAGATCGAGTATGTAAAAGGTAAGAATGATGTAGTAGCTGATGCATTATCCAGGTGACCCGCCCCACTACCTCTCATGAGTATATCCATAGATTGGAGGGCACTTCTCTTAGTAGAATACTCCAAAAATAAATTCACTTGAGAATTATTGGATGGACGAATTCAGGATGACAGGTATAGGATTGTCGATGACATCATCTATTACAATAACAGGATATACCTCGTCCCAGAATCAACTTTGAGGAAAAATATCATACAAGCAGCACATGAATCTCCATTATCAGGACATTAGGGTTTCTTGGAGACCTACAGATAGATCTGAGAGAGGTTCTCATGGAAGGGCCTCAAAGGGGAACTTATGTAGCACGTATGGGAATGTAGCATATGTCAGCAGAACAAGATTGAAAAAATCCATCCAGCAGGGTTTCTTCAACCACTACCAATTCCAAAACAAAAGTGGGAAAGTGTCTCCATGGATTTCATTACAGGATTTCCCAAGGTCCAAGGGTGGGATTGTTTATATGTCGTAGTTGATAGACTGACCAAGTTTGCACATTTATTTTCTATATCATCTGATTACTCTGTAGCTCAAGAAGCTGAGTTATTCTTTAGGGAGGTCTTCAAGTTACATGGGTTACCTAAGACCATTGTCAGTGATCAGGATAGTAGATTCACAGGTGCCTTCTGGCAGGAACTATTCATATTAGTGGGGACCGAACTGGCTACCAACACAAGTTATCATCTCCAGAGTGATGGACAAACTGAAATTGTCAATAGGTGGATTGAAGGATATCTGAGGAACTATGTAATAGGGCAGCAGTGAACCTGGATTAAATGGATACACTTAGGGGAATACTATTACAATACTACCTATCACATGTTTATCAGGATGATACCTTTTAAGGAATTATATGGCTACGAGGCCTTGGACTATGCAGATTTAGCATTAAGAGATAGTAGGGCTCCTAAGGCAAAGGATTGGATACAAGACAGTCAGGATATTCTTAAAATATTAAAGGAAAACTTACAGATAACCCAGAATCAGCAGAAGTTGTATGCAGATAGACACAGGGTTGAGCAGAGCTTTGAGGTAGGAGATTTGGTATACTTAAGGCTCCAACCTTACAAATAGTCTTCACTTAAGAATAAATGAGCAGAAAAGTTAAAACCTTGCTTCTATGGACCCTACAGAATAATAAGGAAGGTGGGAGAGGTGGCATATGAACTAGAACTACCACAAGAAAGTAAAATTCACAATGTATTCCATGTGTCCAACCTAAAAAATACCATTGGGAAACACATTGCTCCATCAAAAGAATTACCTCCTTTATACGATGAAGAACTACTGATACTGATTCCTAAACGGATCATACAGACTAGAGAAAGGAAATTAGGAACTAGCTAATTAGGGAATACTTGGTTCAATGGAAAGAACTACTACCAAAGGATGCCACATGGGAAGGTGAACAGGTATTGCAGCATCCCAGTTTGCAATTGCTTGAGGAAAATTAGTCTTAAGCAGGGAGGACTGTAATGTCCTCAATTGACTAGGCATTGAGGACCAAAACCGCTAACCTATGTGATTCCTGTGGGTTCGAGCGGTTACTGATAGTTACGGAATCAACTCAAGACTGGTGCAATCTAGAGAAAATATAGGGCATCAATATGATATCACCATTAGGTCAAAGAGAGCCATCGGGGCCAAAGGCCACCAACATGCATCACATATAAGCATTATTTAATTATGCATGCACCCATTTAAGTCTCCATGATCATGCATGCAAGTCAACCGCAAATTAGAAATTTAAAGTGAACTAATTAGGTCAAAAATTAAGGTTTTCATAGTTGAAAGTTATAAAAGTAAGATAAAGTGAATGGAGACTTTACTTTTGATGATTATTGATTTTGGAGCTCTTGAGTAGAAGCACAACGTGTGGCCACAACATTTGGGGTTCGATACGGCGTCTTCAACTAACGGGGTTTCGGTAGTGAGCTATCTTCCCTAGTCTCATCCAGGGTAAGCCATCCAGGTTCACCATCCACTCTTCAATTTATTCACAGTTATCCAGTATCCATCAGAGATTGTTTGCAGGGTCATGTGTGCAGCTGTAAGGGGTTTTTAGCTAGAAATCCCAAATCATTCGCTGAGTCTTTAGATCTCAGTTTACCTTCGAAAACTAGGCACCATTCGCATCATTGGTATCATACTCCAGTACCTGGTGATTATCACCCGTCTTGCTCATCCTGAGCAGTTATCAACAATTTTGGGATCAGGGGGGCATGAGTAGCTAAACCTCCAGATCAATTTTCTAGCTTGCCTAGAGACCTCATAACTTTCGCATGTGTCAGGAATTCTCTTCGGCACTGGAAGACTATAAATCCTGCAAATTCTCAGGTTCATCGGACACCTCCTTCACTGAAAACGTCACCCTTAGCTGATTTTGGGTTCACGTTGCTAGGGTATCATTGGAGGCAGAAGGTACTAGGTCATCTCCAATTCAGCTCTTGATGCATGCATATTATCTTAGGATCATTCCAGCCAGCTTATCAATGGTAAGTGTTACATTTTATCCTACAAACCCTAACCCTAATTTTAGCTATAAAATAGGGAATTTTTGCATGGCAGTTTGCATGCCCGGCTGTTTCAGTAAATTGGCATAGAATTAGAAAATATCCGGATTTGGGATATTACAAAGTGTTGCTGATGATGATGTTGCTGATCGAAAGTTCAAATTACTATTGATGATGATGTTGCTGAAATCCAAAATGTTGACGATGATGTTGTCAAAGAAATGCTGTTGCTGAAATTAAAGATGGAGAGTATATGTCAAAGATGTTGAAAAATATTCTAATGATCTACAGATGTGTCACCCTGATAATGTTGATGATGTCCTCTCTCTCCTACTATTGTTGTTGTTGTTGTTATTGTAGAATACCCTTCTTGTTAAGGGGGAGTGTTGAATTATTGTAGCTTTGAAGAATATTATATATATATATGTTATTGATCCCTAATGTTTCTATTGGGAGAATCATTTGTATTTATTTGTACCCCGATGTTCCTAATTGGGAGAATTAATAAGAGTCATAAGGAATTCCCTTCCGTTGTAAGTCGGGTCATTAGTACCCTCCGGAATATGTTATTCTATTAAGTTAATATAGTTGTGGTTACTCGAGCCTACATAACTAGCTTAAATGTCAAGTGAAAGAAAATATATAAATAGAGGTGAGGTGCTTCTCATTTGAACACACTCACACTCATTTGTGTAGTGCATAAGAGAGAGAGAGAGAGAGAGCTGTAGCTGGAGAAAGAGGAGGATCAGTCTTTTGGGTTTTACCTTTTATCTTTTGGGGCATCTATATTGAGGAAGATTTTGCTGGGTTTTTCCCATTAGGGTTTTCCCAAGATAAGTCTGTGTTGTTATTGTGATACTATTTCTTTCAGTGATCCTATCTATATGCTTTTGTTATGAAATTGAAATTAAATGCTGATAATCTAGCTTAGCATATGGAATTTGAACAGGTAGTAGGTGTGTCCTATTAGAATCATAAGAAGCATCTCAAGATTTGGTTGACAAGGAATCAAAGCCATACATCCCCAAAGAAATAATTAAGTTGAGAAAATATTCACTAACTCTAGGGAGAATACCTACTAGGTATATACCACGTCCTTCACTGGAGTTCACAGTGCCCCTGAAAGAAAAGGAATTGACTCAAACATGCCTTGTCCTCATAGAGACATATTTGCAGACAATATACAAAGATATATAGAAAGGAAGTGTGCAAGAAATTAATGATGAGAGACAATAGGAAATCCCTCCTCAAAAGAAACTTCTATTACTAGCTAATCATGTGGAAAATAGTTTCAGATAGGTTTTGGTAGAGCCCATGATACCTATTCTCATCAAGCTCAGTGACTATGAAGTTGAAGAGTATGTAATATATTGAAGCTAATTGTGGATCCTATACAAAGTGTATTTATTTAAACATGTTGGTGACATGATTTGTGTCGAAGTGGTACAATCAAACAGAACTGAGAGGAATTTAAAGGAAGCATTCCATAAGGATCGAGAATTGTTAAAAGCTGTGAAAAGGACTACCAAGGAAAAGCAAGTGAACATAAAAGAACTGGAAGAAAAGTTCATTTCTTTGGGATCAAATCCTGATTATGGAAATCAAATAAAATATCTGATAGCTTCCAAACATAATAATATAGATAATATAAAGAATCACTTTAAGATTGAAAATCTCTATCCTATACAAACTGTTGAAATCAAGCAAGTTGAACAAGAAAAAAAGATATTGCTTTCCATTGTAGTACAATACAAAATCCTTACAGAGGAAAAGTAAAATAGTATCAATGATCTATTATCTCAAATATTATCTATTAAAATGCAGAGTGTTTCCATCACTTAGACTAATACATCTGAGACAACAACAACATATATGCAAGAAGTTGTACAACTTCCCTTAGAAATCAATTAGAGTGCCAGACACTTGATAACATCCAAATTAAAGAGAGGTTGTAGATGTTGATGTCATGGATGATGATAATGTCCCCCAATATCCAACCAAGGTTGAAGAATATAATGATGGTAGATTGAAAGATCTAGAAGATGACATCAAGCAAAAAAATGATAAGATATATGGACTAAAGGATGAAATTTCTAATTTGAAGAGAGATAATGATGACCTTACAAGATAAATAACATCACTTAAAATGGATACATGGGATGAACAGATCATTATAATAACAAATAAAATGTGGGACAAAATCTCACAATTATTCATGAGAAAATGAGATTTTTGTGAGGAAATGAAGGAAGAACTGGAAACCTACAAGTATGCAAACGAGGAGATCAAACAAGTAGAGATAACAATGGATTACAAGCCAACGAAAGACAAGGAGAACATTGAGTATCTAAATAGTAGGACCAAGAAATAGATAGAAGTATTGCAGCTAAATAGTAGAACACAAGTAATCAAGACAACAAATAAAATGCTACCGAAGAAAACTCTTTTAAGAATAACACAGATCAATACAAATCAACTTGCATATGGCATTACTTGTTTCAAGAGTATGTTTAATGGTATATTAAAATTTGTACTACCACCACTCTAGGATGGAAATGCAATTTTTTATTCCAAAGAAGAGTACCAAGCACTTCTGACATGGAAGAGGAACGAAGAACTTCAATGTGATATATTAGAATAAATAATCAGTGGGAATCAATAACTGGATAGATTAAGACCAATTTTCCAAGTATGGATGAGGTTAAGGATTATTTTCATAAAAATGGATCCTCTTTTCTATGAAAGGAATTCAGATGCAAAGTTGGCCTTATAAAATGTAAGACCACATAAGATTCCTCTTGGTAAGGACTGTCAGTTAGTAACCATATATCAAAAAATTACAGTACCTCCCAAAGCATAGCCAAAAGGTCATTCTTTAGGGTCAAATTCACAGTCCAGTAGCCAAAAAACACCTCATATGCCCCAACAATTTATAGGACAAGAAACTCCATTATATTTCATGCCACCTGGAGGTCAGTAACCAATGGGAGGTCAAGCTTACATAGAGTTCTTGCAAAAGAAGAGCCATGCCGACATCCCCTAAGGTTACCCAGTCATGCCACCTAAAGTACACATGAGAGGACAATAGTAACTAGATAAAGGGTAGCAGAAAGGCGGCCCCCCAAAAAATAACTAAAGAACAAAATGTTTTTAAAGTAAATGTAAAAAAAGTCAATGTAAAAAAGTAACTAGTCAAAAGACTATTGCTATTCAGTTACAAGTCAAATCAGGGATAACTGCATTTAGTGGCACCTAGAGTCTATATATTGTAATATGAGTGATTAGATCAATGATATAAATTTTACGCTTAGAATTTGTTTTTCTATGTTATTTAGTTGGATGCATAATTACTCCCTGTACTATGTTTTGTCAAAGATTAAGGATACAAAGTATGACAGAGAGTTCGTCCTTGTCCACTATGATACCATTCCATTATGTATGAGAGGAATCATGAGATCGTTAATAAAGGATTTTGTAGTAGATGTGATTCCAATTTAGTATCAATGATGCTTCATTGTAAATAAAATTTTAAGGTTATGTATGAGTTTTAAATTTTTTCTTTCCCTTATTATAATATTTAATGTTTTTGTATTGATACAATATTGTATGGATTTCTTCTATAGGTAATGTATCCATAAATGTCTTTCTTCTTGAAAATTCATAAATATCCTCATGAATTCCTTTCTTTCTACAAATAATTACTGAATCTTGTCTTTACAGCTTAGTATGTTCATCTTTTGTCACAATTTAAGAAAGTCTCTCGTCTATGCCTCTTAAATTCACATATTCTCTTCATCTGTTAAATATACCTTCAATCCCTTATTGTTCTATTATGCTTTGTGGAATTCCTCTCACTTTCATATCTGCAAAATTGTTCATAAAATAGTTAATTATCCAAATAATTCAAAGAATGAGTCAAATTCAAGTGTATTTCAATATATAGCTCTAATATCTCTAAAATTTGAGCCTTATCATGCTCGAGCGCGGTTTATTTTCAACCTAGTCCATCTCTGGGAAATAACACTTTGTATTGTCATGCAATCATGAGTAATCTAAGTCTGTATTAAATGAATCTCATAGTGGAGCCTATGGAGGTCACCAGTTTGGGCTGAAAAGTGCTAAAAGAAAATTGTGCATTGGGTACTTTTGGCCTACAATTTTTAAAGATTACTTCCTTCTATTGGACTTGGCTTGGATGAATTTGGACTTGTTTAGGATGATGTTGAAGGATAAATTTGATAGTATTATGTTTCATGGATCCTCCCCTTCCTATCAAAGTGGTCAAAAAGTGTCATGCATGTCAAATTTTTACTATAACAATGTCTACACACCTTGATCCTTTATTTCAAGTCATCACTATAGGTCCCTTCACCAAATGGGGTTTTGATTTCATGAAATACAACCTATATTTGGAATGGGAGGACCAATCGATCAAAATGTCCATTGACTATTCTATGAAATGAGCAGAGGCCATGCCTTCTTTTCGTAGTGACCGGGAAACTATCGCTTATTACATGACGGGGAAACTATCGTGTTCAATAATATTATTACATGATTTAGTATCCCATGTGAAATTGTCACTGACCATGATTGATATTTTCAAAATCATATGATGATATAACTAACCACTATGTTTGGGTTCAAACATGAACATTCATCACCTTCTTACCCCCAAGCTAATGGTCAAGTTGAGGTTGTAAACAAAACCTTGAAAACCATGCTTCAGAGGACGATGAATACTGGTAGGTCAAATTGGCATGTTATGTTATCCCCTTTTTTATGGGATTACTAAATGATCGTTAATACTGATATGGGTTTTCCACCTTTTCAACTTGTTCATGGTGTTGAATCATTCCTACTATTTGAGTGTGAGATTCCTCTATTAAAGTTAGTTGTTCAAATTTTACCCAAGACTTCAAATTTGGAAGAACACTTAGTTCAATTGGAACATATTGATGGGAAATGTAAATATGTTTCCACTACAAATGAATCACATAAGAAATAGGTAAAAGGTTAGTATGATAAGTCTATCCATCCAAGAGTGTTCTGAGAAGGAGACCTTGTCTTTCTCTATGATTAGGATAAGGATCCGTTAAGGGAGAGTGAGTTTAAATCAATGTGGATTGGTCCCTATATTGTATCTAAGGTCTTGAATAAAGGTTCTTATGAGTTCACTAATTATGAAGGAAATAAGTTAGTTGAGCCTAGAAATGTGCTCTACTTGTTAAAGTACTATGCTTGATTCATGCAATTTTTCTTGTACATAGTTTTAAACTTGTATAGTTTTGTTTTGGAATACACTTTATGTAGTTGAATTCTTGTGTTTTCAAATGTAAGAAGGATTATTTGAAAGATTCATATATGGTACTAGTTACCATACTTGCAAAATTTCCTCACTTGCATGGGTGATTTATTCCCCCACTGGTCATTTAGTTTTTCCAGGGGGTGCTTTTCGAAGGCCAACTACCAACAATATGGCCGAATACAATGATTTCATAGAGCTCCTTGGTGATCCTATTTCTAATGGATCCATCTACATAGAAGTTTGTCTCAATTCTCAACTAATTATTTCAGAGCTTAATGGTCAGTGTAGGCTTCACAATCCTTTTTATGTCATCAATTTTTGCATATTCAGTTACTTGAATGCCAATTTATTTACACAACTTAAGAACATATATCAAGGAATCAAAGCACAATTACTAATGAATATGCTAACTATATCCTAGACTATCACTTGTATCATTCATAACATAGGAATAACATCATGTAAATAGTATGCATTTTTCACACACAATGTAAATAATTATGCCAAAATAAAATATTTGTGATATATAGATAACAAGTATAAAAAGTTTATACATCTAAATATTCTATGGATCAAATCATGTCCAAAAATAGGCACTACTAGCCTCATGTACATATTATCATAATTCTCATATGCGCCACCTAAATCCTGACTCCTTTAGAAATATAGTAGCATAGTGGCTACCTTCTGGAAATACTGGGCCTAAGACCACGGCACCCCAACAATTTGTCTCTATAAATCCTCTAGCATGTACTCAATTTTGGTATTTTGGATTCCATCAGTCAAGCTACTAAATTTTTCCCATACATTCTCTAATGTCACAATTACATCAGAACTTTCCTTCTCCTTGATCCTCCATCGAAAGTGAGGAAGTTCTGTCGATTAAACTGGTCATGGTCATAAGATATTTGTCAATATCCATACCAAAATTTTGTTTTTGTTTTTCAATTTATAACAAAACATAAAAATGAAATAAACTTTTAAAAATGATAAAAATGAGACTTACCAATTGCGCCAAGTATGCTCCTAGGGGGGACTACCTTATCAAGTTCTATACTAAAATTACCCAAATCCTGTCATAATCATGTCTTGAGATACTTAACACCTATGTTTTCCCTAAATCCCAAACTTGGAGTGGAAAACATGCTCTAGATGCCAATTCTACATGAAAAAACCTAGCACCACCTTTTCCCTTTAGTTGATGAGCGATACCTTGTTCAGCACCACTTGAGTCCTGTTATAGAAAAGCAGTGCCACTGCATATGTGCTTTGCTCTTGGAGCGGTTCTTACCCTTCACCTCTCTGTCATAAAGGAACAAAAGCGGTACCCTTGTAAAAATGGAAAAAAAGAGGATTCTCGAGGATTCTAGAATATGAGCCTCATGTCCTACATTATCCTTATCAATATGGGTTGGTTGGAGTCAAGATCCCTCTTGGTAGGATCTTATGGCCACCTCAACCACAATTATCTCAACTATCCCTATCCATTGAGCCCTATAAGTACAAGCTCATATCCATAGTTGAGGGGGAGAACTGAATGGTAATGTTATGTTGTTGAATTGACTATCTAGCTGATTCCATTGTAGAGCACAAGCGATCAAGTCGAAGCTATTGGGGATGAGGTGTTTTTCTTGTGGAGGAGTTTGTCAACACTAAGGCAATGGTTGTAAGCTTATTCATTCATTTCTTAATGCAAAGCTGATTTCCATCCCACATATCTGTTGTATTGATCTCGCATGTATATGTTACTGGATTCCTTAGTCACTAGTATGGATGTGTGAATAATGTTCTAGTAGCTTTGATGTTCTTCTTTCTTTGACATGTTCTGCAGGTACACAAGTTCGTCATCAAAGAATTATTCCATGTGTTTACAACATCCAGGGAAGGTCTTCATCCTTTGGCGTTCACTCATTTTTTCTAGATCTGAACCTTTCAGACCAGAGGAACAACTTCTTTTCACAGAAGGTACAATATTCCTGACAAAAAATTTGGCGACCATACTGGGGAGTAAAGAAAAATTCAGTTGATCTGATATTCCTTAGTCCTTGAACACTTGTCCGAATACAGGCTTCTATCTATAACTCTCTTCAGTCAGATCTACCATCTGACTTAGTGAATTTTGGTTTGAAACTTTTAGATCTGTTTAGATCTGAATTATTTTGACTTTATATGCTCTGTTTTATTGTCAATTCATCAGTCTTTACCTTGATCTAAAATTTTTTTAACTTGAAATATTGTTCTCTTTGTGTTTTGGATTTATTCAGGGAACCGCGCATTTGTTGCAGGCAATAAGTGGTGCCACCACCTAAACCATGTTAGCTATAAGCGGTGCCACCGCCTGAGTGCAGTGATCCAAAAGCGGTGCTCGTCTAGAACCACTCTGTCCAAGACCCCTCCAGCACGGTGCCAGGTAGGACTTGTTCCAGAACTTGCTTTTTGTGATTTTTTGCAAAAGTAGGGTTTTGCTTGCTTTCATCCCTACACTGTCAGGCATGTTTGTTTGAATCTGAATGCTCATGGTTGAAAATTTTGTGGTGAAAATCCATTTGATTGAAAGAATTCAAAAGCTAGGTTAGGATTCTTGATTATTCATTTGCTTTCATCCTTGTTGGTTGTGATTTTGAAAGGAATTGTTGAAAGCTTAGGTTTCAGTTAGATCACTTTTCGTTTAATTTATAAATACTGAAAGAAAAACCACTTGATTATCATCTTAATTTCATTTTTTCCATAGAGGATTTCTTTTTTCTTTTAAAAAGAATTTTTTTTGTTGAGATTAGGTCATTATTTTTATAGAGCATAGGGCACTGGATCTTTGATTAGCCTCACAAGCTTTCAGGTTCCCTTTGTTCTTTTGTCTCTCTTGCATTAGTACTATCTCATCAAAAGAAAAAATAGTGTAGTTTTAAGTTAGATCTATCTATGTTTAAAAGAAAAATCGAAAAAATAGATTGCATATGCATGTAGCGTGCTTGTTTTTTTTCTTTTAGGAAAAGAGACTCTTACCCATCTGATTGATTTCAAAAAGAAAAATGAGTTTGGAATGTGTTTCTTGTCTTTGGATTTGATTTGTTCAAAGTAGTTGTTTGGGAATTTTTTTGTTTTCAAAACGAAAAGAAAATACTCTCTCTCCCTCTCGTAAGTAGGCATACCTCGAACGGTAAAGTGAAATATTTGCATCTACATATCTGCATGGTTTTACTTTTTCTGTCAAAATTCCATGCATTCACCTAACTATCCACTGTAAAATTAACGGTAGTTATAGGATTAAAATTTACATAGAAATTTGAGTGATATACTAGAGACGTGTTCGGGCGTCATTAAGCGTACGAGCTGTCGTTACTCATCTGCACTACATCCTGAGAATTGCACGGTTCTTCCACATACCGTTGGTATATTGAACAGCCTTTCACATACCCTTGAGGTATATAGAAAGGTACTTCATGTACTCGATTGTATATAGGAAGGCCCCTTGTGAACAGTTGTGCATTAGACAACACTACTACCGATTTGAGCTCCCACGTACCTTACGTATATTGGGAGACCCCACTAGGATACCTTATCTATCTGAGAAAATCCCTTTGGCCATATTTCTTGGAGCCATACAATGAAAATAACATTCGGGGAGATTAGTACGCACGTACCCTTGTGGTATATCATGAGTGGCACCTTCTTGACAATCCTAGTGAGAGACCAGACAATATGAACTCCTCATGTCATTTAAGTTTGCTTGTTTGTCTTGTAACTTGAGTAGGGAAATTTTTGGTGTCTTTTTTCTAGTTTTGAAACCCTAGGTTACATAGGAACTTTACAAACTGGCTAAATTAAGACAGTCCAGAAGAGTACGGGGCTTGCCACCTGATTTTACTCCTATTTCGGGAGAAGATCCTATGGAATCTATTGACCAAGGAGCTGCTACCAACTCCCATGCAGGAGAAAATGTGGTTGCAAAAAGTGGAGATCCATATCCTTCGCACGGTCCTCCCTTGGCTCAACAACCTTCTAGGGCTAATATTTTGTTCCATTCTCCCATAGAAGGCCTTGTTGATGATACTACCTGTCTAGATTATGGTCCCAATGCTCCATTTTGGGATACCTCTATGGGATAGGCCATTTCTTTGTTTGGCACCTGTCCAACCTCTTATGAAGAAATTTCACCAAATGAATAAGAATGTAGACAATACTAGGCAACTATTCTCCATGCAAGAGAACTTGAGAAGAAAATAGATAACATATTGGGTACACCACCACCTCGCTCAACAGATTTTCCTCATAATGCAGACCCTTGGCCCGCGGGATATCACTCACTTGCTGATTCTATGAAAACCATTGAACCTATTCTAGATTGAGCCATGAATCTGCATAATCCAGGTCAAACTACCAACCCCACCACCTCCCATATTATGTCCGTTCCAAATCCTCCCGGGTCTTCCACACCTGGGGAACAACATTCAATTCCTATGTCATCAATACCTTCTAGTGCCAGGGGGAAACCCCTAGCATGACCTACATTACATGTCACTAGAGTTGTAGTTAGTCATGGAAAGACCTCTAATATAGAGCAATCAGCAGTTTATGTCCCTCCTACCCATACGAATGTGGTTAACCCCCCATCCAGTTCAATTCAACCCTTGGGGGCACAACCTGTAACCAATCAAACCTCTTAGGGGTATGGTTAGATAGAAAATCAAGTACCTGTAGGAAATACCAATTACCAACCCACCCCTACAGGAATGCCTTATGCCATAATTCCATATCCTAGTAATACTTTCACTCCATGGGGGAAACCTAACTAGTCCTACATGCCATCTATGGGAGGGATACCTATACATACTGCGGGGGGTGCCGAAGGAACCACCTTACAGAGGTCCTCCCCTTGGGGGTCCTAATGTTCCTAGAGGGCTTGACAACTTTCCTCCTTATGGTCCTAACCATCCTGGTGGTCTTGGGGGGCCTGGTGGCTTACCTCCTAAATGTCCTAGAGGGTCTGGTGGCCCTCCTCCTAGTGGTTCCAGAGGCTTCAGAGGTTTTCCTCCCAGGGGTCCTGGAGGGCCCAGTGGTCATCCTCCTGGTGGTCCTAGTGGTCCTTGAGGCCCTAGTGGTCCTCCTCCTGGGGGCTCTAGCAGTCCTAATGATCCCGATCCTGGAAATCAACCCCCTGTAGGTGGATCATCCAGCGGTTCTTCATCACAACATCTGTTTCAACAACCTGTCTATCAGTCTACTTACGGTCCTACTGGTACTTATATTCCCTATCAATACTACCAGTACATATAACCTAATCGCTAGTTACCTTTCCTAGAAAATTTGGACTTGCTCGATTTGTCCAAGTTGATTAACGATCCCATTCAACATAAACCATCGTGGCCTCCCATTCCGGTAAAGTTACTATCAGACATCTAAAAATTCGATGGGAATCAGGGAGATGATCCAAAAAACCATGTCATGACATTCCATTTGTGGTGTTCTTCCAACTCTGTAATGGATGATTCAATTCATTTAAGACTCTTCCAGGGAACTTTGACCAGTACCACCACAAAATGGTACATTGAACTTCCGCAACATTCGTTTGTGGATTTTGGTTCCTTGGCAACTGTCTTTCTTACACACTTTCAGCTTCGTATCCATTATGAAACGGGTACAGATCTCTTAAATTCTCTATGAAAGAACACCTCCACCCACATATCAGATCACATCCATGAGTGGATAAGGCAGAGAAGACTTATTAAGGATCCTATCCCAGATCAGTTGTTAGCTGATTGGTTTACTAAATCTTTGTTACCTCCAATCACCCGAGATGTGGCTATGGGTAGTGTCGTTACCGAAGAGCAAGCCATTAGTCGAGCCTAATATCTGGACTTGGTCTATTCCCAGTACGAAACATTGTATGACTTGATCCCTCAAGCTCCTCGCCCAAGCATCGATCCTGCCAAGCCACTAGCAAAAACCCCTGTTGATGGGATTGTTGGTTCAATCCAGTCTCCGCCAACAACAAAATCTGCCAAGCAACCCCAAACTTCCATCCCTACTCCTTCAAATCCCAAGGTTTCCATTGAGGTAAATTCCATTCAGAGTACACAAATTCTCAACAACAATAAAAAGAAAGGTAAAGCCAAGAACAAAAAACCTGGAAACCCGCAGGAGAATCCAAAACCAACCATCAACGAGAGTGATAAAGGGAAAAGAAAAATGAAATATCCACGTCTGCTATGCGGAGGTGACCACTTCATGAAAGAGTGTCCTCGTCGTGAAGAAATCACTCAATTTCTAAAAGCTAATCCCATGCCAGCAGTTCTCATGATCCTTTTCCCTCCTAACAACAGCTGATAGACCACATGTCTAATCAAGGAAATTCTAGTTCTTCAGAGGAAATTCGCATGATGTCCTCGGACACTATTAATTTGTAAACTCAAAGTTAGAGTTATGACAAACCCATAGACAAGAAAGAAGACAATTATTCTTCAGGAAAATATCCCTCTACTGGTTCTCCCGAGTCCTCGTCTACTGGTCCCCTAACCATCGAGAAACCTAATATCGACATGGTTTTGCACCCACCCAAGACTACTATTAGGAAGGTTGTTTTTAACACTAATGCCTGAGCTGCCTAGTTTTATAATGTAGTTGAAGATATTGCTCAGGAACCATGTGCAATGTCTACCTTGGAAGTACTCCAAAGTTGTCCAACACAATGCAAAAACTTGTTAACCATGTTAGGTGCTTTAGACCCGGACAACACTAATTTGATTCACTTTAATGTCGAGAACTATAAGTCTAGAATACCTCACAAAATCGCTTTCCAAATCATAACAAAATTAGTCGAAAAAAGGTCTTTAGAACTGTCTTAGATGAAGGAGCTTCAACTTCAGTTTTGTCCTTGACTTGTTGGAAAGCTATTGGCTCTCCCAAGCTTGTAGCATCACCAACGACTCTAAAAGCCTTTGATGGATGAGGTTTCCAACCCCATGGTATCATACCAGCCCTTTCAGTTTAGCTTGGGGGAAAACCATTTCCATTCAAGTAGAAGTAGTAGATGCCCTGCTAGACTACAACCTCCTATTAGGAAGAAATTGGTTTTACACCATGACTGCTGTCGCTTCGACGGTATTTCGAACTATCAATTTTCTGCATCTTGGGAGGATTGTAACCATTGACCAGCTTGATTTTTGTATGCCGGATGTTACCACCTATATGGCTAATAACATCCCTATGTTAGGCCAGTCCCCTCCTCCTTTCCAGTCGATTGGGGTACGAACATTGAAGGATTCTTCCCTTTTGGGTATTTTTCCATCAAACCCTCCTAACATAGAAACAGTGACGGTAAATATGATTTCTTCATTTGATTATGATCCAAAGGGAAAGCAAATTGTTGATTCCACCTCGTTGAGTCCACATGAAGCAATGTACAACATTATCCAAACCTTTTCCGATGACCACACTAATGACCTTCATCTAGTGGCTTCAGACCCTTACCACCTGCCCTACTGGTTAGAACCCTCTCTTCCTTACTCTGGATTATCTCTCCTAGACTTTTCCTTCTGATGAGTCCATTATGGATATTATGAGTATGAATGAACCTATATGGGAGGATCATCACCATAGATCCTCATTGCTCCCTAATACTAGTTCGGTAGACCATGAATTTGCATCCCTTTTTACTACTGATATTGTCAAAACACCTCAAACTCCTATATTGTTGCAGAACATGGATTCTAAAGGAAACCTATGCAACATTACTCAAAAAAATCCCATTGACATATTAGTGAATCCTTACACCCTTGAGCACATTCATATTGGGAAAAATTGCTCAGCAGAAGAATCTGAAGCATACAGAGCACTTTTCAAAGAATTCCGAGATGTTTTTGCTTGGTACTATGAAGAAATGCTGGGGATAGACCCATCCATTGTGGTTCACAAAATAAAAACCTATCCCACTGTAAAACTTGTCAAGAAAAAATTGAGACAAGTCCATCCATGGAAAGCCGCAGCTATCAAAGCTGAAATAGAAAAACTTCTAAAATAAGGGTTTATTTATCCCATACTCGTGACAGAATGGATATCAAATGTCATCCCTATTAAAGAAAATTAGGGCACCATTAGAGTCTGCATCGATTTCAGAGATTTGAACAAAGCTTGTCCCAAAGACAACTTTCCCACTCCGCATATCGACCAGATTATCGACAACTATGTCGGAAGTGTCATCTTCTCATTTATGGATGGATTTTTGGGATATAATCAGATTGATATTTTACCCACTGATCAGCACAAGACAACATTTATTTTCCCATGGGGAACCTTTGCATACAGGAAGTTATCGTTCAGCCTAAAAAACTCTGGAGCCACTTTCCATCATGCTATGTCCTATGTGTTTCATGATATAAAACATATTGTAGAACCATACCTTGACGACCTCCCAGCTCATTCACAGTGACGAGAGGACCACCCTAGTCATCTTAGAGACATTTTATTGAGATGCCGTCATTATAACATATGGCTCAATCCTCATAAATGTGTTTTTTGTGTTGAGACAGGACGCTTGTTAGGTTTTATGGTTTCTAAGGATGGAATCCAGATCGATCCATTGAAAATTGCTGCTATTTTAGCCCTACCAGCCCCAACCAACCTTCTAGAAATCCAAAATTTTCAAGGGAAGGAAAAATTTCTCCACCATTTCGTTTGCAATTTTGTAGAGAAAACACACGGTTATATGCCTCTCCTTAAGAAGGACACTCCATTCTTTTAGGATGACCAAGCCCAATGAGCCTTTGATAATCTCAAACACGCTCTGACTCACTCACCCATGATACACCTCCATATTAATAAAAGGAATTTCTCGTATACATTGCTTCCTCCACTACTACCATCGCTATGGTTTTGGTGCAGGAGAATCCTGATGGTCAGGAGCACGTGATATACTATGCTAGTAAGAATCTTATGGATTCCAAAACTCGCTACTCACACATGGAGAAATTAGCATTGGCCACAGTCATTGCTGTTCAAAAATTTCGTCACTACATTTTTCTCCGCACAACCACCGTATTGGCAGACCAGAACCCTATGTATTACATCCTAACTCGTCAGGTGCTTGAGGGAAAGTACTCATGATGGATAGTCACCCTACAAGAGTTTGATCTGGAATTTTCCAAAGCTACGTCAAAGAAATCCTTGGTCTTTGCTAAGCTCAAGTGTGATCTTCCCTGTGCTTTGACGGAATCTGAGCCTAGTGATTCATTCCAGATGAATTCCTGTTCCTTATAAGAACTAATGACCCATGGTATGGAGATTTGCTCATTTATCTCCAGACACAAAGATTTCATCCCACTCTATCTCGTGACGATTTTCGCTGTATCCGTCACCACGCAAAATACTACCTCATCTTGAATGATACTTTGTATAGACATGGTATCAATTCCATTTGGTGGGGATACCTTACCCATGAGGAAGTTGAACAAGTTTTGAATGACTTCCACTCCGGAGCATGTGGCGGTCATCTATCTGGGATGGCTACAGCCCAGAAAATCCTTCATGCTGGCTATTTCTGGCCTTCAAACTTTAAAGATTGTCATGAGGTTGTTAAGAAATACCCACGCTATCAACATTTCTATCCGAAAAAGAGCACCCACCTTGCTCCGTTGCACCCCTTCATTGCTGTTGGCCCTTTTTCCAAATGGGGGATGTATTATATGCATTATAAGCCTACCTCAGCTAGGGGGCATGGTTACATCATCGTAGCCATTGATTATTTTATGAAATGGGTTGAGGCCATGCCTACATATTCCAAGGACAGTAAGACTGCTGCTCTCTTCCTATTCAATCATGTGATAGCAAGATTCAGAGTCCCGCAGTCCATAGTTACTGATCATGGATCACATTTCTGTAATCAATTGATGGAGGAATTAAGTACCAAGCTAGGTTTTTGTCATGAAAACTCAACGCCCTATTATCTGCAATCTAATGGTCAATTCGAGGCCATTAACAAAGTTTTGAAAATGATGTTGCATAGAATGGTTGGAGACCATAAATCCAACTGGCACCATATTCTTTTCTACGATGTTTGGGCTTACAGGAATTTGGTAAAAACAACTACTGGTTTTACACCTTTCCATCTTGTCTATGGATTAGAATCTGTCTTTCCTATTCAATGTCAAATTCCATCCTTGAAACTTGCCATCGAACTTATCCCAGACACTTACACGGAGGAAGAAAGATTTCTCTACTTGAACAGCCTTGCTGAAAATAAAAGAGATGATACCTTAGCCAATGAGGCACACAAGAAATGCGTCAAGGCGTAGTATGACAAGTCTTTCCAACCTCGTGCCTTTAACGAAGGTAACCTAGTTTTGACCTATGATCAAAGATATGACAAACTAGGAAAACGGGAGTTCAAATCCATGTGGTATGGTCCTTTCGTTATTTCCAAAGTTTTAGAGAAAGGGTTCTATGAGCTCGTGGACTATGATGGAATCTTCTTAGGACAACCTCACAATGGGTTGTACCTGAAGAGGTACTATGCCTAGATATTTCTTGTATAGTACCTTGTATATATTTATATTACTTGAATTTTTAGTGTGCTTAAGTATTTTCAATATGGTTTTGAGTTTAGAGTCTGTATATGTTTATACCATGTTTTGGTCATGTAGAGAAAATGGATTTCTACGGCTTCTCTTATGGTGCTTGCTGCCACACCTTGAATATTGCCTCAGTTGCTTGGGTTCTCTATTCCCCAGCTTACGATTTGGTTAGTTCAGGAGTGGTTTGTATTGGTCCCGCTACCAACAATATCACCAAGTATCAAGAATTCATAGGTCTTCTGATTGAAGCTGCCTCCCAAGATGTTTGTAACTTGGTAGTTTTGATGGACTCAAAACTAGTGGTTTGTCATTTAAACCATGTCTATACCATTAGGAATCACGTGCTTCTTCATCTCTTCTAGAGGGTACATTTATTAGAGAGGCCGTTTGAAGCTATTACCTATAGGCATATCCCTAGGGAAGATAATGCAGTTGCCAACTCATTGGAAAATTACATCCTAGAATGGCATATTGCCCATTCATGACATGGAAATCAAACATGGTTCATTGTAAATAAACTATAAAAGTCACATAAAACTCATATAAATACGTTCACCATTTGAGACATGAAGACACCAAAAGTAGAATTCTATATATATATTTTACAAAAAATAGGTCACGAGACCTCATCTGAAGCGCTCAGGCTTTCAGGTAAAAAATCATCATACAAAAATCCTGAAGCTATCTATCAGCTTTCAGTAAATACATCATGTAGCCTATCATCTAGTAATTCTCATGGTAACACATGATCGCTTGGGCTACTCAACATAGCAGTCTACTGAAACGACCCGGTACTCCCGTAGTGGGCCTCTGGTACCTCAGTGAAGTTCATCGATCGAGGAATATGGGATGTCTAGAGTTAACCTCTTGAGTTTCTCCTCTAGCTCCCCTATCACATCATTGCCCTGTGGGACAAAATAAGCTCCGAATCACCTGTCTAGCAGGGAGGATCCCCCAGGTTGTGTTGCTCCGACATCTGCATGAAAACATTTAAGTCTTGTTACTACACATAAAAAAAATAAAAAATTAAAACATAAAAACACAATTGCCATTTTAAGGTTTTTGTTTCTTACCAATACCGCCCCACTTTCTTCCAAGTGGAAGTAGTAGATCAGGGTCACCACTGAAGTCAGTGCTCATGTATGCATAGTCCTCAACCATGAGGAGCTAATCTCTCAGCCATCCGAAAAATGGGTCTTTGAACTTCACCTTGCCTCTACCTGCTCCAGTGCGGGCCATGACCTGGACCCACCTCAGCATGCGAGGGTCTCTCGCCCTCAACTCTGTAAATACCACCTGGGGTCTCATCTGGGGAACCCGTTCGAAAACGAAACATGCTAAAATGGAATCGAAACTGAACTGCTTTAGCTCCCCCTGCCGACACTTGGTCAGCTGATCTTTGAAAACTGGAAGTAGAGCCTCTGCCTAGTTGAATACTATGGGCACCATGGACTCTATAGCATATATCATATGTGCTCTAGATGCCTGATGTACCCCTTGGCTCCCCACCACTCTCTGCATGGTAAATAAAATTGTGCGTAGAGGGCCATCCACCACTACTTTTATTGGAATTTTCTTCCTCGATGTTCTGGTCCCAGGAATACAATGGCAATTTATCAGTTCCTGAGTGGTGATGTCCCCTCCACAGGAACTAGTCAAAGAGATGGGAGCACTCCATCTAGATAGGCCTGTCAGGAAGTAGATGTATTTTACTTCAATTGTCAATACATGAGCACCCACCTCAAAATACTATTGCTCTGGATTCCACATATGGAGAATATGATCTAATAAGTGCTCATGTGACACCATGCTGGGTGTGCGGAAAAAATTTAGAAGACCACAGTTCTCAATGCAGCTATACAACCCACATTTCATTCAGCAAATGCATCATCATTGTCATGTTGCTTCTCTTTCCAAATGACCATTTTTGTTCAATGGGAACCTGTTAAAAACCATCGCAAGGCTAATTAGAAACATCATCAACCATTTAAATCATAAAAATGAGCTAGTTTACCTTGTACATATATTTTTATTCACCCACGACCGACACTTCCTGTGTCCCGTTGAGGACAAGTGGTGGCACTTCCTGTCTCAAGTGTTTTAGGAGCGGTTCTAGTGGGGTACCGCTTATCCCACAAGGGATAAGAGTGGTGCCAACAATCCTGGTTTTAGGACTCACTTAAATAGCCCAAAACACCACCAAAACTAAAAAATGAAAGCATGAAATGAAAGAGCAATGTTTAAGCTATTACCTAGAACTGACGATGCGTAAATTCAACGGTAGATGCTCCCAAAATCACCATCTGAAAATCTAACCAAGAAACTGCTCCAAAGGCTCTCCACTATTGATAAATGGTAAAATGTTTTGTTTTTTACTATTTACATAACTTTTATAAACATTCTAGGTTTTGGCATGTCATATTTTTTAAAATATATTAGTCATGATCCTTTAATGTCGTTTATTGGAGAGATTAACCATTGTTTTTTAAGTCGTTGTAGGATAAAGAGCGGTAGCGGTAAAAGTTTTGAGAGTTTGTTTTTGACTTTTTCGTACTACCATAAAATGAAAAAAGTATTTGAGCATTTATTGTGACACTTTGGTCATGCTCTCCAAACTTAGCATCAAAGGGACGAGTCCTTTTCTGATTCTTTTTAGACTCATAAAATCCCTCATCATGAAAGAGACCTAGTGGAGTGTTCTTTAAACTCTTTTCGGGCTCCTTAAATACAAAAAGATTGTCGAGTGATCTTTTCTTCTTCACGCTTGTTAAAGAACTTTAATATTCATTCATTTGATGGTAGGTTATCACTTTTTCGGTTTATATGAACTATTTTACAAAAAAGGACACTGTGGAGTCTTCTTCCATGGTCGTTCAATTTCTCTAAACATGAACAATACCGAGTTAACTTTCATTGGACTTGTTAAATTAAACATTGAGAGACCCTCTTTTGTGAACGAACCCCTCTTCTCTCAGGTTCATAAAACATATGAGTTTGGACTCGTCTTCGGACGAGCTATCATGAGTATTTGTTAACCATTTTGAACTCGTAAAAACGAAAAGAGGCACTCATCAACCATGATGGGGAAATTATGGGAAGGGAATCATTTTGCAAATAAATGGCAGTTTGTCATTACCTTTGAACATGGCAGTTGTATGCATATGATTTCAGTCAATTGGGTATTCGGCTAATTTTCATGATGATCCACTTTCATGAGTCATGTCACTCCTTTGAGTCTTTCAAAAGAATGCATTGTCCGCCATTGCACTGTGTGTTTTTCTGGTCTAGTCATGCTGCCAAGTATTTTTTCGTGCCACCCGATGTTCAAAGGGAAGTTGAAGAAGTTTTACCTCTGCAGTCAAAACAATCTTTGTGTCAGTCTTATGGTTACTTCATTCACATCATTCCAAAAAAAATTTCCGAGTTTCATGTCGTCGTTGTGGGATTCATCATGGCCCTCCTTTGACGAGACTATTCCTATCGACATCAGCTCATTATCCAGGAAATAGTCTTAGAAACAAATTTAGTACCTTGAGATCTGTGTGCCTCAATGACAAATTCTCTCGCTCTCGACATAGGTTCACATCATTGACCTTTGATCAATAGAATCAACCGGGTGTTCGACATCAAGACATCTATTCACACTCAATAGATTGTACTAGGTTACCTTGGGAATCATTGACATCAATGGTGATCTCCCTCACACTTGTTAATGGTTCACATCATTGGTCAGTAATCAAGTGGTTTCTACCATGTTTGACTTTAGAACATTGTAATCACATGGATAGAATCGTACTTTGTGGAAAATGAGACGAAGACCCTGGGTACTTGTTTAGCACTCATTACTTTCCCAAGGTTGTGATGGAGTTTTGTATATCAAGCATGGATCCACATTTGTATGGTCATGGCTATGCTCAAATTTGCATCTATATGACATAGATCTACATTGTATGTCTAGTAGCTATGTCTAAGTTTGATTCCTCTATCACATGGATATACCCTGTATTCTAGTAGCCATGGTTGTTTATTCCTCTCATGGATCTACCTTGTATTGGTATGCAGCCATGAGTTGGTTACATTTGTCTATGAGTCAAAATTATTGATGTATTGCAGATGCCTACTCTATGACACTCTCCGAACGAGCTTACTCTCATCTTGAAGTGACAACTTGTTCTCTCAAAGCTCTCGCTTATCATATCCTTATAAGATTCATGCTTTGGGTGGCATTCTGTTATACCCAAATCCTATCATCAACATGTGATGAGATCCTTAACACCTATGTTTGCACTAAATCCCAAACTTGGAGTGGAAAACATGCTCTGGATGTTAATTATACATGAAAAAACCTAACATCACCTTTTCCCTTTAGCTGATGAGTGGTACCTTGTTCAGCACCACCTGAGTCCTGTTATAGAAAAGTGGTGCCACCGCATATGTGTTTTGCTCTTGGAGCGGTTCTTACCCTTCACCGCTCTATCATAAAGGAAAAAAATAGGTACCCTTGGTAAAAATGGAAAAAAAGAGGACTCTCGAGGCTTCTATAACATGAGCCTCATGTCCTCCCTTATCCTTATCAATCTGGGTTGGTTGGAGTCGAGATCCCTCTTGGTAGGATCTTATGGACACCTCACCCACAATTTTCTCAACTATCCCTATCCATTCAGCCCTATAAATACAAGCTCATATCCATAGTTGAGGGGGAGAAATGAATGGTAATGTTATGCTGTTGAATTCACTATCTAGCCCAATCCATTGGAGAGCACAAGAGAGCAAGTTGGATCTATTGGGGATGAGGTGTTTGTCTTGTGGAGGAGTTTGTCAACACTAAGGCAATGGTTGTAATATTCTTCATTCATTTCTTAATGCAAAGCTGATTTCCGTCCCACATATCTGTTGTATTGATCTCGCATGTATATGTTATTGGATTCCTTAGTCACTAGTAGGTATGTGTGAATAATGTTCTGGTAGCTTTGATGTTCTTGTTTGTTTGACATGTTTTGCAGGTACACAGTTTCGTCATCAAAGCATTATTCCAGGTGTTTGCAACTTCCAGGGAAGGTCTCCATCATTTCTCATTCACTCATTTGTTCTGGATCTGAACCATTCAGACCAGAGGAACAACTTATGTCTGCAGAAGGTGCAATATTCCTGACAACATCATGGTCATAAGAGATTTTTCAATATCCATACCGAAAACTTGTTTTTGTTTTCAATTTATAACAAAACATAAAAATTAATTAAACTTTTAAAAATGATAAAAATGAGACTTACCAATTATGCCAACTATGCTCCTAGGGGGGACTACCTTATCAAGTTCTATGCTAAAATCAATCCTTGCATAGGGGTAGTTGTTGATTGCCACAATTTGACACTCCCACCCAGCAAACTAATTGTAATTTAATGGGATTGTTACATTCCCACCCCTAGTTGATAGCATAATTCATGTCCATAATCTCATGGAAGGCATAGAGGGTGCATGTGGATCTACTAGTATTCGTGGACTAAGAGTCGCTACTATCTCAAAAAGGAAATTGCAAAGAGTTATACCAAACCCAAATATTTTGTTCTTCCCATGTTGACATTATTTCAGCTGGACTTTCATGCATCCCAGTAGTGTGGTACTCTATTCAAATATTTTAGGCTCTAAGAACCTAACTCCATAAAACATGCATACCTATAAAACTTGGTTCCCTGTAGTTGATCCAATGATTCGCTAGATGGTCATCAGAATGATATTGAGCCCCAGGATATATATACCTCTCATTTTTATTTGTGATCTAACATGTTTGGTATCCGAAACAAATTAAATGGATGTGTCTCCTCTATGGTTATTCCTCCAACACTTCAATATTTGAAGCTCGGTAACTCACCAAGGCGGGCTAAACCAGTAAGGAAGTATAGATCCTCTAAATCTATCTGCAAAGTTTGACCATCTACTATGAATTACTCGGCCCAATATCCCAGTAACTAATCAAAAGCTGGAGTAACCATTATTGATCCTGCACATTGTTCATTTTAAAAAACTTCTTCAATATGCATTGGTGGAGGGATTTAAGGGCCTTGCCATCCTCAAGAACAAAATTTCCAGTCTGTTCATATTCCATTTACCTAAATTGAATCACCATCTTATCAAAATTGGTAAATTTTTAGTCATTTTACTAAAAAAAAATTATGTGGACATGTACGTGACCTAAGGTGTTGACAGTTACGTCCATGTGACTTGCACCACCATAGCTCGCATACGTCATTGACCACAATTAGGTCCTCCATAAAAACTTGAAAAGTGGAAATAAAAAAAATAGGAACTAAATGAAAAATGAGGTTGAGACCTTTTACTTAGCACTACCGGTTCAAAAAACTCGCAACTCTGAGAATGACCCTTAGAAGATGGAGGTATATTTAACCCAAAACACTCCAAGTTTTTCAATTTTGTAACTGGAATGGTAAAAATGATTTTTTTATTGAAAGAAAGGTAACTTTGGAAGATATTATATTGTACTTTTATTGTATTCCTCTGAAGATTTTAATCCTTCATTTAGATATGTCCTTGATGTAATTGGTCATGAGGTAAGACCTCTATTGTAAGTCGGGGAAATAGTACCCACAAAATAATTTTATAAATGTTATTTTAAGTCTTCCTAGGTAGTTTGACTTTGATTAGAGAACCTATCCATCCTAGTTAGGTAATTAGTCACTCACCTTATGAATATAAATAGGTTAGGTGCCTCCCTCATTTATAGACACTTCTCTCTCAAGCATTACACAAGAGAGAGAGAGAGAGAGAGAGAGAGAGAGAGAGAGAGAGGAGTAGCCTACTGCAGAAAGGGAGATTCTATTATTTTTCTTTGGGTATTACATTGTACTTGGTCAAATCATATATTGAGTATTTTTTGGGGGTTTTCTCCCCCACGAGGGTTTCCCAAGATAAATCTTTGTGTTCTTTTGTGTGGTTGCGCTTGTCTTTCTTTTAGTAATCCTTTGCATATGGTTACGATGTCAGGATGATAAATGTTTTAATATATTGTATAACCATAAAAATTATAACATGGTATCAGATCCACCCTGAAAGAATCCTCTGTGCAGCTGAGATACTACTACAAATGTAGGTACTAGAGATTAGGGTTTCATGCTTAAAAACCCTTGAAGGAAAAATATAGTAATCTTAGAATGTGTGCTATAACCTAAGTTTTTTAAATGATCAGGAGCCAAAACTTGTACAAGTCAAAGGTAAAATATTTTCTACCTTGTGTGCCTGTTTCAGCCTCATATTCACTATACTTTAGGAGATATGATCCCTCCAAATAAGGGTTCCAACCTCTTCCATATTTCAATCTTAAACAAGTTACCTAGGGAGAATTACTATATCCCGGGATATTAATATCCAAATAACATTTATCAATATGTTTCATATATGGAAAAAAAATTAGTTTATGTGGTGTGCGTTTTAGACCCCCGAAATTGAAACAATGACATATGGAAGTCCTTCAAGTTCGCTATACTGAACCAGTCCTCAAACATGTCACCTTGGTAAAATTAGCATAAGTTCCATTTTGGGAATCCAATTATACTCTAACATATGGGGTTGGAAAGGATAAATATTAGGATATATCAGGACAAAATGGCATACCTTTAGGAGCAAGATTTGTATAGATACTGGAGAATCAAGATCAGACAATTCTGTAGAAAAAAATGGAGAAACTAAGGCTTCTTGTTTTAGGCACTTCCCTCCACCAACTAATTGAAAAAGGAGGAATATCAAGCTCAACCTAGGAGGGAGCAAATTTCTATGTAATAATTTTCTCATTCTATGGATTTTCAATTTTAAACCTAACACTACTACTAAGGAAAACTAGGGCATGCAATATTTTTCAATTATGTCCATAGTTTTGGGAAAATGAGTATGTTGCTCAGCTCGCCTTGAGGAGGCACATATTTCTATCCAATCAAATCTGAAAGTTACATAAGTTGAAAAAATTAGGATTTCTCTATCAAACCCTAGGTCCACCAGAATCAGTCTTCCATAAAATATTTCAATAAAGCATCAAGTTGAAGCAATCTCAATCGATATGAAAAGTAACCTTCAATATGTGCAATAATGATGTAATAACCTCTCTATTATGAAAATAAATCTTTGTTTCATGATTTCATTTTAAATATGGCACATTGAATCTAATCTAATAAAATAGAGCTACTTCAATTATCATTAATCCTCTTTGCTGGGCAGTTAGGGGTGGCCAAAGCGGGGGTGTCATAGTTGATCCCAAAGGAATACAAAACCTTGAATTTGCATGGGGTTTAGGCAAATAAACAAAAAACCAAGCATGAATCTTGTCTCTCTATGAAGGTCTAATGATTTTAAAAGAGTTGGGGGTCAAACAAATCACTATCATTGAATATTCAGCTTGTAATAATAATCCATATGTTTCTAAACTCAACTCCAAAGGATGCCCATATGTGTAGGCTTGTTCAAAGAATGCAAATCCCATATGTGTAGGCTTGTTCAAATAATGCAAATTTTAGCTCAGAGTTTTGATAAAATATGGTATTATCAGGTGTTAATAAATCTCAACGCCCAAGCATACAGTCAAGCCAATATATCCACAACCATAAACAAAGGAAAATAAATGAAAAATGGGGGGCATTTAAAACTTGCTACCTCCCTTAAGTTATAAACCACAAGCCCGAGTTATTAGCAATGCATTGAAGAGCTAGAGACAAGTAGTGAGACAAATGGTGGTGGGGGTGAATCTTCAAACTCCCCCATGGACAAGGTACTTCAATGCATCATTACTCAAAAGGTATCAGGTAATACTCTTTTAATATGGGAAGGAAGGCATAATGTGGGATTAATGTTGCAAGTTCTGGTTTGAAGTCTTCATGCTACTATGTTTGTGTATGGTAATAGATCAGACAACCAAAAGCTGGAAGCTGACTTTGTATTTTGAAAGAAGTGGGGTTCAAAACCCTCTAGAATTCTGGAACCTGGGTGACAGGAGTATCATTTTCACATCCTCTACTGCAATGGAGGTTCCTCACATTCTAATAGGTGTGTGATATGTGAAACAACATAATTAAGAAAGAGGGATTCAACAACATGAGTTTCATACTGAAGAAACCCAGAAATATCTAGGACTGTATAGGAGGAAATGGGACAAGTGGTAAAAATAATGGGAAATAAATCATGAAGAAGAGAGGCAAGTATGGCATCAAAAATAATAGGGTTGGAAAAACAATTGGAAAATGTGAATAAACAAATGATGGAAGAAATTTATGTAGGAAATAACAACATCAAAATGGGGGAGATGGAGGAAAAACTGGACAAGACAATAGAAAATAAAGCAAATGGAAAAAGAAAAGATAATAGAAAAATAAGGGGTTCACTCAAAAACACCTTCCTCATATTCAGGTGGCTCTTATGGATTGGAGCATGGGCTAACAATGAAATAAGAGACAATACAACATTTCAAAAGTTCAATGTGAGCATACATGTGAATACGGATGCTGCCTTCAAAAGTTCAATGTGAGCATACATGAGGGGTAAAAAGTTCCACATGTATTAGAAGACAATAGCAACAACAAATAGGTCAATATGGTAGCAATGTGTTACATTTATTCTACTTGTAAACATGCAGAAACATTTGTATCAAGAAGGGTAACCGTAAAATATGATTCTCATGTTGAGGGAAGGTGTGAGAATATTTACATGAAAATAAAGTTAATGCGAGGGTCATAATGACTAAGTCACCCTACCTAGTTTTAATTTCTAATAAATTTCATAGTGATCTAACTTAATATTAGTCATTAAAGGAATTAGGCGGTTTAACTACCTAGAGCACAAATTAATTGCGTTAAAACAATACCTATGATGGTTTCTATATTAATAAAAAATAGTATTATTCTCAAACTCTCCCTTGTATATTTAAGTATGTGCATCATCTATAATTCATTAATAGTCATTGAAACAATAAAAAAGGGATGGATGTCAAAAGAATAAATAGTCATCCTGCTATTATTGCTGCTATTTTTTGTTCTTAATTTCCTAGAGAAAAAATAAAATTGTTATGAACATTAAGAATGTGTAATAAAAGGGAAACTTTTAATAAGATAAATACAAATGGTTTCCTAATTTAATTCTTATGCATGTAAGGAGATTTGCATGCAGGAATACCTTCCTTGTTGCTATTATTTTAGCACTCCCTCTAAACGAGGAAGGGATTCAATATCAACCCAAACTTATCCATGAACTTCACAAAACTATGTCTGCAAAGTTCCTTGGTGAAAATGTTTGTCACCTGCTCATCTGTCTGTATGTACTCTAACCAAATGGTTCCTATCTGAACACAATATCTCAAGAAGTGGCACCTGATGTCTATGTGTTTGCTCCGGTCATGAAACACTGGATTTTCATATAGCCTGATTCCGCTCGGATTGTCACAGTGAACTACTCAAATCCTCTAGCTCACACTTGACCAACCCTGAGAGTAATTTCCTTAGCCACATGCCCTCACAAGAAGCCATGTTGGATTCCATGTACTCAGCCTCTGCTAAGATCAATGCAACTAACTTCTACCTCCTAATGAACCAAGACACAACCCCTAATCCAATACTGAAACAACTACCTGAAGTACTCTTCCTATCCTCTACACATCCTTCCCAGTCAAAATCTGTGAATCTTGCTAGCTGTAAACTCCGCCTGCACTCATAAACCAATACATATTCCAATTTACCTATGACGTTGTGAAGTATGTGCTTCACAGCTGTTCAATGCACTATCGAAGGTTCCACCATGAATTGACTCAAAAATTTGACTGCAAATCTTATTTTTGGTCGAGTGTTGAACATATACATAATCGATCTGATAATTTTACCATACAAGGTAAGATCAAATCTTTATGACTCTGATGAATCAATATTCCTCCAGTTTGAAACTAGAGGTATGGACATAGGATTGTAGTCCTCCATCCTGAATCGATTCAATATCTCTACTACATACTTCCCCTGTCCAATGAAGAAGCATCCGTCTCTTTTCCAAACCTCCAAGCCCAGAAAGTAATGCATCTACCCATGGTCTTTCATCTCAAACTCCATTGCAAGGTTGGACTTGCAGTCTCTAATCAACCTCTCATCTCCTATAAGAAAGATATCATCCACATATAATACCATCATCAGAGGCACCTCACTTATCAAGAAGTATAGGTTGTGATCAACCACACTCCGCTCAAATCCCATCTCCCATAGATAGTTGTCTATCCTCGAGTACCATGCTCTAGGTTCCTACTTGAGCCCATAAATAGATATATGCAGTATGCATACATGCGTCTCCTTGTTCTACACATCAAACCCCTATGGTTACTCAATATATACCTCCTCCTTTATCACTGTGTTGAGGAAGGAAGTCTTGACATCCATTTGATGGACTCACTGTTGTAAAGGAAAGTTTCCTATGGATAGGGTTTAAGAGGCCATCAAAATATTGGGGTTGAAAGAGAGATGTATATAGTTCTGGAAGCAAATATAAACAAGATTAAGAGATTAGAATGGTTTATACCTTAGCCAAATGAAGGTTGATCCAAGAATCCCTCCAATCCTCCTCTTGCTCCTCTTTCTCCAAGAGACCTTCTCTTCAATCTAGGAACCTCTTGAAACCTTGATCTGGTACTACCGATTCTCTTATCCAAGGAACTTATCCTCCAATATCTGCAACACAAGGAGATAGATTCTAAGGAAAAGGTGGGGGGAATCAGAGTCCCAATTCCTCCAACATAACAATGTAATGATTCAAGTCCCTTCTCATGGACATATCTACCTCTATTTATACATTTATGAAGATATAGAGTCGAATAAAAAGTAGTTATAACCAAAGAAGTCAGTTGTTTAACCACCTAAACTACCCAAGATTCGAGAAACATCCATTTTTGACATCTACTGGACGTATTCATGGGTTACAGTGACAACAGTCACGAATGCAAAGCGATAATCGTCAGCTATAGTAACAAGAGTTGAAAATACAAAGGGATTCATGAATTGAATTGCATAAAAGTCACGAATATAATAGTAATTCATGGTATTCGGGGGTAACATGAAGGGAAAGTCACGAGTACATAGGTGAAACACGCAAGTACCATGTAGGCCAAGCCATGAATTTGTCAAATATGCTCATTTTTAGGGTAATTCTAGGAAAGTTTATACTTTGTATTCTTTTGGAAAGTTTTTTCTGACTTGAATAGCTTTCAAAAAGTGTAGAGAATAGGTCAAACTGAGTTACAAAACTTTGAATATGGCTCCTACAAGTTAGGTGTTTTTTCAGTGACATTCATGAAGTGTCAACATGCGAAATAATCATGGGAAAGTGGTCATAGGAAGAGATGTGTCATTTTAGGCTATAACATATTCCCCCTAATGTATGAGGTTAGAGGGGAAGACAATAGCCAAAATACATTATAAAAGGAAACAACTAAGTCATGGAGAGAGAAGGGAATCCAAGATTGAAAGGCTCGAACAGAGGTACTTGAAAGAGAGATAAATGTCAAACAAAACTAATATTTGGAACATAAGGTGCATATACAAATCATATCCATAAAGATATAGGAAGATCCAACATGTGTATAACCTATGTAACTATCATGGTCGCTCAATATGCAAAAAGGCGCTGTTAGCACCCAGAATCGCACCCAAGGTTGTGGGAAGCCAGACCCTAAGGTAACAACAGAACCACTTTAGGAAAGGGATATGGCTTCTCCAATTCAGAGAGGGATCTCTTAGAGATGTATAATAGGGCCAGCCATAATGTCACAAAATGGATATCAAATATGAGGGGGTTGGAAGCAAAATGAAGATATATCAGGCTATGGAGTAAAAAAACCAAGAAAATAGAGTAGTTTGCATAGAAAAATGCTTACAAGAGCAAGGTAGTGCTTTGATCATGGCCGTTGCGTTTAGGGTACGGTGAAAAGAAGAACGATGACAGTCCGCTAATGTGGAGCACCACTAGGATGCATTTTGCACCAGTTTTGGAGGAAATATTTTGGTGGATATCGAAGTAAATAACAGGAGCATATGGGCATGAATTCCTGACCTTTATACATTGTGTCTATGACATGAAGAACACATCACATAAAGAGACACTGGAAACAACATGCACATAAGGAAAAAACAAGTACATAATGTAATTTAAAAACAAACAATAATTCTTGTAATGCATATAACCAGCATTTGGCTCTGTATATTACTTCAAAATATAATAAACACAATAGTCTTACAAATTTAAAACCGACCAACCCTTTTTTCTCCCTCTGCGGGATTCCTTTATAGTGCTTCAGGACGCCAAGATTAATCTCAAAATAGAGCGAGAAGCTGGTTACAAATCATGATCAAAATTCTAACCAACTAGAATGTGGCATCTCCGCCACGATTTACATATATCAAACAAACAATATGGAGTGAATACATATGCTTGTTTTGAATGGCAGCACAATTTTTCTGGCTCTGAGCTTGCTGGCCTTGAAAATGATGACTCAGGACGCCTTTGGGTGGCTCATTGCTGACTGGGATTGAACCATTTACCCCTTTGTCGAGTCTGCAATGTGTATTCCTCCTTCTCATTTGTGTTCATTCTATGCTCAAAGGCACTTTTCTGCATGGGATTAAGGATGGAAATAAAGTTTGTGTCCCTTCTGTGGTCAACCTTCCTCATAGCTCCCCCCTCTCCTAGTAACACTGTTATACAAGGGATCTTGAAGAAGGGCTGCATTGCTCCTGACAGTAACAATATTTTTAAGTGCCATTTATTGTTCAGATATCGTGGTGCGGAATCTGAACCATAAATGGCACCAGATGTAAATGTGTTAGGGGAGAGGAAATTCCATGTCTAACATCTCTTTGTTTTCTTTCCATTGATCACTCGTTTCCTTTGCAAAATTTCCCAGAAGAAACCCTTTTTTTCCCAATCCAAGAAGGCTCTGTGTGAACCAATTAAAATTCCAAAATTGTTTAAGTAAAATTACAGAATTAAAGTGTTCAGGTCTGCACACTAGACTTGGGACATCAAATTTAGGAAGTTAAGATATTTATGATTAAGGACTCAACTGTCCTTGACTAATCGTGTTTATATATTTTATATTCAAATTAAGACTCATGAGACTATTGAATAGGAAAGTCGTGTATGACACGTGAGTTTCTTTAAGGAAACCCACAGGTGCAAGCCCTACAAATATACACACAAGTTGCAATGTGCATACTCGCGTATGATACGTAGGTTTTTGTGGAAATAGTCGTGTTTTCAGCCCTAATGTCCAAACAAAAATATATTCAGCTGGTTAGTTGATGATGTATCAATAGTCATTCCCATCTATAGTGTTTTGGCTACTTCAATCCAGTTTGTGCTTTTGTGTTACGACATATTGGATGTCAGTACTCGGACAGAGAAGTGCCACCTTACATGATAATAGTCTAGGCTAGTGTTTTGGGTTAGGGATATCTTAACTGCCAAAAACTTCAAACTCAAACATAGTGGCCTATCTTTTAGGAAATCCAAATTCATTGAGAAAGACACTGGAAATCTCCTCTCACATGGGAGTCAAGCACGAGGTCGTGCGATACTGAGCTATTGGAGATACCCCTCCTATTCTTAGTAAAGCATACACCAAATTTTTTGCACGTTTGGGGACTCACCGAGTACCTCCTCCCGTCTCAATGTGGTGCTTGGTACTGCATGAGTTTTGGTATTTTATACCCTACCCATGTGCATTAGCTAGACTTACGACTGTTTCGTCAGACTTTCTCCACGATTTTGGTAGCATTAGTATCTTGTCTATTAGGATCTTACACAGGTGTTAGTGGAAGGCTATTTCCACTAATCCCAGGGTATACTTGGAAGGTAACCTTGATTGATAATTTGGGAGGTAATTTGGGTGATTCTAGCACTTGCACCCACAAAACTCTTCACGAGACGCCAAGTAAATACTCTCCTTCTTTCACTGGTTAGTTCTAGGCCCTCATCATCCTAGACTTTCCTTTGGAAGGAATCTTTGTTTGCATGGCTTGATACTTAGTTATTTTCTTCTAATGGTGTGTTGTTTGTACAATTGGTTTCCTATCAAACTCAGACTTTGTCTTCTTGTTTGAAACTATGGCTAACACCTCTATGAACATGAACCAATAGATCCCCATCCTAGGAAATCCTTGCACTATTCCTCTCACATGGAATGTTGGTGTTCCTTTGATGGCCACCTTGAATCTACCTGGATTCACCCTAGGGATACCAGTGTGGTTTTTTTCCACTCCAAATTTTTTGAATGCTCCTGATGCTTCTAAAGTAAGATCCGTATATCAAGGGCATCAAACCATTGCTTCCCCTTCACCTGTAGTATCTTCTCCTCCTCCTTCTACCTCATGTGCTTAAAATTTTGACACTAGTCACTAGAAGTATAAAAGGAGTAAAAGAAGGAAGAATAGGAAGAATAATCAAAAGCAAGGAGAAATGTGGCCCTTCTTTAGTCTACCTTGTATAACAGTGTTACCAGGAGAGGGGGATCTATGAGTAAGGTTGATCATAGAAGGGACACAAAATTTCTTTCCAACCTTAATCCCATGCAGAAAGGTGCCTTTGAGCATAGAATGAACACAAATGAGAAGGAGGAAGACACATTGCAGACTTGACAAAGAGGTAAATGGTTCGAGCCCAGTCAGTAATGAGCCACCCAAAGGCATCCCAAGTTGTCATTTTCAAGGCCATTGAGCCCAAAGAGATAAGCTTCATGATTCCATTTGGACCAAGCATGTGTATTTGCTCCATAATGTTTGTTTGATATATGTAAATGGTGGCAAAGATGCAACGTTGTAGTTGGTTAGAATTTTGATCATGATTTGTAACCAGCTTCTCACCCCCTGTTTCGAGATTAATCTCGGGGCCCTGAAGCACTATAAAGGACTCTCGCAGAGGGAGAACAAAAGGTTGGTTGGTTTTAAATTTGTAATACTATCGTGTTTATGATATTTTGAAGTAATATACAGAGCCGAATTCTAGTTTTATGCATGACACAAATTCTTGTGTGTTTCAAAATTATATTATGTACTTTTCTTTTCCTTATGTGCATGTTATTTCCAGTGTTTCTTTACGTTATGTGTTCATGTCATAGACATAGTGTATAATGGTCAGGAATTCATACTGATATGCTCCTACCATTGTCTTCGATATCCACCAAAATATTTCCTCCAAAACTGGCATAGAATTCATCCCAGTGGTGCTCCACGTTAGCAGACTATCATCGTTCTGCTTTTCACCAGACCCTAAACACAACAACTATTATCGAAGCACTACCTCTCTCTCGTAAGCTTTTTCCTATGCATACTGCTCTTTTTTCTTGGGTTTTTGACTCCATAGCTCGATATATCTTCATTTTGCTTCCAAGTCCCTCATATTTGACAACCATTTTGTGACATTATGTCTTGCCCTGTTATACATCTGTGAGAGATCCTTCTTTGGAATTGGAGAATCCAGCTCACTTTTCTAAAGTGGTTTTGCTGTTACCTTGGGGTCCGCCTTCCCACAACCTTGGGTGCAATTCTGGGTGCTAACAAACTGGTGTCGTTGTTGGGGATGATATTCAAAATCATCCCTAAGAAGAACGACAAAGATTTTGATGATTAAGGGTTTTTGTGGGAAAACAGAGACCCCTTCATGTGAAAAGGTTGTATCATTTTCCCTGGAGACTCCATGTTAAAATTTCTAAAGAATGAATCCACTGGGAAGATCAACGAGCGAAAATATCGGTACAAGGATGAAGTTTCAAAGCCTCCTAAAATTATGGATGATAGGGCCGTATACCAGACTGTAGACGGTGAATGACAATCAAGCATCCAAAAGAAAGTGCATCTTTCACCCGATGACTTCCATAAACCCGTGTTTCCAATACTGCAACAACTCCACTAATATCGTAGTACTGAAAGTTAGGTTTCCAAGAAGGTGTTGGGAGCTTCCACAATGTGCGTGAATTCACCATGAAGGAATGGGTAGGATTAAAGAGAAGACGAGATACCTAAGATTCAACTTTATCCATAATGTCTTGGCTCTTCTTGTAGATATTTCTTTCTCTTTTCTTAATTTTTTTATAATAGTCTGTCATGGCTTATTTCACCCCAAGAAAAGTCATGAGTTCACTCATGTATATCTTTCCCTGCTAATAGAGAGTATCTCTCTATATTATACATCTGATTTTATTCTAGACCCTACACCCGAGACCCTTGACATTAAGAGGTAGCCTGATGGGCCCCGTGAGGCCACTTCTAGCAGCATATATTTTCCACAATACTCCATGACACCCAATACCCAAATATGATACATGCCTCTTTGCTTGCCCCAGATACTTCATGATTTCCTTGTAAAACACTATAAATACCTCCCCGAGTTTGATGGAGAATTTGAAGGCCTTACAACTGAGAAAAAATTGCAGGCCTTTGATTATTGTCTTGATAATTTTGAGATAGAACATGATGACATTTGTATGAGGGATTTTCCTAATCTTTGCAAGGCTCTGTAAAAAAGAGGTTCAAGAATTTGTAGCTACAATCCATAAATACATGGGAGGAATTTTCTCGTGTGTTCCTAGAGTTTTAGGGTGAAAGGATGTCATTAGACCAAGTGCTCTCAGAGTTTTATTCTATGAGGAAACACGAAGGTGAAGGTACATTAAGTTTCGAAAGAAGGTTCACAATTTTCTATCATGTTACACCCAAAGCAATTCATCCCTTAGAGGGTGTAGAAAAACTGCATTATGCATCTATTTTTCCTTCTGACTTGTCTTTATTTCTATTGGAAAGAAAACCAGCATCGTTACAGAGAATGTTTGCTGATGTGCTAGACATCGAAGATAATTTAATATTTTTGGGAAAGATCTTGGACTAGGGAGATGCTAATGAAAACGACAAGGAGCTAGGCCGGGTAGAGGTGCATGAAATGGAGGAGGAATCCCCATGGAAACTTGCATTTTCCTCTAGTATACAGAAAGAAGATCAACCAGGGGGTGGAAATGAAGGCAATTTTATCAGTTTGTTCCTTCGAGATTGTGACCAACATGTCATGGGTTGCATCGATGGTGGCCTCGAAAGAGATTGTGGAACTCCTATATATGATTAATATGAGAACAATTACTGGGACGGCATGCCTAGAGAAATAATGTGAGATCTTGGAGACCTGATACTTAACAGGGAAAGGGATGAAGGTGTTGGAATCAGTAACTCTTCATACGTCCTGAATCCATGGACGTCGTATCAAGGAGATATTTTTTTCCTGCTTGGCCTCATTGAGGAGGGTGAATGCGCCCTTGCTAGAGCGGGTCCAAAAGATGAAATTATGGTTCTCGAGGCCCCAAACCAAGAACACGGTGCATCATTTGAAAACTTCATGGAGCACTCTTTACATAGTTCCTGTTGGAATATAATAAACCAACTCATAAAATAATCAATCATTATTTTATTAATTTCCTACCCACTAGCTTAGATAGTTGGCATCCACTTGCACCTTAGAGTCAACACTTGCCATCTATATCCCAGGAATGATTTATTTCTGATTTTGGGTTGATATTGGCCACTTTATGGCCATCCAGAATTGGTAACTACACTTTACAGTAGATTCTTCTTTATTCTGGTCTATCTACTTTATCCTTCTTTTCTATTGATAAGGTAATGCTAGTCAACTAGGAAACTGGTAGCTTTTTTTTCCAACCCATCCTCCATTATTTTCTCTCCATATTCCAGTATTGGCAAGTCTTTCCTTCACTCATCATCACTCACATGTGCTATTGCTAATTCCTGAGGTGCTTGGTAAATTAGGAAAGTAATTTAGCCAACTATGGGGTTTATCATAATTAGTAAGCCTGCTTTATGAGCTAGCTTGAGTTTTCTTCTAGCAACTCTATTTTCCTTTATAAGGATGTATTACCTATGTAATAATATCAATTATCATTTATTGATAATTCATTAATGTGTCTTCATTAATTCTTCTTCTTCTCTCCTTATGCTAATTCTCTACAATTCTCTATGAGGTTAATTATGTGCCTAGATCCTTAGCCTGTTTATGAAATTCCTTATGTAATCAAGGCTTTAGAATTTCTACAGTTCCTTTGGAAACCAACCCGATTGCTAGCAGGAATGGTTATTTCTTGAGAATTTTTCCTGAGACAGGAAGTCGACAGTTTTCTCTAGATGCTGCAGTGTTCCTTATCACCATGTACCCAAGTATACAAAAATATTTTTCGACCAGGAAGGTCCCTGGGAAGTATATGTGGCCGGTTCTATTGAGGAACGCAACGCTGATTTTTTCACACCTCTTGTGAGAAATCAGGTTATGAATTTTGGAATCTCACACAAAAAGGTTGGTTTCATGGGTATGAAATATCAAGAGGACACCTCCCAAATTTTTTTGAGGCGTTTCCTCTGGATGAATTGGGAGAATGGAAATTGGAACATTTTTGTTGCGTCTGACTAACAACTGAAGAATTTGGCAGCCGCCTAGGTTTCTACGATCCAGTAGCGGAATACATGGAGTAGCTGGAAAATTGTAATGTATGGTTAGATATTTATTGTAAAGATCAATTTATTTGTTATAACTCAGTGTCAGTGAGTCTTTCAGCAATGTTCTTTGTACCACACAAGAAGAAATGTGATTTCTGGGACCATTTGCTTGGCTGCCTTCACTGGAAATCAGAAATTACTTGACCAGGTGATGAAGTCCATTAGATAGAGTAGGTAGGTAGAAATGAATAAGCTCAACATGACAATAATTCCCCTTATAATCAATTTTTCTTGAGTGTCACCTTATCTTTTCAATTGTTTCTATCATGTAGCTTAATTTTGGTCCTTTGGAGCATTTTTGAAAGATTGCAGCAAAGCTGGAAGAGTCGCCCAATGGATTTTGGCACTTGGTATACATTTTTATTTGCTACCTCATAGGGAGGATAGAATACCTAGCTAGAGCCACTTTTTATCACTATTTTTCACACAACGAGAGACGGCGGAAAGGTAGGATAGAGCAACCACAGCCAAAAACACATAAAAATTCCACACGCAGAGTGGTCGAGAAATTCTATTAAAGGGACATCATTTTTTGCGAAGACGATCAAGGGACAAGCCAGATCGACGGTTGAAAGGATTTTTTGTGAATACCATGGGCACGATCAAAATTTCCTTCACATCCTCACGAAATGGTGTTAAAGCAACCACGAGTCCCGACGACCATGATTGACGGAATACAGATCAATGGACGAGATCGATTTCGTTGGATCAAAATGATAGAAAAAATTTTGGTCTCCCGATCCGTGAAATGAGTTAAAGGGAGGCAACATTCGACGGTGAAAATATTACCGAAGAAAGATATATGGTGGACATTCTCTCTCTTAATGATACATGCACATAAAAAGCCGTCTCAGGGATTCGTGAAAACTGGTACTTCAGTACACATGTGCGGTCAAGATCAAAGGGAGTTTCAGATTGAAGGGTCCAAAATGATGATATTCATCAAATGTCGTGGTGAAATATATTACGCACGTATGGTCCACTTTTTTTTGAAAAGACCATGTTAGTGCGAAATCTTGAGATAGATGTGCGAAGGGCCGGAGCGACATGAAATCAAATGCCCCGACACCAACAAAGTGTGCCTACAATGGAGGAGTTGTCTCTACGATGTAGACAATCCTCCCAAACCCAAAGGTCACCGCATCAAGAGTGCTAAGATCTGGACAAGGTCCCGAAAGGTCGAATTGCAGAGGGCCAGTAGAGCTTCTACACGAAACGAGAAGATGTGATGAAAGGGAATTGTTCTGATACCATCATCAGTAGGGACGAAAAGGTAATGAATTTCAAGTCCATGTGCCATGGGAAGATGGTTGACAGTGTGGGATAATGCCAAAAGTCGTGTTTGTGGCCAATAATGAAATGTCACAGTAGAGGAGGCGGCATGACTAGATGTTCAGCGAGAAGAAGGGATTCTAGACCCATGTTCCTTCTCATTCTGTCATCATGATAATTAATGAAAAAATGTGCAAGGATGTTGATGGGCCATCGCTATTTCTAGTTCTCTAGCTCTATATAAACGACACACTTCAGAGCCACCAAAAAACAGAGGCTAAGTGAGTGTGAAAGATAAACTTGGAGTGCCAGTATGCTGAAGGTTTTGATACTTCTAGAGGAGATATTTGATGGCCGTCTGATTTGAAAAACTTATCTTTCAAGGTGTGTTGTTGGTTGGAGAGCATAGCTCCACATTCTCGTGCTCCCCTAGTTATTACACCGAGGATGCGTCAACCATCGAGGAAGAGATGTTCTTTGTATTAGAGGATCCTTTCAGCGTCAGTAAGGTCATGATAGGCACGCACATCATATTAGATGGACCTCCTGAGGTCGATGAAGGAATTATTATCTTAATAGAGGTCCATACCCCCATTGTTGTTATACCTGGGTTTTTAAGTCCAATGGATGCTCCCCCAAAACCTCCATACATGGTTGTTGCCTCCAAAGCCTTGGCACATGGTGACCATTTCTAGCGGTAGCCAGTCTGATCGAATGCTCAGAATGGAGGAAGGGGGAAAAGTCTTCATCGATTCCTTTGTGAATTCCACTTGCCAACTTTTTCTGAGGTGGTGAGGAGGTTGAAGACGTGCCTCATCGTATTTCCTGCAGGAGAACCCTCCTCATGGGAGGTAAAGAATACAAATATGACAAGCCACTTAAAAATATTGTTACTGTTAGGAGCAATGCAGCCCTTCTTCAAGATCCCTTGTATAATAGTGTTACCAAGAGAGGGGGGAGCTATGAGGAAGGTTGACCATAGAAGGGACACAAAATTTCTTTCCATGCTTAATCCCATGCAGAAAGGTGCCTTTGAGCATAGAATGAACACAAATGAGAAGGAGGAATACACATTGCAGACTCGACAAAGGGGTAAATGGTTCAATCCCAGTCAGCAATGAGCCACCCAAAGGCATCCTGAGTGATCATTTTCAAGGCCAGCAAGCTTGAAGCTAGAAAAATTGCGCTGCCATTCGAAACAAGCATATGTATTCACTCCATATTGTTTGTTTGATATATGTAAATCGTGGCAGAGATGCCACATTCTAGTTGGTTAGAATTTTTATCATGATTTGTAACCAGCTTCTTGCTCTGTTTCAAGATTAATCTTGGCGGCCTGAAGCACTATAAAGGAATCCTGCAAATGGAGAAAAAAGGGTTGGTCGGTTTTAAATTTGTAAGACTATTGTGTTTATGATATTTTGAAGTAATATACAGAGCCAAATGCCGGTTATATGCATTACAAGAATTCTTGTTTGTTTTTAAATTATAGTATGTACTTTTGTTTCCTTATGTACATGTTATTTCTAGTGTCTCTTTACGTGATGTGTTCTTCATGTCATAGACACAATGTATAAAGGTCAGAAATTCATGCTCATATGCTCCTACCATTTTCTTCGATATCCACCAAAATATTTCCTCCAAAACTGGTGGATAATGTATCCTAGCGGTGCTCCACATTAGCATACTGTCATCGTTCTTCTTTTCACCATACCCTAAATGAAATGGCCATGATCGAAGCACTACCTCGCTCTCATAAGCATTTTTCTATGCAGACTGCTCTATTTTCTTTGGTTTTTTACTCCATAGCCCGATATATATTTATTTTTATTCCAACCCCCTCATATTTGATATCCATTTTGTGACATTATGTCTAGCCCTATCATGCATCTCTAAGAGATCCCTCTCTTAATTGGAGAATCCAGCTCCCTTTCCTAAAGTGGTTCTGTTGTTACCTTAGGGTCTGGCTTCCCACAAGCATGGATGTGATTCTGGGTGCTAACATTGCCTTTTTTCATATTGAGCGACCATGAGAGTTACATAGGTTATATACATGTTGGATCTGCCTATATCTTTATGGATCAGACTCATTAAGGTATATTGAATGATCATCTACATTGGTGGTAGGTTATCTCTTTTTCAGACCATGTATATTACTTACGAGAAAGGAACTCTCTCTTTTCTTCGAAATTGAGAAGAGTGTCTTCAAGAATAGGTTTATCTCTTTTCTAGACCTGAAGGACTAAACTTGCAGAAAAGGAACCCCCAATATCAGCTTAGTTTTCTCTTTTTCGTGCTATGGACCCAAACATGAAAAAGATTCTGAGCGTACTTTATGTATTTTTATTGCTCACTAAACCCTACAACAAAGCATCAAGTTTATTGTTGTCTATACCATTCTCATAATTAAATTGAAATTTCCAAGTGATCTTGCTTTCCTTCACACTCGTTAAAATTAGAGTGTTATGTTCGCTTATGAAGGAGCATCGGTATGGTGAGATTTTAACCCTTTTTCGGACCTTTCCGACTAACTATGAAGAAAGAATACCTTAGTTCTCCTAGGCTAAGATAGTTCTCCTCTATATTATTTTATATTTTTTCAGACTTAGGAGACTAACTTTACATGAAACCACACACTGGAGTCTTATTTGGAGTTTTTAGACTCTCAAAACTATAAAAGCACCACCAAGCATCCACTAATTTGGGCTCGTAAAATCCATGAATCAGTGATTTATCAAGAATTCTTCTATTTCTTCTTCAAGCTTGTAAAAAATGGACAAGATCTTGAGTTTTCTTTCTTATACTCATTAAACCTTTACAAGAAAGAGGTAATGGAAATTCATTCACATGTTTTTTACATCGTGGCAACAAGTCTTGTCTCCTTGAAAAAAGCACCAGTTTTGAGTCTATCAGCAATTGGGTATGATTTTTTGACCTTATCCTGATTCAGAGTTTTTAGTCCTCCAGTTGGTCTCTTTTCCAATTATATGGGGAATCTGATTTCCATCCCACATATTTGTTGTATTGATCTCGCATGTATATGTTACTAGATTCCTTAGTCAATAGTATGGATGTGTGAATAATGTTCTGGTAGCTTTGATGTTCTTGTTTGTTTGACATGTTCTACAGGTACACAGGTTCATCATCAAAGCATTATTCTAGGTGTTTACAACATCCAGGGAAGGTCTTCATCATTTGTCATTCACTCATTTGTTCTAGATCTGAACCATTCAGACTAGAGGAACAACTTCTATCCGGAGAAGGTGCAATATTCCTGACAACATCATGGTCATAAGATATTTGTCAATATCCATACCAAAAACTTGTTTTTGTTTTTCAATTTATAACAAAACATAAAAATGAAATAAACTTTTAAAAATGATAAAAATGAGACTTACCAATTACCCAAGTATGCTCCTAGGGGGAACTACCTTATCAAGTTCTATGCTAAAATCAATCCCTGCATAGGGGTCGTTGTTGATTGCCACAATTTGACACTCCCACATAGCAAACTAATTGTAATTTAATGGGATTTTTACATTCCCACCCCTAGTTGATAGCATAATTCATGTCCATAATCTCATGGAAGGCACAAAGGGTGCATGTGGATCTATTGGTATTCGTGGACTAAGAGTCAACACTATCTCAAAAAGGAAATTGCAAAGAGTTATACCAAACCCAAATATTTTGTTCTTCCTATGTTGACATTATTTCAGCTAGAATTTCATGCATCCCAGTAGTGTGGTACTCTAGTCCAACATTGTAGGCTCTAAGAACCTAACTCCATAAAAGATGCATACCTATGAAACTTGGTTCCTTGTAGTTGATCCAATGATCCACTAGACGATCATCAGAATGATATTGAGCCCTAGGATATATATACCTCTCATTGGTATTTGTGATCTAACATGTTTGGTATCTGAAACAAATTACATGGATGTGTCTCCTCTATGGTTATTCCTCCAACACTTCAATATTTTAAGCATGGTAACTGACCAAGGCAGGATAAACCAGTAAGGAAGTATAGATCCTCTAAATCTATCCTCAAAGGTTGACCATCTAGTATGAATTACTCGGCCAATATCCCAGTAACTAATCAAAAGTTGGAGTAACCATTATTGATCCTACACATTGTTCATTTTAAAAAACTTCTTCAATCTACATTTGTGGAGGGATTTAAGGGCCTTTCCATCCTCAAGAACAAAATTACCAGTCTGTTCATATTCCATTTACCTAAATTGAATGACCATCTTATCAAAACTGGTAATTTTTTAGTCATTTTACTAAAAAAAAAATTATGTGGACATGTAGGTGACCTAAGGTGTTGACAATTACATCCATGTGACTTGCACCACCGTAGCTCGCATACGTCATTGACCACAATTAGGTCCTCTATAAAAAATTGAAAAATGGAACTTAAAAAAATAGGAACTAAATGAAAGATGAGGTTGAGACCTTTTACTTGGCACTACCGGTTCGAAAAACTCGCAGCTCTGAGAATCACCCTCAGAAGATGGAGGTAGTTTTAACCCAAAACACTCCAATTTTTTCAATTTTGTAACTGGAATGGTAAAAATGAACTTTTTGTTGAAATAAAGGTAACTTTGGAAGATATTATATTGTACTTTTATTGTATTCCTCCTTCGGAGATTTTAGTCCTTCATTCATAGATGTCCTTGATGTAATTCGTCATGAGGTAAGACCTCTATTGTAAGTCAGGGAAACAGTACCCACAAAAGAATTTTATAAATATTATTTTGAGTCTTCCTAGGTAGTTCAACTTTGATTAGAGAACCTATCCATCCTATTTAGGTAATTAGTCACTCACTTGATGAATATAAATAGGTTAGGTGCCTCCCTCATTTACAGACACTTCTCTCTCAAGCATTACACAAGAGAGAGAGAGAGAGAGAGAGAGAGAGAGAGAGAGAGAGAGAGAGAGAGGAGTACCTTACTACAGAAAGGGAGCTTCTATTATTTTTCTTTGGGTATTACATTGTACTTGGTCAAATTATATATTCAGGAATTTTTTATGGGTTTTCTCCCCCATGAGGGTTTCCCAAGATAAATCTCTGTGTTCTTTTGTGTGGTTGCGCCTGTCTTTATTTTAGTAATCCTTTGCATATGTTTATGATGTCAAGATGCTAAATGTTTTAATATATTGTTTAACCATAAAAATTATAACATGGTATCAGATCCACCCTGAAAGAATCCTTTGTGCAGCTGAAATACTGCTACAAATGTAGGTACTAGAGATTAGGGTTTCGTGCTTAAAAACTCTTGAAGGAAAAATATAGTAATCTTAGAATTTGTGCTATAACCTGAGTTTGTTAAATGATCATGAGCTAAAACTTGTATGAGTTAAAGGTAAAATATTTTCTACCTTGTGTGCTTGTTTCAGCCTCATATTCACTATACTTTAGGAGATATGATCCCTCCAAATAAGGGTTCCAACCTCTTCCATATTTCAGTCTTAAACAAGTTACCTAGGGAGAATTACTATATCTTGGTATATTAATATCCAAATAACATTTATCAATATGTTTCATATATGGAACAAAATTTATTTTATGTGGTGTGCATTTTAGACCCCCGAAGTTGAAACAATAACATGTGGTAGTCCTACAAGTTCGCTATACTGAACCAGTCCTCAAACATGTCACCTTGGTAAAATTAGCATAAGTTCCATTTTTGGAATCCAATTATACTCTAACCCATGGGGTTGGAAAGGATACATATTAGGATATGTCAGGACAAAATCACATACCTTTAGGAGCAGGAGCTGTATAGATACAGGAGAATCAAGATCAAACAATTTTGTAGAAAAAAATGGAGAAACTAAGGCTTCTTGTTTCAGGCACTTTCCTCCATGAACTAATTGAAAAAGGAGGAATAAAAAGCCCAGCCTAGGAGGGAGCATATTTCTATGTAATAATTTTCTCATTCTATGGATTTTCAATTTTAAACCTAACATTACTGCCGAGGAAAACTAGGCCATGCAATATTTTTTAGTTATGTCCATAGTTTTGGGAAAATGAGTATGTTGCTCAGCTCGCCTTGAGGAGGCACATATTTCTATCCAATCAGATCTGAAATTTAAATAAGTTGAAAAAATTAGGGTTTCTCTATCAAACCCTAGGTCCACCAGAATGAGTCTTCCATAAAATATTTCAAGAAAGCATCAAGTTGAAGCAATCTCAATCAATATGAAAACTAACCTTGAATATGTGCAATAATGATGTAATAACATCTCTGTTATGACAATAAATCCTTGTATAATGATTTCATTTTAAATATGACACATTGAATCTAATCTAATAAAATAGAGCTACTTCAATTATCATTCATCCTCTCTGCTAGGTAGTTAGGGGTGGCCAAAGCGGGCGTGTCATAGTTGATCCCAAAGGAATACGAAACCTTGACTTTGCATGGGGTTTAGGCAAAGAAACAAAAAAACAAGCATGAATCCTGTCTCTCTATGAAGGTCTAATGATTTTAAAAGAGTTGGGGGTCCAACAAATCACTATTATTGAATATTCAGTTTGTAATAATAAGCCATATGTTTCTAAACTCAACTCCAAAGGATGCCCATATGTGTAGGCTTTTTCAAAGAATGCAAATCCCATATGTGCAGGCTTGTTCAAATAATGCAAATTTTAGCTCAGAGTTTTGATAAAATATGGTATTATCAGGTGTTAATAAATCTCAATGCCCAAGCATACAGTCAAGCCAATATATCCACATCCATAACCAAAGGAAAATCAATGAAAAACTGGGGGCATTGACAACTTGCTACCTCCCTTGAGTTATAAACCACAAGCCCTAGTTATTAGCAACGCATTGAAGAGCCAGAGACAAGTAGTGAGACAAATGGTGGTGGGGGTGAATCTTCAAACTACCCCATGGACAGGGTACTTCGATGCATCATTACTCAAAAGGTATCAAGTAATACTCTTTTAATATGGGAAGGAAGGCATAACATGGGATTGATGTTTATAGGTTCTAGTTTGGAGTCTTCATGCTACTATGTTTGTGTATGGTAATAGATCAGACAACCAAAGCTGGAAGCCGACTTTGTATTTTGAAAGCAGTGGGGTTCAAAACCCTCTAGAATTCTGGAACCTGGGTGACAGGAGTATCATTTTCACATCCTCTACTGCAATGGAGGTTCCTCACATTCTAATAGGTGTGTGATATGTGAAACAACATAATTAAGAAAGAGGGATTCAACAACATGAGTTTCATACTGAAGAAACCCAGAAATATCTAGGACTGTATAAGAGGAAATGGGACAAGTGGTAAAAATAATGGGAAATAAATCACGAAGAAGAAAGGCAAGTATGGCATCAAAATATAATAGGGTTGGAAAAACAATTGGAAAATGTGAATAGACAAACGATGGAAGAAATTCATGTAGGAAATAACAACATCAAAATGGGGGAGATGGAGGAAAAAATGGACAAGACAATAGAAAATAAAGCAAATGGAAAAAGAAAAGAGAATAGAAAAATAAGGGGTTCACTCAAAAACACCTTCCTCATAATTAGGTGGCTCTTATGGATTGGAGCATGGGCTAACAATGGAACAAGAGACAATACAACAGTTCAAAAGTTCAATGTGAGCATACATGTGAATATGGATGTTGCCTTCAAAAGTTCAATGTGAGCATACATCAGGGGTAAAGCATTCCACATGTATTGGAAGACAATAGCAACAACAAATATTTCAATATGGTAGCAATGTTTTACATTTATTCTACATTGTAAACATGCAGAAACATTTGTATCAAGAACGGTAACCATAAAATATGATTCTCATGTTGAGGGAAGGTGTGAGAATATTTACATGAAAATAAAGTTAATGCAAGGGTCATAATGACTAAGTCACCCTACCTAGTTTTAATTTCTAATAAATTTCATAGCGATCTAACTTAATATTATTCATTAAAGGAATTAGGCGGTTTAACTACCTAGAGCACAAATAAATTACGTTAAAACAATACGTATGATGGTTTCTATATTAATAAAAAATAATATTATTGTCAATCTCTCCCTTGTATATTTAAGTATGTGCATCGTCTATAATTCATTAATGGTCATTGTAACAATAAAGTAGGGATGTATGTCAAAAGAATAATTAGTCATCCTGCCATTGTTGCTGCTATTTTTGTTCTTAATTTCCTAGAGAAAAAATAAAATTGTTATGAACATTAAGAATGTGTAATAAAAGGAAACTTTTAATAAGATAAATACTGGTATGCATATATTATCATGCAAGATCATCCTTTGCATAAATAGGGACGCTTGTATAAATTCCAGGCATCCTGATCAATCATTTGCACTCTATCAAGGTTTGGTGGGTGTTGTTAAAGACCAGAAAGCCATAACTTTTCAACTATCCGTCTGAAATTAAAACTGTTTGATTTGTTGGAAAGTACAAATTAAACTAGTTCTTTTGAGTAGAAATTGTACATCCTTTGGATCAATATCAAGTAACATGTCTTTAAAGTTATTTCTTGTGACCACTCATTGTTGTGCAAGGTCTCTGTGGATGTGACGAACTTGTAATGCGTTGGATATAAAATTATACGGGTGTGTGTGTCTGTGTGTCACAAAAGATAAGATGCTGAGTTCCAACAATCATATTTGTACTGGGTCAATATATTGAAACTATCTAGGGAAAGAAAGAAAGAAAATCAAAATATTAGGAAAGTATTGTTGGGGAAACTCAGCAAGAAGACACCTGTAATTATAATTTATTTCTTAGGATATATTCATTTTGTACATGAGAGATTGAAATAATTGTAAAATGAGAGAATCATATAAATACTATATTAGACAGTCCCATTGACCTACTTTAGTGGTAATTTGTTGTACATTAATAAGATTATCTTTATCTTATCTTATCCTATCTTATCTAGTTCCCATATACCCTTCACTTTGGTAAGGATACCTCTAGAACTTAAAGGAAATGCATTTAATACTTTCATAGACAATATAAACTAGTATGTTAATGATGCGTAAAAGGGATGGAAAATCCCCAAAGTCATTGATTGAAATTTTATATAGTAGCAAACCATTCGATATTTTGAGGAGAATGGTCAATTTTAAGTTGCAGGAAAAAATTATCTGTTGGTTGAATAAGAAGTTAGATTCTATAACATCCAAAGGATTTTCCATCCAAGAATTTATTTTGATACGATATATTTTTTACTTCAAAACAATTTCCTATCAATGTATATAGAACATAGCATATATTTAATAGAGTAATTTAATATTAAAATGAATGTACTAGATTTGAAATAAATATGGTGCTTGCAAACAATCTTGATTTCTGTAATCCATTAGATTGGATAAAAAGGGACTTGCTCTTGATATCCCCAGTGAGTAAATGTCAAAACACAGAACATATGATGCAATCTCTAGAACAAGTGATCTATGTGTTGCAGTACATGAAGATGAAGATTTTATAGAGGAATAAAATATCAAAATTATAGCAGATAAATGGTATAGAGGAGAAATTTATCATAGAAATTACTTCGCCATTCCAGGATCATAGTAGTAAATTCTATTTCGATGGTCATGTAATGGCATCAACTACTGGTATTGTTCAATATATATGGGTTTATATCATACATACCTTCTGAATCTCGATGAAATGTTGTTCCATAGGATGACACTATGTCTCAAATCCCCCACCTTGTGCCTTCGATGGACATGCCCAACGTAAATGAAACTGAGGCCATAGGGTTGGTGCTAAAGTTGTTGTTGAAGGGAAGAGTGTAGATTTTCCTTTAATATTCAAACTAGGGATAAATAGTGAATGGAAAATCACTACTAATAACCACACATGAATACCTTTTACAGTATGTAATGGGATATAAAAATGAGAAGTAAATCACAACATCACATCACAATTTTGACACTATTATTTTGGGTATCGAAACCCCCGGAAAAACCAAAGATGGGAAAACTGGTGTACCAGTTAGATATAGATTTTATTATGATAAAATATGGAACATTTAAAATCATTACAAATTCACCCAAACCTGGAGAATGTAGTACCCGATAGAATCACTAGAAAAAACCCCATCTAAACCTCAGCACCCTCCTTTTTGAGTGTATGGCCCAGTTGTATGACCTCCCACACCTGTGGATCCATATGACTGTACAAAATCTGTATGGTCTATACGACAACTATACAGAATCTATACGGTATTGTATGACATCCCTCTACAGTTGTTTCCTCTCGGTCCATGCAGGTTGTGTATTTCCTGTCACCTCAATGATCTTGCTTCTCACTCCTCTGTCTTCCCAGCTAAATCCTTTGTTTGAATTTCTCTCCTTTTTTGTATCATGTATCTATCGGAATACAAGTGTGTGTGTCCTAATCACCAATTTCCATTTCTTTTATAACTTTATGAAAAGAAAAAACTGTTAGAATAGTCAACCCATAGTATTTACCCACTTAGACATTATTTCATTTATTTTGTCTTATTTGCCTAATCCATGAGTCCCACCATGTGCAAGTTGTCAATTTCCTATCCATAGAGGTCAAACTTTCCATTATTGACTCATGGAGCACTTGGGAAAGTCCTGGGAATCAAATTTTCTTTATTCCTGTCCTCCTAGGCGCCCTTCTGCTCTTTCTGCTTTTCCAGTTTTTAAAGCACATAAGGAAAGCTAGACTAGGTGAGGTGAACCTGTTTTATTCCCCTTTCATCCTCCACTCTTTCCTCCATGAAAAA
>LPNX010841661.1:295557-379608 GCA_001517045.1 Pseudotsuga menziesii
ACCCTAATTTAACTTTCACTTTATAAAAGGGTATTTTTATTTATTTTCCAAAGTAAACTTAGAAAATGTAAATTAAATACAAATGGTTTCCTGATTTAATTCTTATCCATGCAAGTCATGAAAACCTTCCTTGTTGTTGTTATTTTAACACTCCCTCTAAATGAGGAAGGGATTCAATAGCAACCCCAACTTATCCATGAACTTCACAAAACTATGTCTGCAAAGTTCCTTGGTGAAAATTTTCGTCACCTGCTCATCTGTCTGTATGTACTCCAACCAAATGGTTCCTATCTGAACACAATATCTCAAGAAGTGCTACCTGATGTCTATGTGTTTTCTCTAGTCATGAAACACTCAATTTTCAGATAGCTTGATTCCACTCGGATTGTCACAATGAACTACTCAAAGCCTCTAGCTCACACTTGACCAACCCTGAGAGTAATTTCCTCAGCCACATACCCTCACAAGAATCCATGTTGGATTCCATGTACTCAGCCTCTGCTAAGCTCAATGCAACTGACTTCTACTTCCTGACGAAACAAGACACAACCCCCAATCCAATGCTGAAACAACTACCTGAAGTACTATTCCTATCCTCTACACATACTTCCCAGTCAACATCTATGAATCCTGCTAACTGTAAACTCCCCCCGTGCTCATAAACCAATCCATACTCCAATTTACCTATGATGTTGTGAAGTATGTGCTTTGCAGCCATCCAATGCACTCTCTGAGGTTCCACCATGAATTGACTCAAAAATTTGACTCCAAAGCTTATTTTTTGTCGAGTGTTGACCAGATACATAATCGATTTGATAATTTGATTATACAAGGTAGGATCAAATATGTATGACTTTGATGCATCAATATTCCTCTAGTTTGAACTAGAGGTATGGACATAGGCTTGTATTCCTCCATCCTGAATCGATTCAATATCTCTACTACATACTTTCCCTGTCCAATGAAGAAGCATCCATCTCTTTTCTAAACCTCCAAGCCTAGAAAGTAATGCATCTACCCATGGTATTTCATCTCAAACTCCATTGCAAGGTTGGACTTGCAGTCTCTAATCAACCTCTCATATCCTATAAGAAAGATATCATCCACATATAATACCATTATGAGAGGCACCTCACCTTTCAAGAAGTACAGGTTGTGATCAATCTCACTCCGCTCAAATCCCATCTCCCGTAGATAGTTGTCTATCCTTGAGTACCATGCTCTAGGTTCCTACTTGAGCCCATAAATAGATCTATACAGGTTGCATACATGTGTCTCCTTGTTCTCCACATCAAAACCCTATGGTTACTCAATATATACCCCCTCCTTTATTACTCCGTTGAGGAAGGAAGTCTTGATGTCCATTTGATGGACTTGTTGTTGTAGAGGAAAGTTTCCTATGGATAGGGTTTAAGAGGCCATCGAAATATTGAGGTTGAAAGAGAGATGTATATAGTTCTATAAGCAAATCTAAACAAGATTCAGTGATTATAATGGTTTATACCTTATCCAAATGAAGGTTGATCCAACAATCCCTCCAATCCTCCTCTTGATCCTCTTTCTCCAAGAGCCCTTCTCTTCAATCTAGGAACCTCTTGAAACCTTGATCTGGTTCTACTGCTTCTCTTATCCAAGGAACTCAACCTCCAATCTCTACAACACAAGGAGATAGATTCTAAGGAAAAGGTGGGGGGAATGAGAGTCCCAATTCCTCCAACATAACAATGCAATGATTCAAGTCCCTTCTCATGGACATATCTACCTCTATTTATACATTTATGAATATATAGAGTCAAATAAAAAGTAGTTATAACCAAAGGAGTCAGTTGTATAACCACCTAAACTACCCAAGGTTTGAGAAACATCCATTTTTTACATGTACAGGATGTATTCATGGGTTACAGTGACAACAGTCGTGAATGCAAAGCTATAATCATGGGCTACAGTAACAAGAGTTGAAAATACAAAGGAATTCATGAATTGAATTGCATAAAAGTGACGAATACAATAGTAATTCAGGGTATTTGTGGGTAACATGAAGGAAAAGTCACGAGTACATATGTGAAACACGCAAGTACCATGTAGGACAAGCCGTGAATTTGTCAAATATGCTCATTTTTAGGGTAATTATGGGAAAGTTTATACTTTGTATTCTTCTGGAAAGTTTTTTCTAACTTGAATAGCTTTCAAATAGTGTAGAGAATAGGTCAAACAGAGTTACAAAACTCTGGATATGGCTCCTACAAGTTAGGTGTTTTTTCAGTGACATTCATGAAGTGACAACATGTGACATAATCAAGGGAAAGTGGTCATAGGAAGAGATGTGTCATTTTAGGCTATAACATATCCCCCCTAATGTATGAGGTTAGAGGGGAAGACAATAGCTGAAATACATTATAAAAGGAAACAACTGATTCATGGAGAGAGTAGAGAATCCAAGATCGAAAGGCTCGAACAGAGGTACCTGAAAGAGAGATAAATGTCAGACAAAACTAATATTTGGAACATACAGGTCCATATACAAATCATATCCATAAATATATAGGTAGATCTAACATGTGTATAACCTATGTAACTATCATGGTTGCTCAATATGAAAAAAGGCACTATTAGCACCCAGAATCGCACCCAAGGTTGTGGGAAGGCAGACCCTAAGGTAACGACAGAACCACTTTAGGAAATGGAGCTGGATTCTCCAATTCTAGAGAGGGATCTCTTAGAGATGTATAATAGGGCCAGACATAATGTCACAAAATGGATATCAAATATGAGGGGGTTGGAAGAAAAATGAAAATATATCGGGCTATGGAGTAAAAAACCCAAGAAAACAGAGCAGTCTGCATAGAAAAATGTTGACGAGAGCGAGGTAGTGCTTCGATCGTGGCTGTTGCATTTAAAGTATGGTGAAAAGAAGAATGATGACAATCTGCTAATGTGGAGCACTGCTGGGATGCATTCTGCACCAGTTTTGGATGAAATATTTTGGTGGATATTGAAGAAAATGGTAAGAGCATATCAACATGAATTCTTGACCATTATACACTGTGTCTACGACATGAAGAACACATAACATAAAGAGACACTGGAAATAACTTGCACATAAGGGGAAAAAAAGTACATACTATAATTTAAAAACAAACAAGAATTATTGTAATGCATATAACTGACATTCGTCTCTGTATATTACTTCAAAATATCATAAACATGATAGTCTTACAAATTTAAAACCGACCAACCCTTTTTTCTCCCTCTGTGGGATTCCTTTATAGTGCTTCAAGCCCCCAAGATTAATCTGGAAACAGAGAGAGAAGCTGGTTACAAATCATGATCCAAATTATAACCAACTTGAATTTGGCGTCTCCGCCACGATTTACATATATCAAACAAACAATATGGAGCGAATACATATGCTTGTTCTGAATGGCAGCGTGATGTTTTCGGCTCCGAGCTTGCTGGCCTTGAAAATGACAACTCAAGACACCTTTGGGTGGCTCATTGCTGACTGGGATCGAACCATTTACCCCTTTGTCGAGTTTGCAATGTGTATTCCTCCTCATTTGTGTTCATTCTATGCTTAGAGGCACCTTTCTGCATGGGATTAAGTATGGAAAGAAAGCTTGTGTCCCTTCTATGTTCAACCTTCCTCATAGCCTCCCCCTCTCTTGGTAACACTTTTATACACGGGATCTTGAAGAAGGGCCACATTGCTCCTGACTAACAATATTTTTAAGTGGCTTGTCATTCTTGTACTCTTTACCTCCCATGAGGAGGGTTCTCCTGCAGGAAATACGATGAGGCACATCTTTGACCTCCTCACCACCTCAGAAAAAGTTAGCAAGTGGAATTAGAAAAGGAATCAATGAAGACTTTCCCCCATTCCTCCAGTCTGAGAATTCGATCATATTGGCTACCGCTAGAAATAGTCATCACGTGTCGAGGATTTGGAGGCAGCGACCATGTATGGAGGTTTTTGGGGGAACATGCATGGGACTTGAAAACCCAGGTATAACAACCATGGGGGTATGGCCCTCTATTAAGATAATAATTCATTCAGTGGCCTCAGGAGGTCCATGTAATATGATGAATGTGCCTATCATGACCTTACTGATGCCAGAAGGATCCTCTAATACAAATAACGTCTCTTCCCAAATGGTTGACACATCCTTGGTGTAATAACTAGGGGAGCATAATAATGTGGAGCTATTCTCTCCAACCAACAACACACCTTGAAATACAAGTTTTTCAAATAAGACGGCCATAAAATATATCCTCTAGAAGTCTCAGAACCTTCAGCATACTGGCACTCCAAGTTTCTCTTTCACACTCACTTAGTCTCTGTCTTTTGGTGGCTCTGAATTGTGTCATTTATATAGAGATGGAGAACTAGACACGGTGATGACCCATCAACATCCTTGCACATTTTTTCATTGATTATCATGATGACAGAATGAGCAGAACGTGGGTCTAGGATCCCTTCTTCTCGCTGAACATCTAGTCATGCCGCCTCCTCTATTGCGACATTTTATTATTGGCCGTGAACACAAATTTTGGCATTATCCCACACTATCAACCATATTCCCATAGCACATGGACTTGACATTCGTTACCTTTTCATCCCTATTGATGACGGTATCAGAACAATTCCCTTTCATTGCATCTTCTCGTTTCATGTAGAAGCTCTACTAGCCCTCTGCAATTCAACCTTTTAGGATCTTGTCTAGATCTCAGCATGCTTTATGCGGTGACCTTTGGGTTTGGGATGATTCTCTAAGTCATAGAGCCAACTCCTCCATTGCAAGCACACTTCGGTGGTGTCGGGGCATTTGATTTCATGTCGCTCTGGCCCTTCACACATCTATCTCGAGATTTCACACTAACAGGGTCTTTTTGGAAAAAGTGGACCATACGTGGGTAATATAGTTCACCACGACGTTTGACGAATATCGTCATTTTGGACCCTTCAATCTGAAACTCCCTTCAATCTTGACCGCACACGTGTACTGAAGTACCGGTTTTTGTGAATCCCTGAGATGGTTTGTCATGTGCATGTCTCATTAGCAGAGAGAATGTCCATCGTATATCTTTCTTCGGCAAGATCTACACGTCGAATGTTCCATCCCTTTAACTCATTTCGTATATCAGGAGACCAAAACTTTTGTGAGCATTTTGATCCAATGAAATCAATCTCATTCGTTGATCTGTCATCTGTCAATCATGGTCGTCGGGACTTGAGGCTTCTTTAACACCATTTCGTGAGGATGTGAAGGAAATTTTGATCGTTCCCATGGTATTCACAAAAAATCCTTTCAATCGTCGATCTGGTCTGTCCCTCGATCATCGTCACAAAAAATGATGTTCGTTTAACACAATTTCTCGACCACTCTGTGTATGGAATTTTTATATGTTTTTGGCTATGGTCGCTCTGTCCTACCTTTCCGTCGTCTCTCACCGTGTTAAAAATAGTGATAATAAGTGGCTCTATCTAGGTATGCTATCCTCCTTATGAGGTAGCAAATAAAAATGTTGACTAAGTGCCAAAATCCATTGGGAGGCTCTTCCATCTTTGCTGCAATCTTTCAAAAATTCTCCAAAGGACCAAAATTAAGCTACATGACAGAAACAATTGAAAATCTAAGCTGACACTCAAGAAAAACTAATTATAATAGGAATTCTTGTCATGTCGAGCTTATTCATTTCTACCTACCTACTCTATCTAATGGACTTCATCACCTGGTGAAGTAATTTCTGACTTCCACTGAAGGCAGCCAAACAATTGGTCCCAAAAATCGCATTTCTTCTTGTGTGGTACAAAGAAAATTGCTGAAAGACTCACTGACACTAAGTTATAACAAATAAATTGATATTTACAATAAATATCTAACCATACATTACCATTTTCCAGCTGCTCCATGTATTCCGCTACCAGATCGTAGAAACCTAGGTGGATGCCAAATTCTTCAACTGTTAGTCAGACGCAACAAAAATGTTCCAATTTCCATTCTCCCAATTCATGCCGAGGCAACATCTCAAAAACATTTGGGAGGTGTCCTCTTGATCTTTTGTACCCATGAAATCAACCTTTTTGTATGAGATTCCAGAATTCACAGCCTGATTTCTCACAAGAGGTGTGAAAAAATCAGCGTTGCATTCCTCAATAGAACCGGGCACATATACTTCTCGGGGACCTTCCTTGTCAAAAAATATTTTTGTATACTTGGGGACATGGCGATAAGGAACACTGCAGCAACCAGAGAAAACTGTTGACTTCCTGTCTCAGGGAAATTGCTCAAGAAATAACCATTCCTGCTAGCAATCGGGTTGGTTTCCAAAGGAACTGTAGAAATTCTAAAGCCTTGATGGCATAATGAATTTCATAAACAGGCTAAGGATCTAGGCACACAATTAACCTCACAGAGAATTGTAGAGAATTAGCATAAGGAGAGAAGAAGAAGAATTAATGAACACACATTAATGAATGATCAATGAATGATAATTGATATTATTGCATAGGTAATACATCCTTATAAAGGAAAATAGAGTTGCTAGAAGACAACTCAAGCTAGCTCATAAAGAAGGATTACTAATTATGATAAACCCCATACTTTGCTAAAGCACTTTCCTAATCTACCAAGCACCTCATGAATTAGAAATAGCATGTGTGATTGATGATGAGTGAAGGAAAGACTTTCTAATCCTAGAATATGGAGAGAAAATAATGGAGGATGGGTTGGAAACAAAAGCTACCAGTTTCCTAGTTGACTAGCTTTATCTTATCAATAGAAAAGAAGGATAAAGTAGATAAACCAGAATAAAGCAGAATCTGTTGTAAAGCACAGTTATCAATTCTGGATGGCCATAAAGTGGCCAAGATCAACCCAAAATCAGAAATAAATCATTCCTAGGATATATATGGCAAGTGTTGACTCTAAGGTGCAAGTGGATGTTCAAGACATTTACCATCATTCACACTCTTTTTGGTCAAATTGGCCTAGTTAAACCACTATCCTAAGTATAATTGACATTAATTGACATCAATGGAGCATTAATTTCCATCATCCAGTCACACCCATGCCTACCTACAGTCAAGGATGCTAACTTATCCTTCTCCTATAGTCAAGGAGGCTAACTGGAGCACTTCAGGGGTGATCTGAGTGATATTAATTCACCTAATTGCTAACTGGTGGTTACAATCAGTTAAACCAATTAGTTAAGGCATTTCCTCTCATTAAATATATTATTTAATGATTATTTAATATTATTTAATGATCTGGAGTCAATAGGGGCACCTCCACCAACTTTTGATGATCAATTTAGCTTCAGTTAACCTCATCGGGGTTCATTGAAGTCATGGAGCACTAGCACTTGATGGTTGGCTTGCTATGACATGTGTTTGATCTCCTTCAGTTGAGATTCAGTCATTTATTGCACTCTGACTTTAGTTATGGTTTGGTGAGTCAATCATGGTTTGGGTCAAGTGGTTAACTGAGTGTGAACCAATGGCTTACCGTCAGTTAAGCTAGACTCACTCATTCAATTCGAATGACCTCCTAAGAAATTCGAATTGTCTCTTCATTCATGCTTGTAGCATGACATTGTAATTGTAAGCATTCATTGTTTATTGAATATACAGAGAGGAAACCATTCTGGTTCCGATTAACACCATTTTGGAGTTATTTATTGATTATTTCTTGATGAGATTGATTATTTGTTCCTAGATCAATGTGTAAGAATAATATGGTATCAGAGCATACAGCAGGATGAAGATATATCTCTCAAGAACAAGCTTTTTGACAGATTTCTCCATGAAAAGTGAGCAATAGCTCAAAATTCTATCACTGCACCGGAAGCCAAGGCTTACCACTGAATATCCCAAGTAAATAACTTGTTGATCAAGCTTGCTTGATTGACTATGTTGGGTGTGATGAAAGCCTAGAATGTGCAGGCTGTCCGACCTTATTTTTCCCTTTCTGTTTTGATTTTCAGGTTTCTACAGGTGAAGCATTTGCTACAACACATCTAGATGGCCTCCTCAGCAGATCTCTTGACTCCATCCAATTTCCATTCATGGAAGAGTTATATGGATATCCAGTTGCACTCCAAAGGACTTTTTAGATTCACCATGGACACTGAAGTTGAGCCTGGATCCACCGTAGAAAAAGAAATATTCTTGAATAAGAAGGATGAAGCCTTCAGTTTCTTGTGCCTCTCTATTTCCTGAGACCTTCTCTTCCATCTTACAGATTTGAAGACACCGAAAGAAATATGGGACAAATTGGAATCTCTATATGGAAAGCATGATGACTTGAGGGTTTACTAGCTCAAAAATGAACTCATGCCTCTCCAACCTTCCAATTTCGAGACTCTAAATGATTTCTTTACAAAGTTCAAGCATACGGTTTTACTCTTGAAGCAATGCAACATGGAGAAGGAGGATGATCAGCTCATCCTTGCCATTCTCTATGAACTCAGGGCTGATTATTCATTTTTTGTTTCTACATTCTGTGCAAGGAAGCTCACAACCCCCAGATGGAAGATGCCTACACTCAATGCCTTCATTGAGTCCCTAGCTAATGAACATGACAAGCTTGACTAGATGGGGATCATCCAATCTTTCATGATCAATCCCTCCATGTCTTGGGGCCCAAAGATCTGAAGGGTAAAGGAAAGTAGTAGAAAAATTAGAAAACTAAATTTGATGCTCCCAAGCCTAGAGTTGAAAACTAGCAGCATGATGAATCTTTCGGCTCAAGGAAGAACAAAGGAAAAGGGCACAATGGGAAAGAAAAAGTCAAGTGTTCTTACTGTGGGAAGGGTTTTCACCCTGAAAATGCCTGCATGAAGAAAAAGCTTGATGAAGCAACCTCTCTCCTTGAGAGGAATCACATCAATCTTCCAGAGAGCTTTCGGAGGAGAGATCATCAAGATCGGGAACCAAAACATGAGAAAGTTCATTCCCTCATGGAAAGCACTTCAAATTCTAAAGCATTGTTGATTGACTCTGGAGCTTCAAATCACATGATGGCTGAAAAAGACTCCTTTTCATCCTTGGAGACCAGCAAATCCATCCCCATCCTTATGGGAGATGAATCCACCATCATTTCCGAAGGACAAGGAATGCCTAAGAGAGTCTCTTTCAGCCCAAATGATGTTGAGATAATAGGAATTGCATCCGGGAAACTCATTGCAAAAGGCCTTGCAAATCATCATGCAAAAGCCTATGAGTTCTCTCACTTTGTTTCGGATGCAAAGCCCACTGCTCTGCTAACTCATGGAAATGAGGTTAGTAGGCTGTGGCATGAGAGGTTTGGACATCTTAATTTCAATAATTTGCAGCAATTACAGAAATACTCCATGGTTGAAGGTCTCCCGATCATCAAGGCAACCACGGGAATTTGCAAGGGCTGTGTGAATGGAAAACACCCTGAGCACAAGTTTGATCGAGGGAAGGAAAATGAGCTACAAGCATATTGGGATGATACATTTTGATATCAGTGGTTTGATGCTTGTCACATCCATGAATGGATCAAGGTACCTCCTTACTTTTATTGATGATTTTTCAAGGTATACATGGGTTTTCTTTCTCAAAAAGAAATCAAAAGTATGTGAAAAATTTTCTGAATTGAAGGCCTTGATAAAAAATGCCTCTGGGATTAAGATCAAGATATTGAGATCTGATAATGGAGGGGAGTATGTCAGTAATGAGTTGCTGTACATATTCTCCCAAAGTGGAATTCAGGTCCAGCATTCAATTCCCTACAATCCCCAACATAATGGAGTAGTGGAAAGGAAGAACCGGTCTCTCAAGGAGATGACCACCTGTATGTTGGAGTCAAAGAAGCTTGCTGCAAATTTGTGGGATGAAGCCATGCATGCTACAGAATACATTCAGAACAGGATTCCACACTCATATGTCAAAGTAAACACTCCTTTCTAATCATACTTTGGACATAAGCCAGATGTGTCAAACCTACGGGTGTTTGGGTCCATTGCATGGGCCCGGATTCCACTTGATAAAAGAAGGGCTTTGCAACCGCAAAGCATAGAATGTATGTTTATTGGGTATCCTGATGAATCTAAAGGATTCAATCTTCTATATATCAATACCAAAAAGATCATCATCAAGAGAAGTGTCAAGTTTGATGATCCCCTTTAGGAGGTGGAACTAGTGAAGGAGAAAACTGCTGAATTTCCTTCCTATTCTACTGAATATTTGGATGATGAAATTGGGGGTGATGATCCTGATTTGAATCCTCTGATTTCTAATATCAGTATGCAGCAATAATCAGATGTTGAATCAGAACCTAAAGTGCAAAATCATATTCCTACATGGGCCCAACAGACACTCTCCTCCGCATGAGACAACATTGGAAATTCGGATGATCCAAGGAGAACACGGTCTGATTTCCAAAGAGCAGGTATTGCACTCTCTTGTTCTGATAATTTGCTGTCCAAAAATTGATATTTGATTATTATTTCAGATCCAAAATCCTACTACCATGCTCTAAATGATCCGAGATGGCAAGTTGCCATGGATGAAGAGATGAATTCTCTTCAGAAAAACACTAATTGGGAGCTAGTTTCTCTTCCTCCGGGAAGGAAATTGGTTCAATGCAAGTGGGTGTTTCAGAAAAAGGTTGCTTCTGATGGAAGCACCTAAAAATATAAGGCAAATCTTGTAGTAAAATGTTTCTCTCATATCCAAGGAGTGGACTACCATGAGACCTTTGCACTGGTTGCAAATATGGACTCCATCCGCCTTGTTTTGGCAATTTCAGCATCCAAGCACTGGGAGGTGCATCACATGGATGTTAAGTCAGCATTTATTCATGGATATATTCATGAGGAGATATACATGAATCATCCTGAGGGCTACATCACAGATCCATGTTTGGTTTTCAAGCTAAAAAAGTCACTATACAGGTTAAAACAGGCCCTAAGAGAGTGGTATTCCAATATGGATGCCTTTCTTCTCTCACAAAACTTTCAGAGATGTAGATAAGATACAAATGTGTATTTACAGTAGAATGATGGTCATATAATTATCATTGTTTTATATGTTGATGACTTACTGATAATAGGTAGCATAGTTGCCTCCATTTCAGCCATCAAAACTGCTCTTCACAATGCCTTTGAAATGAGTGATTTGGGGCTTCTAAAACAATTTTTGGGGCTCGAAATTGAGCAAAATTCTGATAGGATTATGGTCATTCAGTCCAAATAAACTTCAGACCTATTAGTAAAGTTTAACATGGCTGAATGTAGGCCTGCACTGTTCCCTTTCCTTTCAGTGATCAACCTTGAAGAAGGAAAACACACACCTCCCATGGACTGCACTATCTATCGACAACTGATTGGTAGCTTGTTGTACTTGACACATTATAGGATTGATATTTGTTATTACATGAATTTTATATCAAGATACATGCAGCAGCCTCATTATATTCATTGAAATGTAGCTAAGAGGATCCTCCAATACATTCAGGGAACCAGGACCTACGACATTCACTATGCTGCAGACTCCGAGCTAGAGCTGGTTGGATACACAGATTCCGATTGGGTAGATGATTCTATTGATTGAAATTAAACTTATGGATATTTATTCATGTTTGGTGGTGTCCCTATTTTATTTTCAAGCAAAAAGAAGGCTTCTATAGCACTATCTTCAGCAAAGGCCGAGTATCGAGGAGTGGTGAATGCTTGCATGCAAGCAGTTTGGTTGCAAGGCATTGTTTCAGAGTTTGATATTGGTAGTACTTTGTCCATTGTCCTCTTTTGTGACAACCAGAGTGATATTAAGATATCCATGGATCCAATTACTAGGCAGAGGACCAAACATGTAGAGATTCACATGCACTACATCAGGGAGCTAGTGCATGACAAGACCATCATTCTACAATACTGCCCGACTGATGAGCAAATTGTAGACATCTTCACCAAGAGCTTTTCAGAAAAGAAGTTCACTTACCTCTGTTCACTGTTGGGGGTGGGTTCATCAGGGTGATCTAGACTACTTTCAGTTTTCAGCTTGAGGGGGGGTTTTTCCCACTGGGTTTTCCCTCTTTTCCTCACTTAGTTCTTTTTAGCATTGTTTCTGTTTCAGCATTGTACAGGGTGACCTATGGCCTTAATTTCTAGGGCCCTAGCATTTTTATACATCTATGTTTTCTAACTCTTTCTGAGTATAGCTTAAGGGGGGGTGTTGGAGACATTTACCATCATACACACTCTTTTTGGTAAAATTGGCCTAGTTAAACCACTATCCTAAGTATAATTGACATTAATTGACATCAGTGGAGCATTAATTACCATCATCCAGTCACACCCACGCCTACCTACAGTCAAGGAGGCTAACTGAAGCACTCTGGGGGTGATCTGAGTGATATTAATGCACCTAATTGCTAACTTGTGGTTACAATCAGTTCAACCAGTCACTTAAGGTGCCTCCTCTCATTATATATATTATTTAATGATTATTTAATGATCTGGAGTCAACAGGGGTGCCTCCACTAACTTCTGATGATCAGTTCAACTTCAGTTAACCTCATCGGGGTTCATTGAAGTCATGGAGCACTAGCACTTGATGGTTGGCTTGCTATGACATGTGTTTGATCTCCTTCAGTTGAGATTCAGTCATTTATTGCACTCCAACTTCAGTTAGGGTTTGGTGAGTCAATTAGGGTTTTGGTCAAGTGGTTAACTGAGTGTGAACCAATGGTTTATAGTTAGTAAAGCTAGACTCAGTCATTCAATTCGAATGACCTCCTAAGGAATTGTAATTGTAACCATTCATTGTTTATTGAATATATAAAGAGGAAACGATTCTGATTCCGATTAACACCATTTCTGAGTTATTTCTTGATTATTTCTTGATGAGATTGATTATTTGTTCCTAGATAAATGTGCAAGAATAATAGTGGATGGCAACTATCTAAACTATTGGGTAGGAAATTAATAAAATAATGATTAATTATTTTATGAGTGGGTTTATTATATTCCAATAGGAACTATGTAAAGAGTGCTCCAGGAAGTTTTCAAATGATGCACTGTGTTCTTGGTTCGGGGCCTCGGGAACTAGAATTTCATATTTCGGACCCACTCTAGCAAGGGTGCATTCACCCTCCTCAATGAGGCTAAGCAGGAAAACATCTCTCCTTGATATGACATCCTTGGGTTCAGGAGGTATGGATATTTCTTGATTCCAACACCTTCATCCCTTTCCTTGTTAATTCTCAGGTCTACAAGATCTCACACTATTTCTCTAGGCATGTTGTCCCAGTATTCGTCCTCATATTCATCATATATAGGCATGCAAAAATCTCTCTCGAGTCCACCATCGATGCAACCCACGACAGGTTGGTCACAATATCGAAGGAACAAACTGATAAAATTGCCTTCATTTCCACCCCCTGGTTGATCTTCTTTCTATATAATGAATGAAAATGAAAGTTACCAAGGATATTCCTCCTCCATTTCATGTACCTCTACCCAGCCTAGCTCCTCATTGTTTTCATTAGCATCTCCCTGGTGTAGGATCTTTCTCGAAAATCTGAAATTCTCTTCAACATCTAGCGCATCAGCAAACATTTTCTGTAATGATGTTGGTTTTCTTTCCAATAGAAATAAAGACAAGTTGGGAGGAAAAATAGATGCATAATGCATTTTTTCTACACCCTCTAAGTGATGAATTTATTTGGGCATAACATGATAGAAAATTGCGAACCTTCTGTTGAAACTTAACGTAGCTTTTCCTTTGCGTTTCCTCATAGAATAAAACTCTGAGAGCACCTGGTCCAATGACGTCCTGTTACCCTAAAACTCTAGGAACAACCAAGAAAATTCATCCCATGTATTTATGGATTCTGGCTGCAAATGCTTGAACCTCGTTTTTACAGAGCCTTGCAAATATTGGGAAAACCCCTCATACAAATGTCATCATGTTCTATCTCAAAAATATCAAGACAATAATCAAAGGCCTGTAAATTTTTCTCAACTGTAAGGCCTTCAAATTCTTCATCAAAATCAGGGAGGTATTTATAGTGTTTTACAGGGAAATCATGAAGTATCTAGGGTAGGCGAAGAGGCACGTATCAAATTTGGGTATTGGGTGTCATGGAGTATTGTGGAAAATATATGATCCTAGAAGCGGCCTCATGGGGACCATCAAGCTGCCTCTTAATATCAAGGGTATCAGGTGTAGGGTCTAGAATAAAATCAGACATATAATATAGAGAGATACTCTCTGTTAGTAGGGAAAGATATACAGGAGTGAACTCATGACTTTGCTTGGGGTGAAATAAGCCATGGCAGACTATTATAAAAAGCTTAAGAAAAGAGAAAGAAATATTTACAAGAAGAGCCAAGACATTATGGATAAAGTTGAATATTAAGTATCTCGTCTACTCTTTAACCCTACCCATTCCTTCATGATGAATTCACGCACATTGTGGAAGCTTCCAGCATCTTCTTGGAAACCTAACTTTCAATACTACAATATTAGTGGAGTTGTTGCAGTATTGGAAACACGAGTTTATGAAATTCACCGTGCGAAAGATGCACTTTCTTTTGGGTGCCTAACTATCGTTCACTGTCTACAGTCTGGTATACGACCCTATCATCCATAATTTTAGGAGGCTTTGAAACTTCCTCCTCGTACCGGTATTTTCGGTAGCCAATCTCCCCAGTGGATTCGCACTTTAGAAATTTTAACATGGAGTCGCCAGGGAAAATGATACAACCTTTTCACATGCAGGGGTCTCTGTTTTACCATAGAAACCCTTAATCATCAGAATCTTTGTCATTCTTCCTAGGGATGATTTTGAATATCATCCCTGGCAACGACACCAGTTTTTTATCACCCAGAATCTCACCCAAGGTTGTGGGAAGGCGGACCCCGAGGTAACAACAAAACCACTTTAGGAAAGTGAGTTGGCTTCTCCAATTCGAGAGAAGGATCTCTCACAGATGTATAATAGGGCAAGACATAATGTCACAAAATGGTTATCAAATATGAGGGGCTTGGAAGCAAAATGAATATATATCAGGCTATGGAGTAAAAAACCCAAGAGAAAAGAGCAGTCTACATAGGAAAAAGCTTACAAGAGAGAGGTAGTGCTTCAATCACAGTTGTTGTGTTTAGGGTCTAGTGAAAAGCAGAACGATGATAGTCCGCTAACATGGAGCATCACTGGGATGAATTCTATGCCAGTTGTGGAGGAAATATTTTGGTGGATATTGAAGACAATGGCAAGAGCATATGAGTATGAATTCCTGACCATTATACACTATGTCTATGAAATGAACACATAATGTAAGGAAACACTAGAAATAACATGCACATAAGGAAAAGAAAAGTACAGAATATAATTTGGAAACACACAAGAATTTGTGTCATGGATATAACCGGAATTCGGCTCTGTATATTGCTTCAAAATATCATAAACACGATATTATTACAAATTTAAAACCAGCCAACCCTTTTTTCTCCCTTTGGGAGATTCCTTTATAGTGCTTCAGGCCCCTGAGATTAATCTCGAAATAGGGGGTGAGAAGATGGTTACAAATCATGATCAAAATTCTAACCAACTAGAACGTGGTGTCTCTGCCACCATTTGCGTATATAAAACAAGAATTATGGAGTGAATACACATGTTTGGTCCAAATGGAATCACGGAGCTTATCGCTTCGGGCTTGATGGCCTTGAAAACGACGACTCAGGACGCCTTTGGGTGGCTCATTGCTGACTAGGCTCGAACCATTTACCTCTTTGTCAATTCTGCAATGTGTATTCCTCCTTCTCATTTGTGTTCATTCTATGCTCAAAGGCACCTTTCTACATGGGATTAATGTTGGAAAGAAATTTTTTGTCCCTTCTTTGCTCAACCTTCCTCATAGCTCCCCCTCTCCTGGTAACACTATTAGACAAGGTAGATTGAAGAAGGGTCGCATTTCTCCTGGAATTAACAACATTTTGAAGTGTCTTGTCATTCTTGCACTCTTTACCTCCCATGAGGAGGGTTCTCCTATAGGAAATATGGTTGGCACGTCTTCGACCTCCTCACCACCTCAAAAAAAGTTGGCAAGTGGAATTCACAAAGGCAACAATGAATACTTTGGACCCCCCTTCCTCCAGTTCGAGCATTTGCTTAGACGGGCTACCACTAGAAATGGTCATCGCATGCCGAGGATTCGGAGGAATCGACCACATCAGGAGGTTTTGGGGGAACCTTGATGGGACATGAAAACACAGGTATAACTCCCATGGGGGTATGTCCCTCTATTAAGACAATAATTCCTTCACCGGCCTCAGGAGGTCCATATAATACAATGAACATCCCTATCATGACCTTACTGACACTGGAAGGATCCTCTAATACAATGAGAATCTCTTCCCAAATGGTTGATGCATCCTTGGTGTAACAACCAGGGGAGTGTGGGAATGTAGAGCTATGCTTGCCAACCAACAACACACCTTGATAGACAATTTTTTCAAACCATACAAGCATCACAGATCTACTCTAGAAATCTCAAAACCTTTAGTAGACTGGCACTCCAAGTTTCTCTTTCACACTCATTTAGTCTCTATTTTTCGGTGGCTCTAAAGTGTGGAGTTTATATAGAGCTGGAGAGATAGACATGACGATGACCCATGAAAATCCTTGCACATTTTTCTGTTGATTATCATGATGATAGCACGAGTGGGAACGTGGGTCTAGGATCCCTTCTTCCTACTGAATATCTAGTCATGCTACCTCCTCTGCTACGGAATTTCATTATTGGCTGTGGAAAATACTTTTGGTGTTATCCCAAACTGTCAACCATCTATCCCATGGAACATGGACTTGACGTTCCTTACCTTTTCGTCCCTACTGATGACGGTATCAGAACAATTCCCTTTCATCGCATCTTCTTGCTTTGTGTAGAAGCTCTACCGACCCTTTGCAATTCAACCTTTTGGGACCTTGTCCAGATCTCAGCATGCTTGATGTGGTGACCTTTCGGTTTGGGAGGATTGTCTACATCGTAGAGCCAAATCCTCTGTTGCAGGCACGCTTCGATGGTGTCGAGGAATTCGATTTCCTCTTGCTCTGGCCCTTCGCACATCTATCTCAATATTTTTCACTGACAGGTTATTTTGGAAACAAGCGGACTGTATGTAGATTCATATATTTCACCACAACGTTTGACGAATATTGTCATTTTGGACCCTTCAATTTGAAACTCCCTTCGATCTTGACCGCACACATGTATTGAAGTACGAGTTTTTATGAATCAATGAGATGATCTATCTCATGCATGTCTCATTAGTGGAAAGAATGTACACCGTAGATCATTCTTCGTAGAGATTCACACCATTGAATTTTTCCTCCCTTTAACTCATTTCATGGATTGGGAGACCAAAAATTTCACAAGCATTTCGATCTGGTGAAATCGATCTCATTGTTGATCTGTCTTCTGTCAATCATGGCCATCAGGACTCGTGGTTGCTTTAACGACATTTCGTGAGGATGTGAAGAAAATTTTGATCGCACCTATGGTATTCGCGAAAACACCTTTCGACCTTCGATCTGGGTCGTCCCTCAATTGTCGTCGCAAAAATCAATATCCCTTTAACATAATTTCTTGGCCACCCTACGTCTGGAATTTTTATGTGTTTTTGGCTATGGTCGCTATGTCCTACCTTTTTGTTGTCTCCCACTGTGTGAAAAACAGTGATAACAGGAGCCATATAAAATATAAAGGAGTCATGGACACAAGTGAATGAGGTGGATCCATGCTCAATAATAGATGATAGCCACAAGAATACAAGGTGGATCTATGTCTTAGAAAAATTCATATGAAGTGTGACAAGGAATTTCACAACTTGGGAAATAACAAAAGATGATGATCCTACTGTTGGAACAAGGTATTCAATCCAAACCGACCAAAGGTACGAATCCTAACAATGTGAATAAAGGATCTGAAGTAGGACATGGAGGAAACTATTTGATTACTAGCCATTAATGAGGACCGTTAACAAATGCGAGGGAAACCACCATTAATGAAAATGGTCCCCAATATACCTAGTACATTCTAACAAGTGTGAATAAAAGGAATTAAATTCAAACACCTAAAGAATCCATCAAGTAGGATATTTAGTAAGGTATTCCCACTACCCAATAGCGAGGGAAATTGCCAGTGATAAGTGCAATCTCCAAGGTACTGTCATAAACTCTAAATCTCATTCACAGTGCAAGAGGTGTTGACATTGATAGGAAGATCCATTGGAAGGAAGGAATTAAGACATCCTTCATCATCCAACATGAGGTAAGTCAAAGACCAAGTGGATCTAGAACTGGAACAAAGTTTTGGAGCAAGGACCTCCAAAGACATAATGTAATGAACTGATACCAAGGAATGGCCAACACAAAAGGTCAAGGCAACTACAGAATGGCTGACAAAGTTTTATCCTTAAATGATGAGAATGAAACAAAAGTGATTTAGGAAGCTTTTGACATAAAGGGACCAAATGACACAAATCTGCAATGTAGGAGACACTGACAAATTCCCCATATAATTGGAAAAGAGACCAACTAGAGGACTAAAAACTCTGAATCGGGATAAGGTCAAAAAATTATACCCAACTGTTGATAGAATCAAAACTGGTGCTTTTTTCAAGGAGACAAGACTTGTTGCCATGATGTAAAAAACATGTGAATGAATTTCCCTTACCTCTTTCTTGTAAAGGTTTAACGAGTCCAAGAAAGAAAACTCGAGATCTTGTTCATTTTTGACAAGCTAGAAGAAGAAACAGAAGAATGCTTGATAAATCATTGACTCATGGATTTTAGGAGCCCAAATTAGTGGATGGTTGGTGGTGCTTTTATAGTTTTGAGAGTCTAAAAACTCCAAAGAAGACTCCAGGGGGTGGTTTTATGTAAATTTAGTCTCCTAAGTCTGAAAAAATATAAAATAATATAGAGGAGAACTATATTAGCCTAGGAGAAATAAGGTATTCTTTCTTCATAGTTAGTCAACAAGGTCTGAAAAAGGGTTAAACTCTCACCATACCGACTCTCCTTCATAAGCAAACATAACACTCTAGTTTTAACGAGTGTGAAGGAAAGAAAGATCACTTGGAAATTTTCATTTAATTACGAGAATGGTATAGACAGAAATAAACTAGATGCTTTGTTCTAGGGTTTAACGAGCATGAAAAATACATAAAGTACGCTCAAAATATTTTTCATGTTTGGGTCCAGAGCACGAAAAAGAGAAAAATAAGTTGATATTGGGGGTTCCTTTTCTACAAGTTTAGTCCTTCAGGTCCAGAAAAGAGATAAATCTATTCCTGAATACACTCTTCTCAATTCCAAAGAAAAGAGAGAGTTCCTTTCTTGTAAGTAATATACATGGTCTGAAAAAGAGATAACCTACCACCAATGTAGATGATCGTTCAATATACCTTAACAAGTCTGAATGAACAAGTTTACTCAACAATCTAGTCAATTTTAAGGAGTTAGACCATGGAGTAAAGACAACTCCATATCTTTCTTGTAAATTTTTAACAATTCCAGAAAAGTAAACTCACGACCTCTTTACTGTTTTTAACGAGCTCGAAGGAGAGTAGAGAGAATACTCTAAATGCAAGGAGACGAGTGTCAGAGGAAGGAGAAACTAGTTCCAAGTGCACGGAACAAACCTAAACATAATGCAAGGAACATGAGAAAGATAAAGACATTCGGGGAACGTCTCCTCAAGGAAAAAGGTGTCAAGTTTCAAAGGAAAAATGGTATAAGGCTAAGTGATAATGAGAGAAGAGATGAGGACTTATACAATGAGCTGAAAGTGTGGAAGCTGGAATCAAGATCATAAACGCGAGCAGGAAACATGCAAATGCAGTTACAGCTTGAAAAATAATACAGGGCCAGTAAACATTTGTGAATCCAATTAAATATATTGTCTCCAAGAAACGACAACATCAAGATCATATTGGAAAGAAAAGAACCAATGCAGGTCACTTTGGTAGAAACACATGCAACTTTTCTATATTCTACATATGGTGTAGTCAAGGAAGAAACAATCAAAGAGGATTCTATAGTTTCCAAGCTTAAGGATTTATCATCAACAAGATCAACCTCAGAAGAAAATAAAAAATCGACAAGGGAGATAGATTATGCAGGAACAAACTCAGTATCACAAGAATTGAGAAATCTATAAGAAAAATAAAACTCATCAGGATCACTAACTTGCTGATCAAAGGAGAGTCTGAAAACTCAATAATACCAACAAAAGGAGATCAATCAATAGAAATATTAGTCTTATTAAAAAATTTAGGGTTATAATTAGTGACACCTGAACCAACATCCAAAAGAAGGTCAAACTATATCAAGGACTCCAAGAAGACTTCATCAAATGGAAGGAAACCATACCGAATAGGACACATATCTAAACTTTTAGTTGGATCAACAGAGTGGAGAGAAGGCTCCACAATATGTATAGGATGGATTACCTCGTCTATTGCTGGGGTTGATTCCTGAGAAGGTAAACATAAATACAGAGTCTTCTCCTCAGTGGCAATTGAACACAAGGGATATGATGCCACATAGCTCACCCATGGCAGGGTAGTGTCTATCGAGACACATGGAATCAATAAAGGAAAAATGTGGTCTATAGTTTGGTCTGGAGAAGGATCAAGAAAATACAACTGATTGATAGTGACAATTTCTTTGCCATTATTGAAGTACATTACATGAAAGAACGTTGACACCACATATTGCATGGCATAAACATAATCACACCCAAGGAGCATATTGAAGTCCAAGGGGTATTCTATCACCATGAAATCAACTAAGATGGTCTTCCCACCCAATGTAATAGGTGTTTCAACAAGAATTCCCAAGGTTGTACTAGTTCTCCTATCAAAATCTAGTAACTGACTAGCAGTCGACACAAGGTTGGGAGATCTCATGCCTCACCAAGCACGAGTAGAAAAGATACTAACCGATTCTCTTTCATCAACAATGCAATGAGAAATCATTTATTTTTCAACTTGGACCTTTATTTGCAAAGGTGCATCATAAGGAAGGCATGACTCAACTAGGGTATCCTAATTAGAGGAAGCAATTTGAGTGCTTGGTGTGGTTTCATTCGAAATGGGTTCAATGACCCCTAGTTTAGTAATTTTTGATATGATAGTGAAGAAAATGTGACTAAAAGACATTTCACTCTCCAAAAAAGGAGTGGGATTGATCCATGATGGAATAAATTCAACTTCTTCATGAAAGTCACTCTCTGAAGGGAGAGTGGGATATACCAAATATGGCATTGGTTCAATCACATGGTAAAGGTCACTCTTCGAAGGGAGAGTGGAATTGACCAAAGATGAGATTGGTTCAACCACTTGATCAATCAAAGGTTGAGTAGGTTGTTGAGAAACTTCAGTTTGTTTAGGAACAAGATTTTCTTAAGTATCGTACCACACTCTTCACACCTCTATGATAGCAGGGAACTGGTGAGTAAGATGATCTCGCTCACATAGATTAATTGGGAACTTAAGTTTTCCTTTCAAACAACCAGTTTTCTCAATAGTGTCAACATGACTAGTAGTGGCTGACTGTTTGCTCTCAGCATGACCTACATAGGTTGAGAGTTTTCCCCCAGCAAGATGTTAGGATTATTAATCCTCCCTTGTCCAAATTTGGTCATATGTCTAAATCGGGAGTCATGTCTAAATCGGGAGTCCATCCAGTCTATTTATAGTCATTAGCACCATTGGTTAAACTTGACCTAATTGGGGCACATGTTTCAGTTACCAAAGTGTGGGGAACACTAATTGAGGCTCACTGCCACTTATTGCACTTGATTGCATAAGTTTAGGAGTCTCCTAGATCAATCCCTACAATTTAGGAAGCAACTGGGAGTGCCGAAACCAACCAACTTCAGTTCACTTCAGTTAATGACTAATCAAGCCAAGTTAGGAGTCAGTTACATTCAGTTCTAGCCCTCTACCTTCAGTTAGTGCTAGGTTTAATTGATTGCACACATGTGGGGCACTTTTCTCACCTACCACAGTTAGTTAACCATTAGTCAACACTAAATGTAACACTTGGTTGTGTTTTAAAGATCCTATGAACTCCGGTTATGATTTAGACAAGGACAGTTAACTACTGGGTCCTCTGATAGTGATTTAGACAAAGTCTTGGTTACCTACAGTCAAGTAGAGGCTAATCAATTCAAACTTCCTCATGTGGATTCGAATTGCTTGTGGATATTAAAGCCATTTTACATTATTGTAATTATCATCTGGATTACTTTTTTGATTAATGAAAGCATTCATAGCTGCAAGCCTTTTGCACTGTTTCATTCTTCAATGGCTGAGTAAATTATGAGATCTTCTTTGCGAGTTGTGTGTTTGTCTACAGATCTATATGCTCAAATTTAACATGGTATCAGAGCCTCAACGGACAAGGCACTTCTCCTCATCGGATCTCCTACTGGATCATTTTTTTTTGTTTTGCAAGTACAACTTCGAAATGAATTCATCAGTTCCTCTTCTCACCCGATCCTCAAACTATTTTGAATGGAGGGTGAAGATGAATATATTTCTAAGAAGACAAAAACTCTTTTCGGTGTCTATTGGACTCGGTAGAAATTCTTTTGAGAGCTATAATGACTGGCTAAAAGCAAAGGATAAATATTTTGAAATAATGGAACTAGCTCTTTCTCCTAGCATGTGCTACCACGGTAGATCTATTAAAGATCCACGGGAACTCTGGGAAAGATTGGACAGAACCTTTGGAAGCACATGGAGCATCCTTGATCCAATAATCTCGGCCTCCACTCTCTCTGATGAAGTTGTTCAAGATGAAGAAGAAGTAGAAGCTTCTACACAGTCAATTCGAATTGAAGACAGTCTCCATGCAGTGACTCCTTCTCCTGATGCTCCGGAAGTTCATGAGATCTCTGATATCTCATATTCTCATATTGCTGAAACAGAAGAAGACATTTGAATCTCTAATATTGAAGAAAAATTATGCTGCACTTCCATGCAAACATTCACTGGTGATTTTCCTTTAAATTTTGTGCAAAATTTACCAGTAATTGCTTCCGAAAGTGAAAAAAAAATTGATTTTTCTTTCTCTAATGTTGCTACTGGTATGCAAATATGTAAAAACTTGGATATTTTGGAAGAAATATCAGATTATAAGAGTGAAACATTCACTCCCCATGATCTAGATTTTCCAGCAAAATCCTGCAGGATTGCATGCACCAAAATTCAAGAATTTTGAAGAAGAAGAAAGCAGTGCATCTACCGTCTCGGTTAACCATTTATTTGAATATGATATTAAACTTATTGGATATTATATGATCTTATTTAGATATGATCTGATATTTCTTGGTTTAATATATCAAATTCATAATCTTTTAGTACCGCTTGTAGCTGTTCTCATCAATGGTGTGAAGAAACAGGTACCGCAAGTCTCCTACAAAACTACTGCTGGGGATTTGATTCCATTTGACAGTTTTGGATATGTTTTGAACTTGTTTAGATCTAATTTAATTTCTGATCTGATATTATTTGTTTCATATTTTAAAATTCAAAAGCATTCATTCATGCTTGTAGCTGCTCTCACCAATTCCGGTGTGAAAAATCAAGTACCGCACTTTCTCTTCAAAACTGCTTATGGGGATTTGGTGTTAGTTTCCTCATATGAGGTTGCTGATATTTTATTATGTGATTAATTATCTATTTCAGAATATATATCAGACTATGGAGCTCCATCATTCTCTCTCAACGGTCCCAGTGCTTCTCTACCATTGATCACATGCTCATCTTCTCACATAACTAGTAAAGAGGAAGATTTTTTGCATCTGCCTGGACACCTGCTCCTAACACTTGGGGATGTTATTACCACTCATGGTTTGCTGTTCATGGCTGCAAAATATCAGTTTCTTTAGTTTTCTTCACATTCTCTGAATTCTCAAGAACCTTTCCTCACTTTTCAGTTGACTTCAGTTGCTCTACATGGGTCCAATCTTCATCCGGCAGCTGTCTATATTTCTGATTTAGTTGAGCATATCATTCTTCTTCCAAAGAGTAAGATTCCTCTAGACATAATGATGGATAGGTTCACATTCCAGGCCCCAGGATACCTATGCATAGAAGAACCAGATTGATCCTGATTCTACCTGCTTAAGTAGAAGGGGGGTTTTTTTTCCCATTTGGTTTTTCCCCAAGCACCTTATTTTTGAGCAGTTACTTTACTTTACTTGATGTAATGGGTGACATATGGTCTTAGTTAACAGGGCCCACAGTTTTTCCAAGTTAGCATTCAGGGGGGGTGTTAGGATTATTAATCCTCCCTTGTCCAAATTTGGTCATATGTCTAAATCGGGAGTCCATCCAGTCTATTTATAGTCATTAGCACCATTGGTTAAACTTGACCTAATTGGGGCACATGTTTCAATTACCAAAGTGTGGGGAACTCTAATTGAGGCTCACTGCCACTTATTGCACTTGATTGCATAAGTTTAGGAGTCTCCTAGATCAATCCCTACAATTTAGGAAGCAACAGGGAGTGCCGAAACCAACCAAGGTCAGTTCACTTCAGTTAATGACTAATCAAGCCAAGTTAGGAGTCAGTTACATTCAGTTCTAGCCCTCTACCTTCAGTTAGAGCTAGGTTTAATTGATTTCACACATGTGGGGTGCTTTTCTCACCTACCATAGTCAGTTAACCATTAGTCAACACTAAATGTAACACTTGGTTGTGTTTTAAAGCTCCTATGAACTTTGGTTATGATTTAGACAAGGACAGTTAACTACTGGGTCCTCCGATAGTGATTTAGACAAAGTCTTGGTTACCTACAGTCAAGTAGCTAATTGGGGCACATGTTTCAATTACCAAAGTGTGGGGAACACTAATTGAGGCTCACTACCACTTATTGCACTTGATTGCATAAGTTTAGGAGTCTCCTAGATCAATCCCTACAATTTAGGAAGCAACTGGGAGTGCCAAAACCAACCAAGGTCAGTTCACTTCAGTTAATGACTAATCAAGCCAAGTTAGGAGTCATTTACATTCAGTTCTAGCCCTCTACCTTCAGTTAGTGCTAGGTTTAATTGATTGCACACATGTGGGGTGCTTTTCTCACCTACCACAGTCAGTTAACCATTAGTCAACACTAAATGTAACACTTGGTTGTGTTTTAAAGCTCCTATGAACTCCGGTTATGATTTAGACAAGGACAGTTAACTACTGGGTCCTCCGATAGTGATTTAGACAAAGTCTTGGTTACCTACAGTCAAGTAGAGGCTAATCAATTCCAACTTCCTCATGTGGATTCGAATTGCTTGTGGCTATTAAAGCCATTTTACATTATTGCAATTATCATCTGGATTAATTTTTTTTATTAATGAAAGCATTCACAGCTGCAAGCCTTTTGCACTGTTTCATTCTTCAATGGCTGAGTAAATTGTGAGATCTTATTTGTGAGTTGTGTGTTTGTCTACAGATCTATATGCTCAAATTTAACACAAGACCTAATGAGGATGAGAGACTAGGTCCAACCTGACTAAGGGAGGCTGGTTGTTGAAAAAATTAAGGATGTTAAAAAATGGGATGGCCTTGGAACCAAACTCTCCATACCTCTACGATGGTAGGGCATTGATAAGTAATGTGGTCTCCCTCAAAAATCTTACAAGGAAACTTGGGCTTGTGTTTTGAACGGTTAGTCTTTTCAATAGTGTCAACATGACTCATAGTGGCTGACTATTTTCCCTTGGCATGAACTATAGAGGCCGACAAGTTTCCCCCAACATGACCTACAGAGGCTAAGAGGTTGGGTCGAACATGGCCTATAGAGGTTGGACGGGTTCCAGCAGCATGACCTACATAGGCTGAATAGTTAGGATCAACATGCTTCACTGAGGTTGAGTGTGTGCCCCCAGTATGAACTATAGAGGCTGGGTGGTTGGGTCCAACATGGCCTGCAGAGGTTGGATAGGGAGGTTCAAATTTACCTACATAGGTTGAACGGGTTCCCTCAGCATGAATTGCAGAGGCTGAGTGATTGTATCCAATATGACCTGCAGAGGTTGGAAAGGTTCCACTAGCATGATTAGTAAAGGCTGTATGGTTAAGATCAACTTGACTTGCAGAGTTTGAGTGCTTAAATCCAACATGACCTACATAGGTTGGATAGGTGTCCCCAGCATGAACAACAGACGTTGGGTGGTGAGGTTCAAATTGAACTACAAAGGTTTAATGGGTTCCCCCTTGCTTTCGATTCTTCTTCCTATTCTCCCTTCTTTTACTCCTTTTAGACTTCCAGTTACTAGTGTCAGAATTTTAAGCACATGAGGTAGAAGGAGGAGGAGAATATGCTATAGGTGAAGGGGAATCAATGGTTTGATGCCCTTGATATATGGATCTTACTTTAGAAGCATCAGGAGCATTCAACGAATTTGGAGTGGAAAAAAACCACACTGGTATCCCTATGGTGAATCCAGGTAGATTCAAGGTGGCCATCAAAGGAATACCAACATTCCCTGTGAGAGGAATAGTACAAGGATTTCCCAGCATGGGGATCTATTGGTTCATGTTCATAGAAGTGTTAGCCATAGTTTCAAACAAGAAGACAAAGTCTGAGTTTGAGAGGAAACCAATTGTACAAACAACACACCATTAGAAGAAAATAACTAAGTATCAAGCCATGTAAACAAAGATTCCTTCCAAAGGAAAGTCTGGGATGATGAGGGCCGCCTAGAACTAACCAGTGAAAGAAGGAGAGTATTTACTTGGCGTCTTGTGAAGAGTTCTATGGGTGCAAGCGCTAGAATCACCCAAATTCCCTCCCAAATTATCAATCAAGGTTACCTCCCAAGTATACCCTGGGATCAGTGGAAATAGCCTTCCACTAACACCTATGTAATATCCGAGCAGACAAGATACTAAGGCTACCAAAATCGCAGAGAAATTTCAACGAAACAGTCATAAGTCCAACTAATGCACATGGGTAGGGTAGAAAATCCCAAAACTCATGCAGCACCAAGCACCACATTGGGCCAGGAAGAGGTACTCGGTGAGTACCCAAATGTGCAAAATTTTTGGTGTATGCTTTACTAACAAGAGGAGGGTTATCTCCAATAGCTCAGTATCGCACGACCTCGTGCTTGACTCCCGTGTGAGAGGAGATTTCCGATGTCTTTCTCAATGAATTTGGATTTCCTGAAAGATAGGCCACTATGTTTGAGTTTGAAGTTTTCAGCAGTTAAGATATCCCTAACCCAAAACACTAGACTAGACTGTTATCATGTAAAGTGGCACTTCTCCATCTGAGTATTGACATCCAATATGGTGTAACACAAAAGGACAAACTGGATTGAAGTAGCCAAAATACTATAGATGGGCATGACTAATGATACATCATCACTTGACTAGCTGAATATTTATTTTTTTGGACATTAGGGTTGAACACGTGACTATTTTCACAAAAACCTACGTATCATATGCGAGTATGTACATTGCAACTTGTGTGTATATTTTTAGGGCTTGCAGCTGTGGGTTGCCTTAAAGAAAGTCATGTGTCATACATGATTTTCCTATTCAATAGTCGCATGTGCCTCAATTTGAAGATAAAATATATAAACACAATTAGTCGAGGACAGTTGAGTCCTTAATCATAAATATCTTAACTTCCTAAATTTGATGTCCCAAGTCTAGTGTGCAGACCTGAACACTTTAATTATGTAATTTTACTTAAACAATTCTTAAATTTTAATTGGTTCACACAAAGCCTTCTTAGATTGGGCAAAAAAGGGTTTCTTCTGGGAAATTTTGCAGAGGAAAATAGTGATCAGTGGGAAGAAAAAAAATATATTTTAGACATGGAATTTCCTCTCCCCTAACACATTTACATCTAGTTCCATTTATGGTTCAGATTCTGCATCGCAGAAACCTACTGCCATGCTTATGGGAAGCCAAATCATGAAACTAAGGAGAGTAGTTCGGTCTGTTTCAACCAGATGATTTTGGAAACTTGCAGAGGTTTTTTCCAGCCTTAATGTAACATAAAAAAATATTTATACATTTTTTTGAGGTTTTGGAAAGTTTTAAGGAATTTTGGGTGAATTTGGGGATTTCTGGCAGTTTTGGTCAAGGGAAACCCTGCGTAGAGGAGGATCCAAAAAGGTGGTATGAACCAAACAAAAAAATCTTATGGATATGGATATGGGAAGGTGTGCCTTTTATTGACCTATAGGAACTAACAGAGCTCAGTTTGAGTTTACAAAACTTGTTTTACATCAGTTTTAGTAACACTAGTTATTAAAAGTTAGTAATCTAGCTAGGGTCTTAAAAAATATATTAAATCAGCTTAAATACATTTCTGTAAAACATTTTATTTATAAAAGAGATAAATATAATCTCTCTGAACATAAATACTTATTGCAATCACTTCCTAGCATAGAATATTTATTATATCACTCATATTCACTCAATCCCCCCATACACTGATAAAATAGGCCCTTTTTTTAAACTGAGACAATATTCCTTAGGTTTTGAGATATCTAGACCTGATAAATGTAATTTTCAGAATATAATGACACTATAGAAAAAAAATTACATCATTGACTGACCATTACAAAGATGCTTCCAAAATTAAGGGGCAGGAGGCCCGAATCATGAACAGCAAGGGACTGTGAGCATAAGTGAAGCACGGGATTCACTGGAGCTCGATCTGAACTTGATGGAGGCTTTAATATAATTTTGTAATAAGATTCACTGGCTGATTTCAGCACTCCATAGACCTACAATAGATAGAAAGGGAGATGGAAGAGAAGGGAGGAGGGGTTTGGGGATCATCACCCAATGGTCTGAGGCACAACACTTAGAGAGTAAGCTCACATAACATAGAAACAATATCAAATACACCCAAACTGAATAATGCAGTTGGAATACTTCTTTTATAGAATTAATGTTGACCTATTGAGCAAGTTACTTTGCTTTGTGAGCTATGAGAATAGGTCACCCATGAGTGGACATACTTTCCTTTCTTTTCTTTGCTTTGTCTTTCCTTATTTTTCCTCTTTTTCTAACTTTCCTCCTTTTCTGAACTTTCCTGCTTTTCATACTTTCCTACTTTTCTTGTTTTATCCTGCTTTCTGGATTTATGCTGCTTTTCCTGAAATATTCCTCTTTTCTCATTTTTGGCAACATTTTTGGACTCTAGTGCTTACTTGACTTGGAAAGTTTATTTCCACATCATTTAATTTCATAATTAATAAAAATATTAATTTCACCAATAATATTAAATGATCCATAGTTATTTATTCCAAGTTGGTAGCAACTATGGATAAATTTAAATGCACACTCCCAATTAATTAATTGCCTCATCTTAACCCGTTGTTAATTATTTAATTCAATCTATCACTAGGATTCATGGGGTTCTATCTACTTCATGGTGCTGTCAAAATGGGAACATGATAGTCCTCCCTTTCCAAGATTGCTTCTCCTAAATCAAAGTATCCCAAGAGGTCCGTCATGCTTTTGCTGCACTACTCTGATCATAATCCTCTCTACAAGAAAATATTCACTAGATCTGTAACTGAGCATGCCTACTTCTATCCAAGTGAAGTATCTGGAAAGTGTGCCAAGATCCCATAAGAACATGAGAAATGAAAATATACCACTACTATGTAAACTATAAGTCCATCCCATGAGGTATTCCCTATATAAACTAAAACCAAGTGAAACATAGATGAATTGGTGCAAAAGAGGGTTGGCTTGCTCCATCATGCCAACATGCAAACAACTTCTCCAAGGACAAACAATGCCAGGATCCCATTGCTTATATGGAACCCCTGTGTATAGGAATACCATCCAGCAAAATATGTTAAGCAAAAGAGTGCCTGGATCCCACTTTTCATGCTGTATCTCCCCAAACATTAGTAACAAGAAAAAATCAGCATCATTTGAAATGTTGGGAAAGATGAAAACATCATACCACCATATTGGAAAATCATCCTTTCCAATGCAAACTTGAACCTTTGAGGGCCCCTCAATCAATATATGCAACTCTCTAATGTAGGGATGAATCAAATAAATACTATGCATCCCCAAATATTACTCCAAAAGTGAGGCCACATTTCCACTAGTCGTTCCATTCCAACTGAAATGTTCTCATGTGACCAATGCACACAAGGAACAAGTGTGGTATACATGAAACTCAAGTGACAAGGGTGAGGATCCCATGTCCTAAAATGTTGCTTCAAAAGAGAGTACGTTGTATCAAAATCAATCATGTTCATGTTTCCCTCAAATAACGAGGTATCATGGTCTCTATGGAACTCAACAGGTGCTCTGCTCTTCATCCAATGGCTCAACTCTCTGCCATTGATCCATGGGTGTAAAACTCCATGAATTGACCCATGTTAGATTTTTATAATTCAATTTAGCATTATCTTAGGATCTTTAACTGAGAGAATAAAAAGCATGACAATCAAACACAAGAGACAATAGCCACAAATATATTCCTCGAGGAAACCATAAAGGAGAAAACCCCGCAAATTCCTTAGAGATAGAATCAACACCAAAATCAAAACCCCAAAATAGTAAGATGATCTGCCAACAGTAGTAGTCTCTCTCTCTCTCTCTTGTCCCAGCAACTTCTTCTCTCTTAGTTACGCTCCACAACTGAGTGTGAGTGAATGTGTGATAAATAGAGAGACTCACTCTCTATTTATACTAATTCCTAACTTGACAATAACTCACTAGGGACGACTTCTATAAGAGAGTCTAATAACCCTAGGGACCCATAACTGCGGGGACTTTAACCCTTGATCAATAGGAAGGGTTATGCTCTATGACTTTACACAACTTGTTTACATTATTGAATCTCTCGATAGGAACATCAAGGCATGACATGACTCAATTACATTACATATACTTCCTAGAATAAACATCGAGGTACAATACATAAAATATACAAGTGAATAGATTCTAAAGTTACAAATACATCATAACTCCCTCTTAACTAGGAAGGTATTCTCTCAACACAATTTATCAACATAGGGTCTTCTTCTCTGTATCCACTGGATCATCATCGAGTTCTCGTCATGTTCATCTTCAAGTCATATTCATATTCAAGTCATCTTCTTCACTGGATCTGTATCATCACTCGATCTGGATCATCACTGCTGGATCGTCATCACTGGATCTGGATCATCACTGCTGGATCATCATCACTGGATCTGCATCATCACTAGATCTAGATCATCAATGTTGGATCATCATCACTGGATCTGGATCATCACTTGATCTCGATCATCACTGAGTCATTATTATAGCGGATTTCACCACTCTAGGTGAATCCCACTTTGTATGGCCTTCCCTTGTCCCGCTGCAGACTCTTTAGACCCCATGGACCATATTTTATCCTTTGATGTTTCCTTAATCATCCCTAAAACTATATAAAAAATGATATACGTGGATTTTTACCCGATAACTGCGTACATACGTGGGTTTGACCCCTATAACCGTGTACATCTGGATGTGTGCATAGTCCAAATCCTTTTGGAGTTTTCCTTGACATGGATCCGACTCATTCAACTCCTGGCCTTCCATATGCCTTGAGATCGCTCGGATTCGACCCTTCGTTATCCCTTGTGAAGCTATATAAGGAACCCCTTGGTACATTGAAGGCATATAGAGAGATTGAGAGCAACGAAACTATAGTCCATTGTTGCCGGAATTTATACTTGAGTTTGCATCCCTTTGTCCCTTGGAGCACTTTTGTGTTCTTCCCAAGCTTGCCTTTTGCTAGTGAGCTTGCTATCGTGAGATGGAGGATTGAGGTGGTGGAGGCCTAAGTGGGGGATTCAGTTTCTCTGGTTCGCAGACGTGCCGTCAGAGGTTGTATCTATCTTGTAATCTCTGATTTATATTAATAAAAACTATCTTTTCCTGTCCAATGATGTGTATTTGATTGAATATTGTATCCATTGGAATATGTCAAATGCTTTTACATTATTGATTATATATGCTAGAATAGATCTAACACCATGATATATAGTATGCTTGTATTATTTACTTGTTGTTGAGGAAGTGTTATATCAATTCAATATGAAGATTGGAAAGCTCAACGGGGATCTACTTCAACGTCCGGAATAAGGTACGAGGTCTAATCCTTTAGTGTTAGAAATTTTATTTCTATTGCATATTGGGAAAGATTGATTTCTGGAGTCAAAGCTGTCTGTTGTGGTACCCCAAGCCATAGGAATTTCTCTCCGTAACAGAATTGGCAACTCCGCTGGGGACTTCCTAGTCATTTTGCCTTTGGGGGTTTTATCGGTACAATGGACTTCATATTATTGACTTGCTCTTGGTTTCTCCCTGTTTCTGTGTAAAATTTTATAGTATGTTTTTCCATTGACACTCCCATTTATTGGTTTGGCCTTGGCCTACTTTTTACCACTGCCTTCTCTATATACACGGGTTTTTGACCAAAAGTCACGTACATACGCGGATTTTTGGCCAAAAGTCGCGTACATCCTCCCTTTTGGTTGAGTTTGATGTTGTGGGAAGTTGTTGGGTGGGTTGTGAGTGTGGTTGGGTCTTCCTTGGGTCTGATGTTGTCTATTGGATGTTTTTTTTGTGACCAAAGACTGATTTTTCATTGATTTTTCTTTAAAAGTAGTTTTAGTCATTTTTCCTTTTTGTTTTGCCATTAGTGCATTACTCTTTTTGTCTTGGTGTCTTGCTGGGATTGAATTTTATACTTGCTGCAGAGACTGAGAGTTTTATATGACTTTTATTGCATTTTGCATTCTTTTATATTGAAAAATACAAATTAGTTGCACTCTTAGTTGCATCTTAGATATGGATTTGAGGAGGTACTTGCATTGGATTGCTTGGATGAGAGTTATATTTAGGATTTCATATAGGAAGGATTGCATTGGCATTCAGAAAGGAATATATATTTATGCATCTCATGTAGTGGCATACCCTATTTTTCATTTGACAAAGATTGCACTTAGCATTGTTTGTTATGGTGTGCATATTTACTTCACTGCTGAGTCATAACTTCACTAGTTGCATGGCCATTTCCCTTTGAGTAATTACAGCCAACTAAAATCAACGCTAAATTAAAATGAATTACACTCTTTTCTTTTCTAGGGTGCACCAACAAGCTTAGGTTTTAGGATCTTGGAATAGTTCATTGTAAGTCAATTCTCCAAGATCACTAAACAACAACATCTAGGTGTCTGTCCAAGGAGTGTGTGAAATCCTTGGTATAACCATCGTTCTCAGGATCCTCCTCTCAAACGGGAGTTAAGCACAAGGCAGTGTGAGTGGTTATTGATTGGGATGACCCCCAGTCATAACTGAGTAGCACCGGAGATATTTCCAGGATTGTATTCGTATCTGGGGGATCTTTCGAGAGTTTCGTGCTTTGCTACCCTGCCCATACGATCAATCCCGCCTGCGACTGTCCGCCTGAGCATTGATTATATTGAGGTGACCTTAATGGCCTTACCTAGGATATTGAGGGGGTACTTGTAGAGGTTATTCTCCGGGTGTCCCGACCAGGTAGAGGTCGGACAGCACAGTTGCTTTATGCGTTGAAGCTAAGGGCCACTATAATTGGTTACGTACCTCCACTTGTAGTGTATGGGAGTTTCGAGCCTCTCCTAGGTGAGACATACCTGCTGCATTCGGGAGCTCACATATCCCCCCCCTTGGTTTTCTTGTATTTTGGCTGCAGATTCTCTTAGGAGTGTGCTCTTTGTGCGCTAGCTGGCCTTTGGGATCGTGGTTACTTGAGTATATTTATGCTCTCTTGAGTTTGGGTCCTTTTATTTTTGGCATGCCTAGTATCCTATCACCCATCCTTGGTCCTAGTACAGACCCTGGTGTCAGACTTGGGGGCATCACAGCCCCTTACCGAGTTCATAGATTTGGGAATGGTCATCTTCCATCCTCTACTCCATTTGTGGAGGATTTTTATTCCCTTCGCTCGGTCTTTACATCAGTGGTCACCTTCATGGGGGTGGTAGAGGATGTGTGAATGTTGGGTCTACACCTTACTTTCCTTTTTATGTCCCATCATTCACCGCATTGTTTCCTTTGGGAGTAGTTGTCATGATCATTCCTCCTTATATCCTATAGTTTGGATTCTTTATTGACTATGTTGGGTTATGTTGAACTAATATGGTTGTCATGTAGGGTCCAGTTTCTATACACTCTCTCCGAGGTTTCGACTCGTTCATGCCTATCACAGGTATTATGTCTGAACTGGCATATAGGTTAGGATTTCGTATCCGTTTGCACTTATGCATTGCCTTATGACCGTTCCATCTTAACCGTAGGTACGAACCCATTCCATGGTATCATGGAACCTTCATGCTACTGTTAGAAGTGGTACTATGTGCATGGTAGAGCTTTCCTCTACATGGGTGTCCTAGTTAACTCCCCTTTGCATTTGGTACCCATGTTGTGAGTCCTCTCTTAGGTCCAGGAGTCCGTTGTATAGTAATGCCATGACATTTTGCAAGAGCCTCATACTCCTCTTGATCTTATGCTAGCCTGTTTCCCTCTGGACTCCCCCTATGTCAAGTTGTGAATGCATTATCATGAGCTTTTCCTGCCTTATTGAGCTTTATGCCGGCTCCCCTGACATTGCGTTTCAGCCATATAGCCCGAGCTTGTCTCATGTCTAGCCATGCAAAGCCATTTTTTTTATCCTTCACAGCTTGATTCCCTTTTTACCTGGAGGGGATTTTCCCCCGAGTGTCGATATCCTACACATGTATCCTTGCATTGAGCATGGGTATGTTCCACTGCTTGGAAGTAGTTTGTTTTCCCTGATGAAACTCGTCTCCTCCTATTTTGTAACTATAAAGCTAGTTTATTCTTTTTTCAAGCTTTTCAAATAATTGAAAAAGTCCAAAAAAAATAAAAAAACCAAAAAGCAGGACAAGGAAAGATGTTATCTTTAGCAGTTATCGAGTCGTGTCGCCTTCGAACAGAGCACTGTATATCACATCCATTGGTTGGGTTATAGTTTGACTTAGGAGCTGTACTCGTTTATTTGAGTTTATCTCCACCGACTGGTTAAGCTTCCAGTCCCTATGGAGCCTCTGTTGATGCCTCTTGTGTCACAAAGATGTCCCAATTTGTATATCGAGTCTATACTGCCTTTATTCAGTCACCATATCGCATTCTACTCTTGTTCGAAGGAAGTTGAAACCTGTGTCGGCCATTCCTCAGTTATCTTGACTTTGCATGTCGGCCATTCCCAATACAGTTACTGGTTCACGCACTTTATGATCGAGTCCTTCCACATTAGACAGCTTTGCTGAGTACCTCATGTTGGATGATGGGGGATGCCTTAATGCCCTCCTTCCAGTGGATTTCATCCCATCGAATTTAGATCATTTATTCTGGGATTGGAATCTAGAGTCCTTTTGAGTGCCTTGAGACTTGCAGTCATCAGTGGCAGGTTCTCTCGCTATCGACAGTTTCTTGGGAATACATCAATGTCCCCTGATCTATGGATTCTCTCAAGTGTTTGACCTCAACACATTTATTCACACTTGTTAGTTTGCACTCTAGTACCTTGATTCCCATTATCATTATCGGTGGGTAATCTCGTGTCCGTTAATGGTATACATCAATGACCGGTAATCAGACGATGGACTACTATGTTCGACCTCGACACCTCTATTCGCATAGTAGTACATGTACTCGTAACGGTTTGTGTATAAGACCTTCTAGACTGGTGGCATCTCTTATATGCTACCTCCTTGATCGTGCCAATGTTCATGATATTTCAGCTCTCGTGACTTGATTCCAGTGTATGTCAGACATTTCCAGCCACTATGGAGATCTTGCTCTATTGTATATCTTCAGCCATCTTGGAGATCATGGTACTTTGTATATCTTCATCATGAAGATTCTGATCTATGTATATTGTACGTGGCGATGACCACATATGTGATATCATGTATTATGCCTATTCATGGCCATTGTACTCTTATGTATCTGGGACTGCTATATGTACTTGCAGTTATGCGCAGAGTTGTATCATTATACTATGTTGATTGGGTGGCTGGTCTTCCATTTGGGATCCTTCATCACTCCACTTCTAGGATGGACTTATAATGTATTTCAGCCATCGTATGACCCCTCTAACCTCACACATTAGGGGGCATCTGTTATAGCGGATTTCACCACTCTAGGTGAATCCCACTTTGTATGGCCTTCCCCTGTCCCGCTGCAGACTCTTTAGACCCCATGGACCATATTTTATCCTGTGATGTTTCCTTGATCATCCCTAAAACTATATAAAAAATTATATACGCGGGCTTTTACCTGATAACCGCGTACATACGCGGGTTTGACCCTTATAACCACGTACATCAAGATGAGTGCATAGTCCAAATCCTTTTGGAGTTTTCCTTGACATGGATCTGACTCATTCGACTCCTGGCCTTCCATATGCCTTGAGATCGCTCAGATTCGACCCTTCATTACCCCTTGTGAAGCTATATAAGGAACCCCTTGGTACATTGAAGGCATATAGAGAGATTGAGAGCAACGAAACTATAGTCCATTGTTTCCAGAATTTATACTTGAGTCTGCATCCCTTTGTCCCTTGGAGCACTTTTGTGTTCTTCCCAAATTTTCCTTTTGCTAGTGAGCTTGCTATCGTGAGATGGAGGATTGAGGTGGTGGAGGCCCAAGTGGGGGATTAAGTTTCTCCGGTTCGCAAACGTGCTGTCAGAGGTTGTATCTATCTTGTAATCTCTGATTTATATTAATAAAAACTATCTTTTCCTGTCCAATGATGTGTATTTGATTGAATATTGTATCCATTGGAATATGTCAAATGCTTTTACATTATTGATTATATATGCTAGAATAGATCTAACACCATGATATATAGTATGCCTGTATTGTTTACTTGTTGTTGAGGAAGTGTTATATCAATTCAAGCTGAAGATTGGAAAGCTCAACGGGGATCTACTTCAATCATCCGGAATAAGGTACGAGGTCTGATCCTTTAGTGTTAGACATTTTATTTCTATTTCATATTGGGAAAGATTGATTTCTGGAGTCAAAGCTACCTGTTGTGGTACCCCAAGCCATAGGAATTTATCTCCGTAACAGTCATCATCACTGGTGCTATCTCTCGATTCTTCTCGTCATAGGAAGTTCTACAGAGCCAGTCCTTTTTCATGCTGGTTGTAGGCCTAGCCTCCATGTAGGTCTTCTTCAGCGCTTTTATCTAACCCTAAGTCAAAATGGCCCACCCAACACTTACATCTGACCATGAGAGGAACACATCCAAGAACCATGTTAGAAAGGCATGCCCAGCAGTCACATCTGACCATGGGAGGAACACATCCAAGAACCATGTCAGAAAGGCATAGAACTCACATCCAATCATGGGAGGAACACATCCAAGAAACATACCGGAAAGGCTCAACACTCACATCCGATCATGGGAGGAACACATCCAAGAACCATATCGAAAAGGCTCAGCACTTATATCTGACCATGGGAGGTACACATCAAAGAACCATGTTAGAAGGGTTCAACACTTATATCTAACCATGAGAGGAACACATCCAAGAACCATGTTATAAGGGCTCATCACTTATATCTAATAATGGGAGGAACACATCCAAGAACCATGTCAGAAGGGCTCAGTACTTATATCTAGCCATGTGGGGAACACATCCTGCATCCATGCTAGAAGGGATCAACACTTATATCCAGCCATGTGGGGAACACATCCCACATCCATGCTATAATGGCTCAACACTTATATCTAGCCATGTGGGGAACACATCCCACATCCATTCTAGAAGGGCTCAACACTTATATCTGATCATGTGGGAACACATCCCACAGTCTCCTCAGAATGGATCTGCACTTATATCTGATCATGTGGGAACACATCCCACAGTCACATTATAATGGCTCTGCACTTACAATTGATCATGTTGGAACACATCCCATAGTCACATCAGAATGACCCTACACTTACATCTTATCATGTGGGAACGCATCCCACAGTCACATCAGAATGGCTCTACACTTACATCTGATTATGTGGGAACACATCCCACAATCACATCAGAATGGCCCTGCACTTATATCTGATCATGTGGGAACACATCCCATAGTCACCTCAGAATGGCTCAGCACTTACATCTAACCATGGAAGGAACCAATCCTCTCACCATGTTAGAATGGCCCACGGACTCATCACTTCCCTTTGGAGGGAACCTTGATTTGCAGAACACCAAGCTTCTCCCTGAAGTACTCAAACTTCACTTTGTCCAATGGCTTAGTCAACACATTAGCTATTTGTTCATCCGTCGCGACATATTGGGGCTTCACTTCTCCTCTCTTCACCATATCCCTAATATAGTGATATTTGATCTCGATATGCTTCGAATTGTCATGGAACACTGGGTTCTCAAACAACATCACACAACTCTGGTTTTCGCAATGTATACAAGTAGTATCCAACTAGAGATCAAATAAATCATATAGTAACTTCCTTAGCCATACTTCCTCACAACTAGCTAAACAAGCCACGACATAATCTGCTTCAGCTGTACTGAGTGCCATGCAAGGTTGTTTCCTACTAAACCAAGAGATCATACTTGATCCCATACTGAAGCAGCACACTGAAGTGCTCTTTCTATCGATGGCACTGCCTTCCTAATCTGAATCAACATAACCTTCCAGGTTAATCTTCTGATCAGCCTTATACTTGAGCCCATAATCAACTATACCCTTTAGGTACCTCAGAATATGCTTTGCAGCAATCAAATGAACATGTCTCGGATCCGTTAGAAACTGGCTCAAGGTGTTCACAATAAATCAAATATCTGGTCTCATATTTTTTAGGTACATCAAGGACCCAATCATCTGACAATACATCATAGCATCAACCATCTTTGATGAAGCATCACTTAGAAGCTTCATATTCGATTCCATGGGTGTGGTCATGGCCTTGCATTCCATCATCCCGAACCTCTTCAAGATCTCTAGTGCATACTCCCCTTGTCTGAGGGAGATTCCATCCACATTTTTCCACACCTCCATGCCTAGAAAATAGTGCATCATACCCAAGTCCTTCATTTTGAACTCAGCAGCAAGCTTCCTCTTTGTATCAGCAACCAACCCATCCATACCTGTTACAAATAGATCATCTACATATAATAGGAGTATCACTGGGTTCCCATGTTCAACCTTGTAGTAAAGGTTGGAATATTCTTTACTTTTGGTAAAGCCCAAACTAGACAGGAAGCTATCAATTCTTCTGTACCATGTCCTGGGTTCCTGTTTCAAACTATATAGGGATTTCTTCAATTTACACACATGAGTCTCCATGTCATGTGTCTCAAAACCGAGTGGCTGCTCCACATACACTTCCTCTTCCACTACACCATTCAAGAAAGTAGTCTTGACATCCATCTGGTGTATCTTCCATTTCATCACTGTAGCCAGAGAAAGTACTGATCTGATGGAAGTGTATCTAGCTACAGGTGCAAAAGTTTCTTCATAATATATTCCTTCTTTCTAGGAGAAGCCATGAGCCACAAATCTTGCTTTATATTTTTCTATGCTGTCGTTTGCAGCATGCTTGATCTTGTAGATCCATTTGGAAGTTACAATAGACTTCCCTTTGGTCTAGGGACAATATCTCAAACATCATTCTTCATGATCGATTCATACTCTTCGATCATAGAATCCTTGCATTCTTTCCTTTCTGCCACTTCTTCATAGTTGGAAGGTTCTTTATCGGTGAAGTCACATAATAAGGCTACATAACCGGAGCAGGACTTGGTTCTTCTCTTTTCTCTGTGATTTTTTCTGGAGCCCCATATCTTTCTGCACCTTGGATAGCTTCTCGTACCCAAGTAGGTTTCCTCTTGTGAGGATTCTTCTCCTAAGGTGGATCTATAGGTTCTTGAGGTTCTTGTATTTCTTAATCTTCTTGAATCCTGGGATGTATATTCTGTAAGCCTTCGAGCTTTTAGAGTATCCCACAAATATACCCTTCCTTCCTGAAGGATCAAACTTTTCCCTCTTTTCTTTCGGAATGTGTATGTACATTGGACAACCGAATATTCTGAGATGGTTGAATTCTGGTTTCTTGCCGAAAAAGACTTCTTCAAGTGTCTTGTTCTCGAGTACTTTGTATGGAGTACGGTTTTGTACATACACCACTATTCTGGAAGCTTTTGTTCATAGATGCATGGGAAGATCTTGATCATGAAGCATGGCCCTTGCGGCTTCCATGATCGTTCTATTCTTTCTTTCTGCAACCCCATTCTGTTGTGGATTATATTGAGTGGTTAACTCCCTCTTAATCCCTGAATATTTGCATAATGCTTTGAATTCATTTGATATGAATTCTCCACCATTATCTGATCGAAAGGGTTTTGATCTTCTTTTCTGTATGGTTCTCGATCAAGGCTTTGAATTCCTTGAACTTGTTGAATACTTCATCTTTGTTCTTCAAGAAGTATATCCATGTCCTCCTAGAAAAATAATCAATAAAAGAAACATAGTATATATACCCTCTTAATGAAATGGATGACATCAGACCGCATACATCAGAGTGGATGATTTCCAAGATTCATTTTTCCTTGCTCTCACTACTTGGAAATGTCTTCTTTGTGTTCTTTCCTTTTGCACATCCTTTGCAAAAACCATCATGTTTTGCATGAATTTCTGGAAGACCTTCAACAACTTTGCTTGCAATTGGTAGTGCTATGTAATGCAAATGTGCAAGCCTTCTATGCCAAAGTTCATTTGGTTCTACTGAGTCATGAACCAAAGCTTGTTCTGGTTGGCCCTTCAATTTGTATGGACCTCCCTTTTGTTACCTAATCACTACTGCATCATCAATAGTCTTTCCCTTTGGCCACATGAGAAATTGGCCATCTACAAATTCAACCCTCATGCCTTTTTCATCCAATGCAGATATGGAGAGGAGGTTCTTCATAAGTCCTGGTACAAACAAGGCATCTTTCATCGTCATAGACTTTCCAGAGGCTAGCTTATAGGAGGATTCCCCACTACCTTTTATTGGATACTGGTAGTCATGTCCAAGTTTCACCTTGTGGGGTGATTCATGTTTTGATAATTTCACAAAGGATTCTTTGAATCCTATCATATGTTTGGAATCCCCACTATCTATAAGCCAATCATTGCTTCCATGTGTGATTATTCCTGTGAGAGCAGAAATCAAGACATATTCTTCATCACTTGAATAATCATTACTTTCTTGCTTGATTCTCTTTGTGGAAGGTGTATCATCTTCTGCAGCATGAGTATGATGTCTTATCTTGTTTCCCTTCTTCTTATGAGAGTTATATTTGTTTCTAGGACAATATTTGGAAAAGTGTCCTCTTTCATCACATGTATAGCATCTGAATTTAGATAAATCTCTTCTAGTATTATCTTTCTGGTGGAAGTGCTTACCTTTGGGGTGATGAGATTTTCTTCTTCTTTTCTTGGAGTGTACTGTAAGATATTGATCTTCAATTACCATATTTTCTTCTTGAGCTACTATCTGAGCTTCTTCTTGTGAGAATTATTCCCATGGTCTACTGAAATTGACTAGCTTCTTTCTGGCATAGATCCCTTGAATAAAGGAGTCCCATGATCTAAGGAGACCATTCAAGGTGGTCATCACAATTTCTGTATTCTCCACTTCTTCATCTACTGCTTCAAGCTATTCCTTGATATGAGAGACTCTTGAAAAGTAAGAATGGATGGTTTCTGCATTCTGGATCTTTACATTCTTCAATTGGCTTCTTAGAGTCGTCTTCCACTTTATGTTCTTCCCTTCAAACAGTTTGGTCAAGGCATCAAACATAGCTTTAAGTGTCTTTAGGGAGGACACCTGTGGTATGAGGTGATCCTTGATTGAATCAGCAATAATATTCTTAGCCATGACCAATTTATTCTTATGTAAGGTCTTAGACTCATCTCCCTCTGGAACTAGAACCTCTTTATTGATTTAAGAGTCCAACTCATTTTCTTCCAGGACTAGGGAGATCCTATACTTCCAGGCTCAGAAGTTCTCAACTCCCTCAAGCTTTTCATCAAGCTTGGTATGATGAGACATCTTAATAGAGAACCTCAAATGGAAATGCAAAATATTTATATCTTACCAGGTCAAGATGTCAGAACTGGATCTTGAGTTGAATTTCTGTAGAGCTGGTTCAGGAGCAAGTTAGGGTTTGACTTTTCCAGAATTCTACCCAACCAAAAACTTTGATCTTGATCTCTAAACTTCGATTTTGAGGAGGAGATAAATCCAGGCCTTGGATCACTTAAAAATTCCACTTCTGTGGAAATCCCTAATTTCCGGTAGTAGTGTTGGGTAAAAAATTAAAAATGCTCAGAATCATATTCTACTTCGACAAAAAGATGAGCCCTGGAGAGGAGAGTCATCCCAACCTTATTTCGCTGAAAATATGTGGAGAGAGATCCAAAAAGTAGGAATACCTAGTTTCCGCAGCTGCACAGTGTCTTGTTCTCAGGTTAGCTCTGATACCATGTTAGATTTTTATCATTCAAGCCAGCATTATCTTAGGATCTTCAACTGAGAGAATAACAAGCACAACAATCAAACACAAGAGACAATAGACACAGAGATTTTTCTCTGGAAAACCATAAAGGAGAAAACCCCGCAACTTCCTCAGAGATAGAATCAACTCCAAAATCAAAACCCAAAAATAGTAAGATGATCTCTCGACAGCAATAGTCTCTCTCTCTCTCTCATGTCCCAGCAACTTCTTATCTCTCAGTTATGCACTACAACTGAGTGTGAGTGAATGTCTAATAAATAGAGAGACTCAATCTCTATTTATACTAATTCTCGACATGACAATAACTCACTAGGGCCGACTTCTCTAGGAGAGTCTAATAACCCTAGGGCCCCACAACTGCGGGGAATTTAACCCTTGATCAATAGGAAGGGTTACCCTCTATGACTTTACATGACTTGTGTACATTATTGAATCTCCCGATAGGAACATCGGGGCATGAAATGACTCAGTTACATTACAGATACTTCCCAAAATAAACATCGGGGTACAATCCATAAAATATACAAGTGAATACATTCCAAATTTGCAAATACATCAACAACCCACACATTGAAAGTAAGTGTAGATATGATTCCTTCTTGTCAAAAGTGGTTGCACACACATTCCTTTACTATTGCTTGTAAATCACAGAAAAATCAGCGATATTAAAAATAACTTTCTTGCAACAAGACATAAAAAATTTACCTTCCAGATTTTCCTCTTCAGTGATTCCTCTATCCAACCATCCAGTGGATGAATCATAGATATTTCTTACTGATTTATATGATCTATAATCAGCCATATCTTATGCAATAGGATATATCTCCCATGGGGACAAATCATGATCCCCTTGTTGTACATGTGACAAAAACAAAAAAAAATTCTTCACCCACCCTTCATTCCCCATTGGTCTTGTTGAATCTAGGACATGTGGGAAGGAACTATGAACCATCTTTGCATGTCTGCAACCTTTAGTAATCAGAATTATGGGTGCAATTTTTTCATTATTGGCTGGCCCAAATTGGGTTCTCTCATCCCACTCTTCCATGGGAGAGTGACTGTGTTCAAGGAACAACTCAAGTTTCTTGGGAAAGAAATCAAGTGCTTGGTTCTCATAAAACTGTTTTGCACACTCTTCAAGAACATACCGGATATAATGCTCCTCATGTTCCACCCACTCATGAGGTTCCTCCATGTATTTTTTCATGCCATTTACCCAAAAGGGATGACTCTTAGGAAAGATTGAGGATTCTGTCAATTCTTTCCACTCTTGCTGGAATTGTTCTATCTTCATTTGTGATTCTAAGAGGGAACTTTGAGTGTATCTGAAATAATATTGGGTGGCCAACAAATCACCTTTGAGCTTCTAGTTCTCTTCTTCATATATGCAAATACTTTCTCCATCATGCAATAGCTCAACAAGCTCAAACATGTCATTTTTATCTGAAAGCAATTGTGAGAAATTACCTTTGATTGTGGACATTGCTTTCTGGATATTCTCCATGGATTCAAAGGAAGATTTGTCTTCCATTAGAGTATCTTGCCAACACATCTTTGAAACTAAAGCATGAATTTCATGGAGAATTTTCAGGGCTTCTTGGATCTTCTGTTCATCCATCTTCAATGACCCTGCAAGAAGATGAGGTTCTTGTAGATGTTCCTCCTCTTCATTTTCCATCACCGGATCACTTTCATGCAGTGCAATTGAGGTTTTTGAAATATGATACATATGTTGTTGCTGCAATATATTCATATTTTAAGTCCTCAAAAACATAATTTGGGTTGCAACTTAAGTGCTCATTCATCCTTGGTGCACTAGAAAGATATTCTCTCAAATTTTCATCCCTCATACTGCATTCATTTTTTACACCATAATTATGAACCTCATCACTAAGGGACTCAACCATTCTGAAATTTTCACTAGAAGTGGCTTCCATATCATATTTACACGAGGACACATAAAAATCAGAATTTACTAACTCGCAATGTGTCAATGTGTCATGTGGTGGAATTATGATGGCTTGTTCACCCACCCAATTCTCTAGTGCACACCTTATTGAGATGTGCTCAGTTTCTGCTTCGTTGTGAAGCTCAAGGGGTTACTATAAATATGAATTGTGTTTCTCTTTTGGATCAAATCCAAAATATATATTTCCATCATCAATCTTCCCCACCTCTTCTGCACTTATCTTGAAATCAACCACAAAGAAATTTGGAGGCATTTCACCTTCCACGTTACCAATAACTAGACGTTGGACTGTTAGATTTTTAGTGGTGCATGGATATTCTCCATCTCATTCTAACAAACGATTTGGTGAATCATAATCCTCATGGATTCTGTAAATAGGATGATCTCTCTTTGGGGAAAACCCAAATAATCTCTCAAAGAAACCATGTACAGATGGCGCTAATGAATCTTCACTTTTGGTCCTCTTTTCTTCCCCTTTACTTTGAGAAGTGGAACAACTTTGTTCCTTTCTTGATGGATTATTAGTATTCAAAGAACCTACATGTGTTAATGTTTTTGAAAACATAGACTCTCCATATTTATTTCCTTCATGCTGAGAGACACTACGACTCCCTTCTCCATGTTTTCTTGCTAACTGCTTGGCAAGGAATTCTCTAGTCTCTTGATATGACTGGATGATGCATATTTCATCCATTCCAATGTTATTTGCATAAAAATTCTTAAATATTCCTGATCATCCATTTATGAATGCTTTTCTTCCTCATACAACTGAAAGTCTGAATCTTCCATAATTGGAACTAATTCCACAACTACAACTTGAAGATATTGCTAAGCTACTTTTCCATTTAGAGTTACTTTCCATAGGATGAGCCAAGGAAAGTGCTCTCAAACCATAGTGATGTCCCAAGTATGGTGTGCAGACCTAAACACTTTAATTCTATAATTTTACTTAAACAATTCTGAAATTTTAATTGGTTCAAACAAAGCCTTCTCGGATTGGGCAAAAAAAGGGTTTCTTCTGGGAAAATTTGCAGAGGATAAGAGTGATCAGTGGGAAAAAAATATATATATTTCATACATGGAATTTCCTCTCCCCTAACACATTTATATCTTGTTCCATTTAGGTTTCAGATTCCGCACCGCAGAAACCTACTACCATGGTTCTAGGTAACCAAACTGTGAAACTAAGGAGAGTAGTTCGGTCTGTTTCAACCAGCGGATTTTGGAAAATGGAAGAGGTTTGTGCCATCCTTAATGTAACATAAAAAAATTATTTAGACATTTTTCTAAGGTTCTATAAATTTTTAAGGAGTTTTGGGTGAATTTGGGGATTTCTGGCAGTTTTGGTCAAGGAAAACCCTGCGCAGAGGAGCATCCAAAAAGGTGGTATGAAATAAACAAAAAAATGTTTTGGAGATGGATATGGGAAGGTAGGCCTATTAATGAACCATAGGAACTGACATAGCTCAGTTTGAGTTTACAGAACTTGTCTTACATCAGTTTTAGTAAAACTAGTTATTAAAAGCTAGTAATCTAGCTAGGGTCTTAAAAAAACTATTAAATCAGCTTAAATACATTTCTGTAAAACATTAGATTTATAAAAGAGATAAATATAATCTCTCTAAACACAAATACATATTTCAATCACTTCCCTGGAATATAATATTTATTACATCACTCATATTCACTCAATCCCCCCATACATTGATAAAATAGGCCCTTTTTATGAAACTGAGACAATATTATTTACGGTCTGAGATATATGGACCTGATAAATGTAATGTTCAGAATATAATGACACTACAAAACAAAAATTACACTATTTATTAACCATTACAAAGATGCTTCAAAAATTAAGGGGCAGGAGGCCCGAATCATGACTAGCAAGGGGCTATGAGCATAAGTGAAGCATGAGATTCACTGGAGCTCGACCTGAACTTGATGGAGGCTCTAATATACTTCTGGAATATGATTCATTGGCTGACATTAGCGCTCCATAGACCTGCAATAGATAGAAAGGGATATGGAAGAGAAGGGAGGAGGGGTTTGGGGATCATGACCCAATGGTCTGAGGCACAACACTTAGAGAGTATGCTCACATAACATAACAACAATATCAAAACATCCAAATTGAATAATGGAGTTGGAATAATTCTTTTATACAATTAATGTTGACCTGTTGAGCAAGTTACTTGGCTTGGTGACCTTTGAGAATAGGTCCCCCATGAGTGGAAATACTTTCATTTCTTTTCTTTGCCTTTCTTTTCCTTATTTTTCCTCTTTTTTTGACTTTCCTCCTTTTCTAAACTTTCCTTTTTTTCATACTTTCCTGTTTTTCCTGTTTTATCCTGCTTTCTAGATTTATGCTGCTTTTTTTGAAATATTCCTCTTTTCTCATTTTTGGCAACATTTTTGGACTCTAGTGCTTACTTGACTTGGAAAGTTTATTTCCACATAATTTAATTGCATAATCAATAAAAATATTAATTGCACCAATAATATTAAATGATCCATAATTATTTATTCCCAGTAGGTAGCAACTATGGATAAATTTAAATGCACACTCCTAATTAATTAATTGCCTCATCTTAACCCCTTATTAATTATTTAATTCAATCTGTCACTAGGATCCATGAGGTTTGATCTACTTCATGGTGTTGTCAAAATGGGAACATGACACTAAACCATCTCAAAATTCGAAACCTCTCTCTTAACTCATGTATAAATAAAGGGTAGGGGTTTAGGCTAATCAATCATTCTTAGTAGAGAAAAGTTATGCTGGTGGTATGCCTTCAGATATCTTGGAGCAGCAGAACTCAGTGTCCTTGGTTTGCAGAGGAGCACTTGTTTTAGGAGTTGCGTTGTAATCTCACCATCCTTGTTTATTAATAAAGAAATTCCTTCTTCCAATATTGTGCACTCTTGTATATGTTGATTTCTAAATTATCTTATAGTTTCATTATGAATATGTTATTTCATTAACCATTGATATATATATATAAGATTCCTTTAGGAAGAACTTGTTCTTTGCAAGTGATTGGAGATACCATGGAAGTTGTGGAAACAACTAGAAGAGGAGAATATATGCTGGGATCAACCATCATAAACCAGGTTTGTTCAGTTTTCTTCCTATTCCTATTTCAATTTCTACATGGCTGATTGTCTGCAAGTTTAGTCTAGTAAGTTGGTAACCCCAGAGACCCTCGGTTATAAGGGTGTGTTTTCCTGAACAACATAGATGACGACTCCGCTAGGGAGTCCAGCTTGTTGCAGGTCCTGTTTTTAGGCTCCCTGACCAATATTTTGCTTTGTTTGATTATGTTTGTGACTTGTTTTGTTTTCTCCTTTGATTTTCAGTTTTGCATGTTCAGGGCCTATCTGTTAGTACTTTTATTTTTTTTGAAAATTTTTGACAGTGTACATGGGTTGTCTTGCTGATAGTCACGTATTTCATTTTGTACATGCGGTTTGCTTTTTGGACAATTGCATGTCACACACAAGTTTCCTTTACAACACACATGTGTTCTTGTAGGTGTCTCTGAGTTCATAGGGTTATTGCTTGTCTCTGTTTTGTGACCTCTCAGATTCTTGTGTAGGTTCTGTTCTTGACATGATACTGTAATTCTTAGGTCTATACATCTCACCGTTTACTTGACCAGTCATTTCCTTGAGTGTTTTGTGTTTGATTTTCTTCATTGGTGAATGTTGTAGGTCCTCCTACTTGGCTCAGGTCTGAGTGCTTGTGTTTTTTAGGTTATTGATCAGTCCTTGGAAACACTGTATGCTTTGTACTGATGTTAGTGGTTTGAGTAAGTCATTGTTGTCATTTTGAGTCAATTTAGTTTTTGATTGGATAGTTCCGCCAAGTCTGGTTTTGTGCCATTTCTTCCCGTCAGGTTGAAGTGCGTTATTAGAGGATCTGTTTCCATCATTTGCTTCTATATGTTTAGATTGTTCAAATGTGCTCAAGTTTACATTTATTTGCATCATAATTTTTGAAATTTTTAAAAAAAGAAAAAACATTTTCATACTTTTTGCATTAGTTTTCATTTAGTGTTCTTTTCATTATTTCTCAAGAAAAGTAAAAAAAAATTAAAGTCTTGTAGTTTATCATGCTTTGTTTAAAAAATTCATTAGCTTTCATTTTACAAGAAAAAGAAAAGAATTGGCTTAGTAGTTGCAATTTTCTTTGAAATTTTATTTTTTATATCATTTTTTGCTTTCTTTTTGCCGAGTCTATAACACCATATAGTTTTCATCCCACTACCTCTGACTAATAACAACCAATTAAAAAGAACGATTAATTAAAATTTACTAGTAAGTTTGTTTTTTTTAGGTTCATACATCAACTAGTTCATCCTAGGCTTGTGGACTAGGGATTTTTAATTGTCCATAAGTATTTGAATTATGACAATATAGTTGGCCTTTCAATAGGTAAATCCTCCTCTACATGAGACCATCTGGAAATATCCTCTCATACAGGATTTAAGAATGAGGCCATGTAAAGACTTGGATTGAGAAAATAACCCTTTGATTCCTTGTCCGAGTGTATATCAGAATGTTTATGTGTTTGGGGATCTTGTCAATACCACCCCTTGGGCCCCATGTGGTGCTGGTGTTGATAGGGTTTCAGGCCTTGCTACCATGCCCATGCATAAGGATCGCGGTTGTGACTGTTCCTCCAGACTCTTAGTGTAGTTGTGATATCCTTTAGTCTCTTGACACTAGGGATCATACACAGGTGATACCAGAAGACTATTTCTGGTATACCTTGGATGAGCTTGGAAGGTAACCTCAGTGGATAATGTGGGAGGGAGGTTGGGTGATTCCTTTGCTTACACCTAAGAGCATCTTCATGGGATGCCAAGTAACCATCTATTAGTTCTTCACTGGTTGGACCTAGGCCCTAATCATCTCAATATTTACTTTGGAAGGAATGTCTTATATCTGTTGTGTATGTATGACTTTAGGAAACTTTTAGTGAGTGTTCTTTCATTTGTCTATATTTAGTTCTCCTTTAGGTGTGTGTGAGTCAAATATTTAGATGTGGAGGACCAACCTCTCTGTAGGTCAAGAAGGTTGCAAAACCTTCCTCCATCTAATACAGTGGAGCCTCCACCACCCCCTCAAAGGTGGAGACTAGGTACTAACGGTTCATTTGAACTAGTAAGAGTTAGAAAAGTTCCAAGTGAACTAGAACTTAGGACTAACCAGGAAGATACAACTACAATAGAGATAGAAGACTTATAGGCTGATGATTTTGCAAGGAATTTTAACCCACATTTTACTAACTTAAATTATCCTATGATCATCCAAGTTCTTCATTTTAATTCACCTGTTATTGGTATTCTTGTGACCAGAGTTATGGCTAGATCTGGAGAGGGTATTTCTACCCCCACTTCATCCATTTTGGATGGAGGAGTTCCACCTCCGCTGGTTGGTAATCCAAGACCAAGTGCACCTATTGCACCCTTGTCACCAAGTAGTCGGGTGGTTCAACCACCGATGTCCTCTAATGTAGTTGGTCCTTCTAGTGGGGTAGTCACTAGGATTCCCAGTGCACCTTTTGCTTCCCCCTCCTTCATGCATACTACTCAGAGTGGTCCAAGCAGACCCTCCTCGTTTATCCATGGTTTCCTGTGGAATGAGGGGAACATTCCCCCATCCACTCCTTTTGTAGGTCCTACACCTTCATATGTGGGAATGCAATTTTGAAACACAAATTATTATGGCTAAGGTTTCCACACACCCGTTTTGACCCCTTTCATGAGCTCTCCCTTTTCGCTTTTTAGTGGAGGGATACCTGCTCCTGTCTTTCAAACTCTAGTTTCATTTGGAGCATCTCAAAGCACTTATAGTGCACAACACACAAGTAATATACTAGATTACAAGTGCAATCCTTTTCAAAGTAGTTCAACTACTTCACAACCAATGGCTTGGGGAAACCCCACCTTTATGTTTGGGAACCAAGGGGCAGTTCCTTCTACATTCCAGACTCATGCTTTTCAAACTCTGGTTAGGCCTAAACTTCCCTTCCTGGAAACTTTAAACTTGCAAGACTTTTCCAAGTTGATGAATGACCTGGTACAACATAGTGCTGCATGGCAACCTGTTTCGATTAAGTTACCTTGATACATTCCTATGTTTGAAGGAAAAGCTGGGGAAGATCCAGGTTCCCATATAAGCACTTTTCACTTATGGTGCTCTTCAAACTCACTAAACAATGACTCTATTTGTCTGAGGCTGTTCTAGAGGACCTTGACTCATGTGGCATAAAAAGGGTATATTGAACTTCCCTTTTCCACATATGACAATGTTTTTGACTTAGCAACTGTGTTTCTCAACCAATTCCAGCTTCCTAACTGATATGATGCCGACACATATTTGTTGTCGACTTTTCAGAAAAACAAAGTCACCCACATCTCGGATCACATCCAAGAGTGGCAAAGATGGAAGAGGCTTAACAAAGCCACCATACCCCCGAGTTATTATTAGAGTAGTGCTTCAAATATTTACTACCTTATATATCTAAGGATGTATCCACTTTGGGGGTAACCACAAAGGAAGAGGCTATCCTCAAGGCCCAAGAGTTAAATTTGATTTATGCTTAGTCTTGGATCGTGAATGATATTATACCTGAGGCACCACAGTCTACCAATAGTGGCGATAAAACCAAGGCTAGACCTGATGCTAATGGTGTGGTCAGTTTAGTTAATTCTCCCACTATAGAGTCACTGGCCAAGTAACTCCATGAGTTGTCAGTGAAGCAATATATAGTGGAGGCAACAAAGGCTGCCACAAATTGCAATTTTTTTTGCGCAATCTTCTTAGAAGAGAAATCAGCAGCCCAATGGGAAAAATAATAAAGGGAAGAAGGGTGAGGGTAATCAAAACAAGTCGAAACCCATGAACAATGCTTATGGGGGGTAAGAAAGATAAGAATAAGGTGAATTTTCCTTGCAATTTGCGCCAAGGAGACAACCTGACCCATCAATTCCCTCTTATTGACTAAGCCTAGAAGTTTCTTAAAAACCAACAACCTACTGTCCTAAAGGATCCATTTCCCCAAGTACAGAATGCAACTTCTATTTCTAATGTATCTAGGGGAACTCCTAGTGCCCCTCTTGATCAGAACTATATCAACATGGTACGATAAAATACCTTACTATAGACAAGAAATAATAATTATGAAGCGAAGGATTTAGAGAAGGGTAAGACGATTGCTGAAACTTCTAACCCTCTCACTATAGAGAAACCTGGTGATCCAATGCCTAAGATACCGAAAGGTGTCTTTAAAAAATAATTTCACAATCCTAACTCTAGGGCTACTTCCAAATAATCTATAGTTGAATATTTGGCTCAAACCCCATGTGCAATGTCAGCATTGAAAGTGTTATAGAGTTGTCCTGCTTAGTAGGATGTCCTCTTAGAAACTTTAGGCAGTATGTATTCATCGAATCTCTTGGAGAAGTTTAATATGTGAAATGTTAAGATTCTCCTACCACATCATGTGCCTTTGTCAGTAGATGTTGTTCATGGAAACAATTCATTGGACACACATTTGTTGAAAAAGGTGCTTTCATGTGTGTAATGTCAAATTCTTGCTGGAAGGCTTTAGGTTCCCCAGAGATAGTTCCATCAAATACCTTACTTACTCTTTCGACAGAAGGTCATTCTGTCCACATGGTATCCTACCAGCTTTTGAGATTGATCTAGAAGGGAAAGTAATGGTTGTTGAAGTAGAGGTGATTGATGCTCCTTTGGACTTTAACTTGATTTTAGGGAGAAGGTGAACTTAATCCATATGTGCGATTGACTCGGTTGTTCTACGAGTGGTGGTTGTTCCACATGAAGGGAAGTTGGTTACTGTTGACCAACTCAGTTTCACTTGAAAGGGTTGTTTGGAAACTAATGAGTCCACTGTACCTTTGGTTGACCAGGTTAAACCGACTAATGAGAGCTTGGGGGATGGAATGTATTCATTGTTAATGGGTACATTTGATATCATATCCCATATAAACTATCTAGGTTCTACCAATGTAGGGAAGTCTATCGTGACGGTTGTCGATAAAACAGATCCTTGGGTCCTTCTTTCTTGTTATGAACCTGAGGTGCCCTTATCGACAGTGGAAGTGGCTTATCAAGTTGTTGTTAAAACCACTGTCGATTCTATCATGACTCCTTCTACAGTCTCAAAGGAGTCGAAAGAAGATTATCTGCCTTCCTAGGCAGAGAACTCTTTATATTTGTATGACTACTTAGACATGGTTTTTCCTTTGGATGAATCCATTTTGGAAGCCATGAGTGGGCAAGATAAGATTTGAGAAGGTCTTCACCACAAATCCTACTTTCTTCAAGAATTGAGTAGAATTGAAAACCAAGAGTTCCACGTGAGAGTGGCGGAAGATGTTGATGTACTGATTAATCATTTCCAAAGGAGGGAATGTTTGCTGAGGGGAATATGGAAAATATTTATTTTCCCATTTATATCAACATCTCTGCAAACCCCAACGTCATCGAAAATGTGCATATCAATGAAAAATGATCTCCAGAGGAGATTGCTATATATACCGCCTTTTTTAAGGAGTTTTGTGATATCTTTTCCTAGCCATATCAGAAAATTCTAGGCATAGATCCACCTATCGTTGGACATGGAATCCGCACCTATCTTGATTCTAAACCTGTTCGACAAAAATGGAAAAAGTACCACACCTAAGCTTAGTGCTTTTTCTTGTATTTTTCTTGTATGCATTTTATGTACAACATTTAGCTAGTTAGTGTTTCTTATACAATATATTGGTTGTTGCAGATGTTAGCGAAGTGGTTTTTAGGTTTTGTGGATGGATCTAGTTTCCATACTTGTAACCTAGATTCAGCTACATGGGTCATTTATTCACCCTCGGGACAACTAGTTTCCTTTGGAGGTGTTTTCTTAGGTCCTACTACTAATAATGTGGCCGAGTACATGGCTGTCATTGAGTTTCTATGGGATGTTGCATCATGTAGCATTACCCGGTTGGAGGTGAGACTTGATTCTCGACTTGTGGTTCCCAACTCAATGGAGACTATCAGGTGTGAAACCCTACTTTGTTATGTAATTTTTTGCAGGTTAGATTACTTGAAAGAAAGTTTGATTATATTTCATTTAATCACATTCCAAGAAATGAAAATACAATCACTGACGCTTATGTGAACTACATTATATATTGGAACTTAACACATATTTTATAAAATAAACATAAAAGATACATTTGAGACACATGTAAGTAACCAGGAAATATATCTATATATGTAAAATTTGTCGATAGATAGATCAAGTCTTGATCTGAAGATCCTGTCACAACTGTAAAAATATACAAAAAATAGGATCATAATCCATAAATATTCCTATATATCTAAGCCTGCTCCTCAACCTCCTCAGTTGTGGATGCCTCCTGGGCCTCTCTGTAATGTAAAAAATCCCTGGCTACCCACCTCAGTAAGTGTATGTAGGTGGTTGAAATCCCTACTACAAACTCATGCATCACAATAGGAATCCACTCAATCCGCATAGTAGGAACCCCTTGGGTTATCCTGGCCAACTTCCCCTCGAGAACTAAAATGATACTCTGGTCCCCACCCTATGTTGGACATATAAAAGTTCTAGGGTGCCCATCGAGGTGTACATGTCCAATATCTGTATTTAAATAATTTAAAACTGTTGTCAGGAATACTGCACCTTCTGCAGATAGAAGTTGTTCCTCTAGTCTGAATGGTTTAGATCAAAAACAAATGAGTGAATGACAAAGGATGAATACCTTTCCTGAATATTGTAAACACCTAGAATAATTCTTTCATGATGAACCTATGTACCTACAGAACATGTCAAACAAACAAGAACATCAAAGCTACCAGAACATTATTCACACATCCATACTAGTGACTAGGGAATCCAGTAACATATACATGCGAGATCAATGCAACAGATATGTGGGACGGAAATCAGATTTGCATTAAGAAATGAATGAATAAGCTTACAACTATTTCCTTAGTGTTGACAAAATCCCCCACAAGAAAAACACCTCACCCCCGATAGCTCCAACTTGCTCTCTTGTGCTCTCCAATGGATTGGACTAGATAGTCAATTCAACAACATAACATTACCATTCATTTCTCCCCCTCAACTATGGATATGAGCTTGTATTTATAAGGCTCAATGGATAGGGATAGTTGAGATAATTGTGGGTGAGGTGGCCATAAGATCCTACCAAGAGGGATCTCAACTCCAACCAACCCATATTGATAGGGATAAGGGAGGACACGAGGCTCATGTTATGGAATCCTTGAGAATCTTCTATTTTTCCATTTTTACCAAGGGTACTTCTTTTCTTCCATTATTATAGAGAGGATTAAGTGAGAACCGCTCCAAGAACATAGCATATCCACGGTGGCACCACTTTTCTATAACAGGACTCAGGCGGTGTTGAACAAGGTACCGCTCATCAACTAAAGGGAAAGCGTGGTGCTAGGTTTTTTCATGTAGAATTGATATCCAAAGCAAGTTTCCACTCCAAGTTTGGGATTTAGGGAAAACATAAGTGTTAAGGATCTCATCACATGTTGGCGACAAGATTTGAGTATAACAGAATTCCCCCCAAAGTGTGAGGCTTAGAGGGATATGATAAGCGAGATATTTGAGAGAACAAGTTGTCACTTTGAGGTGAGAGTCAGCTTGATCGGAGAATGTCGTCGAGTAGGCATCTGCAATACATCAATACTTTTGACTCATAGACAAATGCAACCAACTCATGGCTGCAGACCAATACAAGGCAGATCCATGAGAGGAATAAACAACCATGGATACTAGAATACAATGTAGATCCATGTGATAGAGGACTCAAACTTAGACACAGCTACCAGACATAAAACATAGATCTATGTCATACAGATGCAAATTTGAGCATAGTCACAACCATACAAATGTGAATCCATGCTTGATATACAAAAATCCATTGCAACCTGGGGAAAGCAATGAGTGCTAAACAAGTACCCGGGGTCTTCGTCTCATTTTCCACAAAGTACGATTCTATCCATGTGATTACAATGTTCTGAAGTTGAACATGGTAGAAAGCACTTGATTACCGGCCAATTATGTGAACCGTTAACAAGTGCGAGGGAGATCACCATTGATGTCAATGATTCCCAAGGTACCCTAGTACAATATACTAAGTGTGAATATATGTCTTGATGTCGAACACCCAATCGATTCTATAGATCAAATTTCAACGATGTGAACCTATGTTGAGAGCAAGAGAATCTGTCGTTGAGGCATAGAGATCTCAAGGTACTAAATTTGTTTCTAAGACTATTTCCCGAATGATGAGCTGATGTCGACGGGAATAGTCTCGTCGAAGGAGGGCCATGATGAATCCCACATCAACGACATGAAACTTGGTACAAAGTTCTGGAATGATGTGAATGAGGTAACCATAAAACTAACTCAAAAGTACTGACACAGAGATTGTTTTGACTATAGAGGTAAACTTCTTCACCTTCCCTTTGAACATTGGGCAGCACGACAAAAGACTTGGCAGCATGACTAGACCAGATAAACACACAGTGCGACGATGGACAATGCATTCTTTTGAAAGAATCAAAGGAATGACATGACGCATGAAAGTGGATCGCTATGGAAATCAGCTAAATACCCAATTGACTGAAATTATATGTAGACAAGTGCCATGTTTAAAGGTAACGACAAACTACCATTTATTTGCAAAATGATTCCCTTCCCATAATTTCTCCATCATGGTTGATGAGTGCCTCTTTTAATTTTTATGAGTTCAAACAGGGTAACAAACACTCGTTATATCTCGTCTGAAGACAAGTCCAAACTCATATGTTTTACGAACATGAGAGAGGAGGGGTTCGTTCCCGAAAGAGGGTCTCACAATGTTTAATTTAACTAGTCCAATCTAAGTTAACTCGGCATCGTTCATGTTTAGAGAGTCTGAACGACCATGGAAGAAGACTCCACAGGGTCCTTTTTCGTAAAATAGTTCATCTGAACCAAAAAAGTGATAACCTATCGTCAGATGAATGAATATTCAAGTGATTTAATGAGCATGAAGAAGACAAGATCACTCGACAATATTTTCGTATTTAAGGAGCCTGAAAAGAGTTTAAAGAAGACTCCACTAGGTCTCTTTTCATGATGAGGGATTTTACGACTCTGCAAAGAATCAGAAAATGACTCGGACCTTTGATGCTAAGTTTGGAGATCATGACCAAAGTGTCGCAATAAATGCTCAAATACTTTTTTCGTTTAATGGCAGTACGAAAAATTCAAAAACAAACTCCCAAAATGTTTACTACTACCGCTCTTTATCGTGAAACGACTTAAAAACAACTATTAAAACTCTCCAATAAACGACATTAAAGGATTACGACTGATAGATTTTCAAAAACTATGACATACCAAAACCTAGAATGCTTATAAAAGGTATGTAAATAGTAGTAAACAAAAAATTTTACCATTTACCCATAGTGGAGAGACTTTGGAGCATTTTCTTAGCCATATTTTCAACTGCTGATTCCAGGAGCATCTACCATCCGATTTACGCACTTCCAGTTCCAGGTACTACCTTAAACCTTGCTCTTTCATTTCTTTCATTTTTTATTTTTGGGGGTGTTTTGGGCTATTTGAGCGAGCCCTAAAACCATGGATGCGGGCACCGCTCTTATCCCTTGCAGGATAAGCAGTACCCCACTACAACCGTGTCTAAAATGCTTGACACAGGCGGTGCTGGCCGTGGGTAAATAAAAATACATGTACAAGGAAAACTAGCTCAAATTTGATGATTTGAATGATTGGTGATATTTCTAATTGGCTTTGTGATGGTTTTTGATAGGTTCCCATTGATCAAAAATGGTAATTTTGAAAGAGAGGCAACATGACAATGATGATGCATTTGCCGAAAGAAACATGGGTTGTATATCCACGTTGAGAGACTATGGTATTCTAAAGGTTTTCCGCACACCCAGCATGGTGTCACATGAGCTCCTATTAGAGCATATTCTTTGGATTTGGAATCCGAAGAAACAGTATTTTGAGGTGGGTGCTCATGTATTGACAATCGAAGTAGAGGATATCTACTTCCTGACAGGCCTATCAAGACAGGGTGTTCCCATCTCTTTGACTGGTTTTTGTGGAGGGGACATCACTACCCAAGAGTTGATAAACCGCCATTGTATTTTTGGGACCAAAACATCGGGGAAGAAAATCCCCATAAAAGCAGTGGTGATGGCCCTCTACGGACAGTTTTATTTACCATGCAGAGAGTGGCGGAGAGCCAAGGGGTACATCAGGCATCTAGAGTGCATATGATCTATGCTATAGAAGCCATGGCACCCATATTTTTCAACTAGGCGAAAGCTCTACTTCTGATTTTCAAATATAAACTAACCAAGTGTCGGTAGGGGGAGCTGAAGCAGTTCGGTTTTGGTTCTATTCTAGAATGTTTCTTTTTTATCGGGTTCCCCAGATGAGACCCCAGGTAGTTTTTATAAAGTTGAGGGTGAGAGACCCTCGCATGCTAAGGTGGGTCCATATCATGGCCTAGACAGGAGCGAGTAGAGGCAAGGTGAAGTTCGGTGACCCGTTTTTCTGATGGTTGAGAGATCAGCTCCTCATGGTTGAAGACTATGCATACGTGGGCACTGACTTCAGTGGTGACTCTGACCTACCACTTCCACTTAGTGGATAGTGGGGTGATATCGGTTAGAAACAAAAAACCTAAAATGGAAATTGTGTTTTTATATTTTTATGTTTTATATTTTTTATGTGTAGTAACGAGACTTGAATGTTTTCATGTAGATTTCGGAGTAGCACGACCTGGGGGATCCTCCCCACTAGAAAGGCGAGCTGGAGCTTGCTTTGTACCACAGTGTGATGATGTGACAGGGGAGCTAGAGGAGAACCTTGAGAGGTTGACTCTAGACATCCTAGATGCCTTGATCGACAACCTCCCACTGAGGTACCAGAGGCCCACTACGAGAGTACCGGGTCGTTTCAGAAGACTGCTACGTTGAGTAGCCCGAGTGGTCATGTGTTACCACGAGCATCACTAGATGATGTCCTACATGATGTATTCACTGAAAACTGATAGATAGATTCAGGATTTTTGTATGATGATTTTTTTACCTAAAAGCCTGAGCGCTTTATATGAGATCTCGTGACCTATTTTTTGTAAAACATGTTTATATATAGAGAGAGACTTCTACTTTTGGTGTTTATATGTCTCAAATGGTGAATTTATTTACATGAGTTTTATGTGTCTTTTATAGATTATTTACATTGAACCATGTTTGAATTTCATGTCATGAATGGGCAATATGCTAGTCTAGGATGTAATTTGCTAATGAGTCAGCAACTGCATTATCTTCCCTAGGGATATGCCTATAGCTAATAGCTTCAAGTGACCTTTCCAATAAACGTACCTTCTAGAAGAGATGGAGAAGCATGAGATTCCTAATGGTATAGACATGGTTTAAATGAAAAACCACTAATTGTGAGTCCATCAATACTACCAAGTTACGAATATCTTGGGAGGCAGCTTCAGTCAGAAGACCTATGACTGCTCAATACTTAGCAATATTGTTGGTAGCGGGACCAATACAAAATTCTCTTGAACTGAACAAATCATAAGCTGGGGAATAGAGAACCCAAGCAACTAAGGCAAGATTCAATATGTGGCAGCAAGCACCATCATCAAAGCCGTAGAAAGCCATCTACTCTGCATGACCAAAACATGGTATAAATAGATATGGACACTAAACTCAAAATCATATTGAAAATACTTAAGCACACTAAAAGTTAAGTAATATACATATATACAAGGTACTATACAAGAAATATCTAGGCATAGTACCTCTCTAGGTACAACCCATTGCAAGGTTGTCCTAAGGGGATTCCATCATAGTCCACGAGCTCGTAGGCCCCTTTCTCTAAAAATTTGGAAATAATGAAAGGACCATACCACATGGATTTGGAATTCCCTTTCCTTAGTTTGTCATATCTCTGATCATAGGTTAAAACTAGATCACCTTCGTTAAAGGCACAAGGTTGGACAGACTTGTCATACTATGCCTTGGCGCACTTCTTGTGTTCCTCATTAGCTAAGGCAGCATCTCTTCCAGTTTCGTCAAGGTTGTTTAAGTAGAGAAATATTTCTTCCTATGTGGAAGTGTCTGGGAGAAGTTCGATGACAAGTTTCAAGGATGGAATCTGAAATTGAATCGGCAAGACAAATTCTAGTCCATAGACAAGTTGGAAGGGTGTAAAGATATTAGTTGTTTTTACTGAAGTCCTATAAGCCCGAAGAGTAGAGAAAAGAATATGGTGTTAGTTGGATTTATGGTCTCCAACCATCTGACGCAACATTGTCTTCAAAACTTTGTTAATGTCCTCAACTTGACCATTAGCTTGCGGATAATAGGGCGTAGAGTTTTCATGATGAAAACCTAGCTTGGAACTTAATTCTTCCATCATTTGATTATGGAAATGTGATCCATGATCAGTAACTATGGAGTGTGGGACTCTGAATCTTGCTATCACATGATTGAACAGGAAGGGAGCGGTAGTCTTATCATCCTCTGCATATGTAGGCATGGCCTCAGCCCATTTCATAAAATAATCAACGGATACGATGATGTAACCATGCCCCTCAGCTGAGGTAGGATTACAATGCATGTAATCGATCCCCCATTTGGAAAAAGGGCCCACGACAATGACAGGGTGTAATGGAGCAGGGTGGGTGCACTTTTTCGGATAAAAATGTTGACAAGGTGGGAATTTTTTAACAGCCTTGTGACAATCTTTAAAGACTGAAGGCCAAAAAAAGCCAGCGTGGAGGATTTTATGGGCTGTATCCATCCCAAATAGATGACTGCCACATTCTCCAGAGTGGAAATCATTCAAATATTGTTCATATTCCTCATGGGTAAGGCATCCCCAAAGAATGAAATTGATACCATGTCTCTGCAAAGTGTCATTCAAGATGAGGCAGTATTTTGCATGGTGACGGATACGGCGGTGATCGTCATGGGATAGAGTGGGATGAAATCTTTGTGTTTGGAGATAAAATGAGCAAATATCCATACCATGGATCAGTAGTGCTTATCAGGAACAGGAATTCATCTGGGAATGAATCCTTGGGCTCAGATTCCGTCAAATCATAGGGAAGATCACACATGAGCTCAGCAAAGACCAAGGATTTCTTTGATGTAGCTTTGGAAAATTTCAAATCAAACTCTTGTAGGATGAGTATCCATCGGGAATACTTTCCCCTGAGAACCTAAAAGGTCAGGATGTAATACATAGGGTTCTGGTCTGCCAATACGGTGGTTGTGTGGAGCAAAATGTAATGACAAAATTTCTGAACAGTAATGAATGTGGCCAGTGATGATTTCTCCATGCGTGAGTATTGAATTTCAGAATCCATGAGATTATTACTAGCATAGTAGATCACATGCTCCTAACTGTCAGGATTCTCCTGCACCAAAACCATAGCGATGGTAGTAGTGGAGGAAGCAATGTATAAGAGAAATTCCTTTGAATAATCTGGGGGGTGTATCACGGGTGAGTGAGTCAGAGTGTGTTTGAGATTATCAAAGGCTCGTTGGGCTTGGTCATCCCAAAAAAACGAAGTGTCCTTCTTAACCGTATGTTTTCTTTGCAAAATTTCAAACGAAACGACGGAGGAAGTTTTCCTTCCCTTGCAAACTTTGGAGTTCTAGAAGGTTGGTTGGGGCTGATAGGGATAGAATAGCAGCAATTTTCAATGATCTATCTAGATGCCATCCTTAGAAACCACAAAACTTAATAGGTGTCCCGTCTCAACGCAAAAAACACATTTATGAGGATTGAGCCATATGTTATAATGACGACATCTCAGGAAAATGTCTCTAAGATTACCAAGTGGTCCTCCCATCATGGTGAATGAGATGGGAGGTCGTCAAGGTACGGTTCTACAATATGTTTTATATCGTGAAACGCATAGGACATAGCACGCTTGAAAGTGGCTCCAACGTTTTTCAGGTTGAATGGTAACTTCCTGTATGCAAAGGTTCCCCATGGGAAAATAAATGTTTTCTTGTGCTGATCGGTGGGTAAAATATCAATCTGATTATAAATTGAAAAGCCATCCATAAATGAGAAGATGACACTTCCGGTATAGTGTTGATATGCGGAGTGGGAAAGTTATATTTGGGACAATCTTTGTTCAAATATCTGAAATCGATGCAGACTCTAATGGTGCCTTGCTTTTTATTGACAAGGATGACGTTCGATACCCATTCCATTAGGGGTACGGGATAAATAAACTCTGCTTTTAGAAGCTTTTCTATTTCAACTTTGATAGCTGCAACTTTTTGTGGATGAACTTGTCTCAATTTTTGCCTGATAGGTTTTGTAGTGGGATAGGTTTTTATTTTGTGAACCACAATGGATGGGTCTATCCCCAGCATTTCTTTGTAAGCCCAGGAAAAAAAATCTTGAAATTCTTTGAAACATGCTGTGTATGCTTCAGATTCTTCTACTAAGCAGTTCTTCCCAACATGAACAGGCTCAAGGGTGCCAAGCTTGGATGATATGTCAATTGGATTTATTTGAGTAATGTTGCATAGGTTTCCTTCAGAATCTGTGTTTTGCAACAATATAGGAGCTTGAGTTGTTTTGACAATATCAGTAGAAAAAAGGGATGCAAAATCATGGTCTACCAAACTGGTATTGGGGAGGAACGAGGATCTATGATGATGATCCTCCCATATAGGCTCATTCATACTCATGATCTCCATAATGGACCCATCAGAAGGAAAAGTCTGGGAGAGATAATCCAGAGTAGGAAGAGAGGGTTCTAACCAATAGGGTAGGTGGTAAGGGTTCGAAGCCACCAGATGAAGGTCATTAGTGTGTTCATTGAAAAGGGTTTGGATAATGTCATACATTGCTTCACGCGGACTCAACGAGGTGAACTCAACAATTTGTTTTCCCTTTGGATCATAATCAGATGAAGAAATCATATTTAGCGTCATCATGTCTGTGTTAGGAGGGTTGGATGGAAAAATACTCACAAGGGAAGAATCCTTCAGCATGCCTACCTGAATCAACTGGTAAGGAGGAGGGGACTGGCCTAACATAGGAATGTTATTAGCCATACGGATAGTAACATCCAGTGTACAAAAATTGAGCTAGTCAATGGTTACAATCCTTCCTAGATGTAGAAATTGGATAGTTCGAAATACCGTTGAAGCGACAGCAGTCATGGCATAAAACCAATTTCTCCCTAATAGAAGGTTGTAATCTAACAGGGCATCTACTACTTCTACTTGAATAGAAATATTTTTTCCCCCAAGCTCGACTGAAAGGGCTGGTATGAGACCATGAGGCTGGAAACCTCATCCATCAAAGGATTTTAGAGTCGTTGGTGATGTTACAAGCTCGAGAGAGCCAATAGATTTTCAACAAGACAGGGACAAAACCGAAGTTGAAGCTCCTTCTTCTAAGACAGTTCTAAAGACCTTCTTTTCGACTACTTTCATTATGATTTGGAAAGCGAGTTTGTGAGGTAGTCTAGACTTATAGTTCTCGGCATTAAAATGAATCAAATTAGTGTTGTCCGGGTCTAAAGCTCCTAACGTAGTTAACAAGTTTTTGCGTTGTGTAGGAAAACTGTGGAGTACTTCCAAGGTAGACATTGCACATGGTGCCTAAGAAAGATCTTCAACTACATTATAAAATTGAGCAGCTCAGGCATTAGGATTAAAAATAGTCTTCCTAAGAGTACTCTTGGGTGGGCACAAAACCATGTCGAGATTAGGTTTCTCGATGGTTAGGGGACTAGTAGATGAGGACTCGGGAGAACCAGTAGAGAGAGCTTTTCCTGAAGAAGAATTGTCTTCTTTCTTGTCTGCAGGTTTGTTATAATTCTAACTTTGAGTTTGCAAACTAATAGTGTCTGAGGACACCATGTCAATCTCCTCTGAAGAACTAGAATTTCCCTGTTTAGACATGTGGTCTATCAGCTATTGTTGAGAGGGAAAAGGATCTATGAGAACTGTGGGGGCAGGATTAGTTTTTAGAAATTATGTGATTTCTTCACAATGAGGACACTCTTTCAGGAAGTGGTCACCTCCACATAGAAGACATGGATATTTCACTTTTATTTTCCCTTTATCATTCTCGTTGATGGTTGGTTTTGGATTCTCCTGCTGGTTTCCAGGTTTTTTGTTTTTAGCTTTACCTTTCTTTTTATTGTTGCTGGGCGTTTGTGTACTCTGAATGGAATTGACCTCAGTGGAAACCTTGGGAGTTAAAGGAGTAGGGGTGGAAGCTTGGGGTTGCTTGGCAGGTTTTGCTATTGGCGGGGACTGGATTGAACCAACAATCCCATCAATAGGGGTTTATGCTGGTGGCTTGGCAGTATCGATGCTTGGGCGAGGAGCTTGAGGGATCAAGTCATACAACGTTCTGGACCGGGAATATATCAAGTCCAGATATTGGGCTACACTAATGGATTTCTATTAGGTAATGACACCTCCCATAGCCACATCTCGGGCGATTGGAGGCAACAAAGATTTAGTAAACCAATCAACTAACAATTGATCTGAGATAGGAGCCTTAATAAGTCTTCTCTACCTTCTCCACCCATGGATATGAACTGATATGTGGGTGGAGGTGTTCTAAGACAGAGAAGTTAAGAGATCTGTTCCTGTTTCATAATGGATAGGAAGCTGAAAGTGTGTAAGAAATACGGTTGCCAAAGAACCAAAATCCACAAACGAATGTTGCGAAAGTTCAATATACCATTTCACGGTGGTACCGGTCAAAGTTCGCTGGAAGAGTCTTAAATGAACTGAATCATCCATTAGGGATTTCGAATAACACCACAAATGGAATGTCATCACATGGTTTTTTGGATCATATCTCTACTTCCCATCGAATTTTGGGATGTCCGATGGTAACTTTACCAGAATGGGAGGCCACGAGGGGTTATGTCGAATGGGATCATTAATCAACTTGGACAAATCGGGCAAGTCCAAAGTTTCTAGGAAAGGTAACTAGTGATTAGGTTGCATGTACTAGTAGTATTGATAGGGCATATAAGTACCAGTAGGACCGTAAGTAGACTAATAGATTGGTTGTTGTGATGAACAACCGCCGAAAAATCCACCCGCAGGCCGGGGTTGATTTCTGAGATTGAGACTGTTAGGACCACCGGATCCTCCAGGAGGAGGACCTCCAAGGCCTCCTGGACCACCAGGACCATTGGGAACACCAGGAGGAGGACCACTAGACCCTCCAGGACCCCTGCGAGGTAAACCTCTAGAGCCTCTGGAACCACTAGGAGGAGGGCCACCAGACCCTCCAAGACCATTAGGAAGGAATCCATCAGGCCCCCTAAGACCACCATGACCATTAAGACGATAAGGAGAAAAGCCTCCAGGCCCTCCAAGACCATTAGGCCCCCCAGAGGGAGGACCTCCATAAGGTGGTCCTCCCACACCCCCCACAGTATGTATAGGTATCCCTCCCATAGCTGGCATGTAGGACCAGTTAGGTTGCCCCCATGGAGTGAAATTATTACCAGGATATGGAATTCCAGCATAAGGAATTCCTGTAGGAGTAGGTTGGTAATTGGTATTTCCTACAGGTACTTGATTTGCTGTGTAACCATACCCCTAAGAGGTTTGATTGGTTACAAGTTGTGCCCCCAAGGGCTGATTTGAACTGGATGGGGGGTTAACCACATTCGTATGGGTAGGAGGGACATAGAATGCAGATTGCTATATACTAGAGGTCTATCCATGACTAGCTACAATTCCACTAACAAGTAATGTAGGTCATGCCAGGGGTTTCCCCCTGACACTAGGAGGTATTGATGAAAAAGGAATTGAATGTTGTTCCCCAGGTGTGGAAGAACCGGGAGGATTTGGAACAAACATAATATGGGAGGTGGTTGGGTTGGTAGTTTGACTTGGATTATGCGAAGGCACAGCTTGATCTAGAATAGGTTCAATGGGTTTCATAGAATCTACAAGTGAGCGATATCCCATAGGCCAAGGGTCTGGAATACGAGGAAAAACTATTGAACGATGTGGTGGTGTACCCAATATGTTATCTATTTTCTTCTCAAGTTATCTTGCATGGAGAATATCTGCTTGACGTTCTTCTTCATTTGGTGAAATATCTTCAGAAGAGGTTGAATGGGTGCCAAACGAAGCAATGGCCTCTCCCATATAGGTATCCCAAAATCGAGCATTGGGACCATAATATGGGTGGGTAGTATCATTAACATGACCTTCTATGGGAGAATGGAATGAAATATTTCCCCTAGAAGGTTGTTGGACCAAGGGAGGACCGTGTGAAGGATATGGATCTCTGCTTTCTGCAACCACATTTTCTCCCACTTGGGAGTTGGTAGCAGCTCCTTGGTTGATAGCTTCCATAGGATATTCTCCTAAAACAGGAATAAAATCAGGTGGAAAGCCCCATACTCTTCTGGACTGTCTTAATTTAGCTAGTTTGTACAGTTTCTATCTAAACTAAGGTCTCAAAACTAGAAAAGACACACCAAAAATTTCCCTACTCAAGCTACAGGCCACACAAGCAAACTTAAATGAGAGGAGGAGTTCAAATAGTCCGGTCTCTCACCAGGATTATCAAGAAGGTGCCACTCATGATATACCACAAGGGTATGTGCATAGTAATCTCCCCGAATGTTGTTTTCAGTGTATGGCTCCAATCAATATGTCCAAAGGGCTTTTCTCAGATAGATAAGGTATCCTAGTGGGGTCGTCCAATATACGCAAGGTACGTGGGAGCTCAAATCGGTAGTAGTGTTGTCTAATGCACAATCGTTCACAAGGGGCCTTCCTTTATACAATCAAGTACATGAAGTACCTTTCTATATACCTCAAGGGTACATGAAAGGTTGTTCGATATACCAACGACATGTGGAAGAACTGCGTGAGTCCTAAGATGTAGTGCGAACGAGTAACAACAGCTGCTACGCTTAACGATGCCCGAACATGTCTCTATCCTATCACTCAAATTGCTATGTAAATTTTAAGCCTATAACTACCATTAATTTTAAAGCGAACCATTAGGTGAATGCATGGAATTTTGACAGAAAAAGTAAAACCATGCAGCTATGGAGACGCAAATATTTCACTTTACCGTTCAAGGTATGCTTACTTACAGGAGTGAAAGAGAGTATTTTCTTTTCATTTTGAAAACCAAAAATTCTGAAACAACAACTTTGAACAAATCAAATCCAAAGACAAGCAACACATTCCAAACTCATTTTTCTCTTTGAAAGCAATCAGATGGGTAAGAATCTCTTTTCCTAAAAGAAAAACAACAAGAACTCTAGATGCATATGCACTCTAATTTTTCGATTTTTCTTTTAAACATAGATATATCTAACTTAAAACTACACTATTTTTTCTTTTGATGAGATAGTACTAATGCAAGAGAGACAAAAGAACAAAGGGAACCTGAAATTGAGTGAGGCTAATCAGAGATCTAGTGCCCTATGCTCAGTAATGATAATGACCTAATCTCAATAAAAAAAAATATTTTTAAAAGCAAAAAGAAGTCCTCTATGGAAAAAATAAAATTAATATGACAAGCAAGTGGTTTTTCTTTCAGTCTTTATAAATGAAACGAAAAGAGATCTAACTGAAACCTAAGCTTTCAAAAATTCCTTTCAAAATCAAAACCAACAAGCATGAAATCAAACAAATGATAAACAAGCCTAACCTAGCTTTTGAATTCTTTCAATCAAACCAATTTTACCACAAAATTTTCAACCATGAGCATTCAGATTCAAACAAACAAGCCTGACAGTGCAAGGCTAAAAGCAAACAAACTCTACTTTTTGCAAAAATTCACAAAAAACAAGTTCTGGAACAAGGCCTACCTGGCACCGCGCTAGAGGGGTCTTGGAAAAAGTGGTTCTGGATGAGCACCAGTCCTAGATCACTACACTCAGGAGAAGGCACCACTTATGGATAACGGGATTTAGGTTGTGGCACCGCTTATTGTCTACAGCACATGTGCGGTTCCTTGAATAAATCCAAAACACAAAGAGAACAATATTTCAAGCTAAAAATTGCTCAAATCAAGGTAAATATTGATGAATTGATAGTAAAAAATAGCATATAAAGTCAAGGAAGTTCAGATATGAACAGATATGGAAGTTTCAAACCAAAATTCACTACGTCAGATGGTAGATTTGACTGAAGACAGTTATAGACTGGAGCCTGGATTCAGACAAGTGTTCAAGGACTGAGGAAGATCAGATCAACTAAAATTTTCTTTGTTCCTATTGCCCACCTATTTCGACTAGGTAGCAACTTCATGTACATGAAGATGTACATAATTGTACAAATTGTACCTTGGAAAAATCTGAGGATTTTTCACTTCCGCAAGGCAATTGCCCCTTTGTAAAACGAAATGTCCGCTCCCCTGCGTGGGAAAATTAATGTAATTCTATGTGCTAGTGTAGGTCATATGATATGGATGCCACACCATGGAACTGGTTTTTAGGGAAGTCCCCTCATCGAGTGTTTTTTCCCTTACCAATTAATCTTGTTCTTTAGCGATTATAATTGGTTAGGTTTTTCACTCAAAATCCTCCAAAGTGGTGATGGGCGTTCTAATAATCAAGTCCATGGGGTGGATAAGGGTTTAAGATGTTATTCGTGACCATGCTAGGCATTTCTAGAGTCTTGCGGAGTTTCGTTATGTTGTTGTATTTTTATTTTTCTACTTAATTAATTTCACCCCTTGGTGGTTAATTAACTAAGTTTTGATGTAATAATGTAATTGCTCAAGCACTGGCACTTTGTAATAGGGGCTATGAATTCAAGGTAAATTGCTATGAAACCCCCTAAGCCATTGCTTCGAGTCCCATGTCATTCTGGCAAGGGGTTGAAGAGATAGACCAATTTTGGTCAGGAGGGGTCTATCTTCCCTAGGGAATTATTTAATTTTTCCCTAAGTTAAAATTCACATTATTTGATTTTGAAGTAAAAAATCAAATAATGCCATGGTAATTTTGTTTGGGGGTTGCTAAGCCTAGGAAAATTTATTTCAAATTTTTCCACCCCCCCATGGCCAAGATATTAATTTTTGAAATTTATTTTTAAAATTTTCCTAAGCAAAAAATTGGGAAATTTTAAATTAAATTTTAAAAATTAAATGAAAGTGAATTTTGGGAGTTTTAACCTAAGCTAAGCGGTTAAATATTTGTTTTGGGACTTAAGCATGGTCCAAACCATAATTAAAAGGAGGCGCTAGAGTCATGTCCAAGGGTAAAACCCTTGCTAAGTAGGGCACCAATGTGATAGAGGGTTCAAAAGGGAGGCGACTAGCCATTTCATGGCTCATTTCAAGTGAAGAACCCTTCTAAAGTGGAGCGCTCAAGCTAAAGGCACCTCTAAAGGTGGCGCAAGGGTAAAAAACCCCCATTTAGGTGGAGCGCTAGTGTGGAGAACTCCTCTAAAGATGGCGGCCACCCCAGAAACACCTCTAAAGGTAGCGCATACATGAAAAAGACCCCCACGTGTTGAGCGCTGATGTGAAAGGGCCCACATAGGGAGGCGCCTAGCTTGGGGGGCCCACATTTAAACCCTAAAAGTCATCTTAGGGGAGCTCTTGGTCAAAACACCCTAGATCTAAGGGTGTGGATGGATTGAGACATGGATCAAGCACCCAAGCCATGGATTGAGGAGGTGCCTAAGCCATTTGATTGGTTGAGAGGGGTGCAAAGTCAAAAACCATAGATCTAGTGGTGGAGATCTAATCTAGATCTAGATCTAATCTTGGCCATTGATCTTCAAGGGGTTGGGGTTTCTACTCAACTATATAATGAGGGTCTCACTCCCTCATTGGGATCTCTCTCTCATGCTATTGTTATGCTGCTGAAATCTTTCCCTCTTCTCCTCTTATATTCTCTCAAGCATTTGGCCCAAGCCTCTTACTATTGTTGTATTGAATCTTTCCCTAGTTGGTCTATAATAGAAGAAAGCTTTGGAGGCAAATTGTTGGTGTGGATCTCTCATTTCAAGCTTGGATTAGTGAGGTAACCTTGTGGATTTATCAATTATTGTTGCATTTGTTTAGCTTGGAAGCTCTCCACGAAGTATTTTGTGGAGAGACTTGTAGGTAGAAGTACTTCTATCTTCATTTGTGAGTAGATTGGTAAGATTCTACAAAGTATTTTGTAGGATTTATTTTTTGTGCTCATCTCTTTGCTTACTTGTTGCAGCTCTAATAGATTTGTTTTGCAGGGATCTAAAGCTAAGAAGGGCTCCTCTAAGGGTTTCTTGTTTTCAGTTTTCTTTTTGGGGGGTTCTAGATCTAAGGTTTCTACCATTGTATAGTGGTAAAAACCCATTTTTTAGGGCCTAAATATTTAGTATTTTAATTAAACATTTCAGATCTGATATTTTAGTAGCATTCCAGCCCTCTAAACATCATATTTCAGTTATTTTTTCAATCAGATTTTTTCCATAAATTAGTGATTTTTTTTGGACTAATTTTTTTCTGATAATTTCTTTGAGTTTTCTGTGATTTCCAGCAAGCAAAGCTTGCTGGTTTTTGACAGGTTTTACATAGGTGAAGGGGAGGTGTTTCCCAAATTGGCCCAGAAATACTTCAGCCTTCAGTCGGTTCCAAAAGGGGTTCAAACCCTCACCTTTCTCTCTTCTTTTCTGATATTTGTGAACCCCAACGAGAAGTTCTCTTGGGGTATTCTACAAAAGTTTATTAAGCATTTGTAATCTATATGTAAATGGATTAGGAAGTAGAGTAGGAAGTAGATCACTAGTTGTTTTCTTTTTTTTCCCATTTCAAATAGATCTTGATTTTTTATGTTTACCCACCATCTCTGTTACAGAGATTGTTGTGTGGTTAGGTATTGTTTTTTCTAATTGCATTTTCCTTTTAAGTTTCTGTTCTAAGTAGTTAAATCTAAATTTTATTTCTGTCAAAAGAGTAACATACAACCCACTGATCCGATGTATCCTCTGTCCCACTTGTCATCTCCCTTTAGGGACTTCAAGTTGGGTATGAAAAGCAGGAGAAGTGGGGGCTTAGTTTAATTAGAACAACTTTTTTTTTCTGCTACAAACCTTCACACTTTGCTTTTCAGTCCAAGATCAACTACCAGCATCTCCCATAAGGGATACACCTTGGTTGATCTTGTTGACAGTATAAAATTAACCTTGCATGCTAATCACCAAGATTTAAAATTTACCCCCTAAAATTAACCAACAATGAATTTAGCCCTTGTTCCTCTACTCGGTTATCACCCTTCAGGGTACTCACGAGATGTGACAGGGGGTAGAGGATTTTTAGTTTAATAGGCATCCATCTTGCTATTTTTCTGGTTGATTAAAAACAGTGACCTCGGAAGCTACTTGGGGTAGAAGACCGTGGGGGGTCTCTAGGAGGTTGAATAGACTTGCTCCCCGTAGACTCCTTGCGAATCTTGGAGAAGAGGCTATCTCTGATATCCATTTTTTGTTTGCCCAAAACAACCAGCCCTCACCGATGGATTATCTATGCAAGCCATGTGATTTCTCTAACATCATTAGTTATCCTCATGATTTTCCAGATAAATCCATAGAAAAGTTACCTTCCTTTCAAGGTAATAATGCCATCAGTGCCAAGTCTCACATCACCAAGTTCAACCAGTGCATTGCCAAGTAGTGTAATGCTCATAACTATGAGGATGTCAAGATGAGGTTGTTTGTTTTGTCTTTGGAGGATGATGCCATGGAGTGGTTTGAAGATCAGAATGACAATAAGTTCAAAACTCTCAAATAAATCATTGAAGCCTTCAATGATAGATGGGGTGATAGAAGGGATAACCATTTCTTGTTGGCAGCCTTGCATACTAGTCACAAGCAAGAGAATGAGACCATGGAAGAATTTAATAAAAGGTTGAATGACTTAGTGAAAAGCCTCCCTGTAGACATCAAGCCCCAAGAAGCATCTCTCTTGATTTATTACATCCAAGCATTTGAAGGAGAAATGAAATATCAGATAAGGGATAAGGAACCTGCAAATCTTAGGGATGCACAGGAAAAGGCTATCAGGATAGATAAAAACATGCAAGCTGCTGGTAAATCTAATATTCCTAGGTTTTCAAGGGGTAGTTCGTCAAAGGCTAATGAAGTAAAAAAAGTTAATTTTGAAAACCAAGAACCTCAAGGTGACTCCATAGATAATCTCACCCAATTGATTAAACAAATGGAATTGAATCATGCTAATCAGCTAGCTGCCATGCAGGCAAACCAGACAGCATTACAAAACAAGGTAGTCTCTTTGGAAAGAAATAGAGGAAATAATTTATATCCAAACAAGCCAAATGATAGGTGGAAAAACCAAAGATGGCCCCCACCTCAAGATCAAAGGCCCCCTAATCCTCTAGAGTCTACCAATGTGGTTGACCATCAAGTTATTCCATATTGTAGGCCTTGTGGGGCTTTTCATGAAGAAAACACTTGTCAAGTCTTTTTGCAAATCATGAGTGATAAAATGAATGAAGAAACAGAGAATGAACAAGTAAACATGTGTGGGCAGAAGTACGATATTGGCATGCATGAATGGATGGATCTAGTTGAGAATAGTCAAAGTGTTGAATCAATAAATGAAGTAGCAGAAGCAGCTTTTGGCCCTAAGCCTAGTGAGCAGCAAGTGTCAGATTTCTCTAGGTATAGAGGAATGACTTACCAAAGAAATGGTAAGAAGAATCAAAGTCAAGAAAGAACTCCAACCAATGTTCCTAAGGTACCTCCTCCCCCTCCTATTTCAATTGCTCCTAATACACAATTAAACATTGATATAAGAGGTTGGTTAAATAATGCTAAGATGTTGGTTCCTGTAGCAGAAATCATGAAGACCCCTTCTCAAAAGGGAAAATTACTCAAAGCTATAGAAGAACCTTACCCGAATAATGTTGACAAAGCCATAGCCTACCATGATGCACCTATGATTCTTCAGAGTATGGACAAAGGAAATGAAAAGAACCAGCCTTTCTTCCTCTCGCTGTTAGTAAACAATCATGTTCTACACAACTGCATGTTAGATTCAGGGGCTAGCTCAAATGTGATGACTAAAAAAGTTATGGAACAATTAAATATAAGGATCTCAAGGCCTTATCATAACATTTGTGCAATGGACAGTAAGATGATTGAAGTATGTGGTTTAATTAAAGGCTTACAAGTACACTTAGCAGCTTTTCCAGACATTCAATTAGAAATGGACATAGTAGTGATAGATGTCCCAGATGCTTGGGGTATGTTACTCTCAAGAAAAACTGGAGCAGACTTAGGAGGAAATATTCAAATGGACTTGACTTATGCCACCATCCCAATTCCTGAAGGGGGTTTTGTTAGATTGAATCGAGAGTTGGAGATGAGGCACCATGTAGAAGACCCAAGAAATCCAAGCAATGAATTAAAGTATAAAACTAATGACATGGGAAACTATGCAATTTTGGCTAACTCTTTGGGACCTATTGAAGAATCAAATGAAGATGAAAGAGTTAATCAAATTTGGCATATGCACTTTGATGGGGCCTTCTCCAGAGTTGGTAAAGGTGCAGGCATAGTCATTGAATCCCCTTCTCATAAGGAATTCAATTTTTCCTATAGACTAGAATTTAATGCAACCAACAATGTGGCTGAGTATGAGGCCTTGATCCTTGGTTTAGAGGTGTGTAAAGATAAGGGTATCAAGAAGTTAGAGGTCAAAGGTGATTCAGATTTGATCATTTCACAGGTTAATAAATAGTTTGCTTGCAAATCAGAAAGGTTAAGAAGATATAGCGATGCAATTTTGGATCTGGTTCCATGCTTTGATCACATAGAATTTATTGCAATTCCTAGAGAATTTAATGCTAAGGAAGATAGACTTGTAGTTGCTGCTTCCACCCTTCAGATATCACCAGAGTTAGTAAATGAAGAAGTTAAAATGGAAGTTATCTTCAGGCCTTCAGTTCCAGATAATGTAGATAATTGGCAGGTCTTTGATGATGATAAACAAGTGATTAATTTTTTGAGTAATATAGGAGAATTTGCTGACTTTCACATTAGTGAAGAGGAAGAAGGTTGTTATTACGCAAAAGAAAGTCAAAAGCTTAATCCAGCCCCTAGGAAAGTTGTGTCTTTAGAAAGCGCATTTGATAGAGAAGATGGCCATAAACCTAAAGAAGAATCAGGTACAAAGCCAAGTGATTACATAGAGGTGAACATAGGAACAAAGGAAGAACCTAGGATGGTTAAAATTGGGAAATCAACACCCAAAGATGAAAGAGAACAGATTATTAATTTACTAAGGGAATATAGGGACGTTTTGGCCTTCACATATGACGAGCTTAAAGTCTATAGGGAAGATGTGATTCAGCACACTATTCCACTTAAAGAAGAAGCCAAACCATTTAGACAGAAACTTAGGCAAATAAACCCTAAGTTTCCCCCCTTAGTACAACAAGAACTTCAAAAGATGTTGAAAGCTGGAAAAATAGCCCACACTAGACATTCTGCTTGGTGCTCCAATTTGGTGGTGGTTAGAAAAAAGACTGGTCAAATCAGGTTGTGTGTGGACTTCAGAAATCTAAATATTGTGTGCAAGAAAGATAATTATCCCCTCCCTAAAATGGAAACCTTATTGCAAAGAGTAACAGGATCTGGTATGATTTCAATGCTTGATGGTTTTTCTGGTTATAACCAAGTCAGAGTCAGAGAAGAAGATAGGCACAAAACAACTTTTACAACTCCTTGGGGAACCTTTGAATATATAAGAATGCCTTTCGGTTTATCTAACGCTGGAGCTACTTTTCAAAGAGCAATGGACTATGCTTTCAGAGGTTTAATTGGGAAAATTATTGAAATTTATCAGGATGATATAACAGTTTTTTCTAAGGATGGGAGAAGTCACATAGGGCATTTAAAACAGGTTTTTGAAAGATGCAGAGAATTTGGGATCTCTTTAAATCCAGCCAAGTCAGTTTTTGGCGTTACTGAGGGGAAATTACTGGGTCACATAATTTGCAAAGAAGGTGTCAAAATAGATCCAGAAAGAGTTGCAGCCATTGCTAAAATCTTCTTGCCTAATACAAAGAAAGGCCTCCAATCCTTCTTTGGTACAATTAATTTCCTTAGGAGATTTATTCCTAATCTAGCAGAAGTAACTAAACCTTTGAATAAGTTGCTTAGAAACGATGTCAAGTTTCAATGGGATGAAACAGGAAAAAGAGCTTTCCAACAAATAAAAGATGCATGTGGTCAAGCTCCCGTATTAATCAGTCCAGATTACACTAAATAATTATATCTTTTCTCCTTTGCATATAAAGACACCATTGCTGGTGTTTTATTACAGAAAAATGACCAAGGTCAAGAACAACCCATAGCATACATGAGCAAAATCTTAAGAGATTCAGAATTAAAGTACCATATAATAGAAAAACAGGCTTATGCCTTGGTAAAATCTCTTAAGCATTTCAGGATTTTCATAGGGTATGCCAAAGTAATTGGATATGTTCCTAGTACAGTGATTAAATATGTGTTAACTCAAGAAGAAGGCCTAGGTCTGAGAAGTAGATGGGTTGCTAAAATTCAGGAATATCATTTAGAAATCAGGCCCACTAAATTAATCAAAGGACAAGGATTAGCTAAGATGTTGACAGAAAGTAATGAGAAGGCTTTAGGTTTGGTTGATCAGAATATGGTTTGTGAGATTGGTGTTCCAGATTCATCCCTGGATTTGTTAAAGCTTGAGCAAGTTGAATGGTATTCTGATATTATTTTTTACCTTAAAAACATGACTTGCCCAAGTCACCTTGTTGGTCATAAGAGAAGATCCTTAAGGCTCCAAGCATCCAAGTATATCTTAATTAAGGATGGTTTAGGATGGAGGAATCCAGATGGGATTATCCTTAGATGTGTGGATGGGAATGAAGCTAAAAGACTAATGGATGATTTTCATGGTGGTTTTTGTGGTGGTCACTTTGCTGCTAGAACCACCACCCATAAGATTCTTAGAGCTGGATATTATTGGCCCACCATATTTTCAAATGTGCATCAGTTTGTAAGGAAGTGTGAGCCTTGTCAATTGTTCATTGGAAAACAAAAGTTAGCTGACCTTCCCCTTCAGCCAGTTGTTGTAGAGCCACCTTTTCAGCAGTGGGGTTTAGACTTCATAAGGAAGTTTAAGGATAATTCAAGTAATGGTTTTTCATGGATTATAACAGCTACAGATTACTTTACTAAATGGGTTGAAGCCATTCCTACTAAGTCAGCAAATGAAAAAGTAATCATGGATTTTCTTGAAGATAAGATAATAACAAGATTTGGAGTGCCTTCAAAGATAGTAACAGATAATGCTAAAGCCTTTTGTTCAGCAGAAATGTCTGCATTTTGTTTGAAGTATGGCATTATATTATCTCATGCATCAGATTATTATCCTCAAGGAAATGGTCAAGAAGAGTCTAGTAACAAAAACTTAATGACCATAGTCAAGAAAATTGTAGGGGATAACAAAAAGTCTTGGGACAGTAAAATAAAGCATGCTTTATGGGCTGATAGAATAACAAAGAAAGCATCTACAGGAAAAAGTCCTTTTGAGTTGGTATATGGTGTAGAAGCACAGCTACCAGTTCACCTTACCCTGCCAGTGTATCAATTCGACATAGAAGAGTCTGCACTTCAAAACAGAATAAATCAGTTAGTGGAGTTGGATGAAATAAGGAGAAAATCTTATGATCAGAACTTCAAAAGTTAAGTAAAGACAAAGAAAGCCTTTGAAAAGTCAGCTAGACAGAGAGACTTCAAAGTGGGGGATACAGTGGTCCTATGGGACAAAAGCAGAGAAAAGCCAGGGAAGCATGGGAAATTTGACAGCCTATGGTTAGGCCCTTATGTGATCAGATCAGTTGCAAGCCCAAATTCCTTCAACCTGAGTCACTTGGATGGTGAGCCATTGAACATTCCAAGGAATGGTCAACAACTCAAGTTTTTCTACACATAAAATCAACATGGTGTCCAAAGGGACACCCTTTGTAACGTATTCCTAACCCTTCTCCCTTGTGTTTTTGAAAGTTTTGTATTATTTCATTCATTTATTGTATATGCATATATGTATAGTTATTTTTATAGCAATTTCATTTATTTATTTTTTTGTTTTTACTGGAGGCCTTATGTTGGTTATTGGTGAGAAATTTGTGGTTGCAGGAGTCTGGAGTTCTCATGCACTCTCCGATGATCGAACACATGTCCCCTAGTTGGAGCCAGATGTTTCCAACCTATTTCTACTAGGTGGCAACTTCATGTACATGAAGATGTACATAATTGTACAAATTGTACCTTGGAAAAATCTGAGGATTTTTCACTTCTGCAGGGCAATTGCCCCTTTGTAAAACGAAATGTCTACTCCCCTGTGTGGGAAAATTAATATAATTCTATGTGCTAGTGTAGTTCATATGATATGGATGCCACACCATGGAACTAGTTGTTAGGGAAGTCCCCTCATCAAGTGTTTTTTTCCTTACCAATTAATCTTGTTCTTTAGCGATTTTAATTGGTTAGGTTTTTCACTCAAAATCCTCCAAAGTGGTGACGGGCGTTCTAATAATCAAGTCCATGGGGTGGCTGAGGGTTCAATATGTTAGTCGTGACCATGCTAGGCATTTCTAGAGTCTTTCGTAGTTTCGTTATGTTGTTGTATTTTTATTTTTCTAGTTAATTAATTTCACCCCTTGGTGGTTAATTAACTAAGTTTTGATGTAATAATGTAATCTCTCAAGCACTGGCACTTTGTAATAGGGGATATGAATGCAAGGTAAATTTCTATGAAACCCCCTAAGCCACTGCTTCGAGTCCCATGTCATTCTGGCAAGGGGTTGAAGAGATAGACCAATTTTGGTCAGGAGGGGTCTATCTCCCCTAGGGAATTATTTAATTTTTCCCTAAGTTAAAATTCACATTATTTGATTTTGAAGTAAAAAATCAAATAATGCCATGGTAATTTTGTTTGGGGGTTGCTAAGCCTAGGAAGATTTATTTCAAATTTTTCCACCCCCCCATGGCCAAGATATTAATTTTTGAAATTTATTTTTAAAATTTTCCTAAGTAAAAAATTGGGAAATTTTAAATTAAATTTTAAAAATTAAATGAAAGTGAATTTTGGGAGTTTTAACCTAAGTTAAGAGGTTAAATATTTGTTTTGGGACTTAAGGATGGTCCAAACCATAATTAAAAGGAGGCGCTAGAGTCATGTCCAAGGGTAAAACCCTTGCTAAGTAGGGCGCCAATGTGATAGAGGGTTCAAAAGGGAGGCGACTAGCCATTTCATGGCTCATTTCAAGTGGAGAACCCTTCTAAAGTGGAGCGCTCAAGCTAAAGGCACCTCTAAAGGTGGTGCAAGGGTAAAAAACCCCCATTTAGGTGGAGCGCTAGTGTGGAGAACTCCTCTAAAGATGGCGGCCACCCCAGAAACACCTCCAAAGGTAGTGCATACATGAAAAAGACCCCCATGTGTTGAGAGCTGATGTGAAAGGGCCCACATAGGGAGGCGCCTAGCTTGGGGGGCCCACATTTAAACCCTAAAAGCAATCTTAGGGATGCACTTGGTCAAAAAACCCTAGATCTAAGAGTGTGGATGGATTGAGACATGGATCAAGCACCCAAGCCATGGATTGAGGAGGCGCCTAAGCCATTTGATTGGTTGAGAGGGGTGCATAGTCAAAAACCCTAGATCTAGTGGTGGAGATCTAATCTAGATCTAGATCTAATATTGGCCATTGATCTTCAAGGGGTTGGGGTTGCTCCTCAACTATATAATGAGGGTCTCACTCCCTCATTGGGATCTCTCTCTCATGCTATTGTTATGCTGCTGAAATATTTCCCTCTTCTCCTCTCATATTCTCTCAAGCATTTGGCCCAAGCCTCTTGCTATTGTTGTATTGAATCTTGCCTTAGTTGGGCTATAATAGAAGAAAGCTTTGGAGGAAAATTGTTGGTGTGGATCTCTCATTTCATGCTTGTATTAGTGAGGTAACCTTGTGGATTTATCAATTATTGTTGCATTTGTTTATCTTGGAAGCTCTCCACGAAGTATTTTGTGGAGAGACTTGTAGGTAGAAGTACTTCTATCTTCATTTGTGAGTAGATTGGTAAGATTCTACAAAGTATTTTGTAGGATTTTTTTTTGTGCTCATCTCTTTGCTTACTTGTTGCAGCTCTAATAGATTTGTTTTGCAGGGATCTAAAGCTAAGAAGGGCTCCTCTAAGGGTTTCTTGTTTTCAGTTTTTTTTTGGGGGGGGGTTCTAGATCTAGGGTTTCTACCATTGTATAGTGGTAAAAACCCATTTTTTAGGGCCTAAATCTTTAGTATTTTAATTAAACATTTCAGATATGATATTTTAGTAGCATTCCAGCCCTCTAAACATCATATTTCAGTTATTTTTTCAATCATATTTTTGCCATAAATTAGTGATTTGTTTTGGACTAATTTTTTTCTAATAATTTCTTTGAGTTTTTTGTGATTTCCAGCAAGTAAAGCTTGCTGGTTTGTGACAGGTTTTACATAGGTGAAGGGGAGGTGTTGCCCAAATTGGCCTAGAAATACCTCAACCTTCAGTCGGTTCCAAAAGGGGTTCAAACCCTCACCTTTCTCTCTTCTTTTCTGATATTTGTGAACCCCAACGAGAAGTTCTCTTGGGGCATTCTACAAAAGTGTATTAAGCATATGTAATCTATATGTAAATGGAAGTAGAGTAGGAAGTAGATCACTAGTTGTTTTCTTTTTTTTCCCATTTCAAATAGATCTTGATTTTTTTCTGTTTACCCACCATCTCTGTTACAAACCACCATCTCTGTTACAGAGATTGTTGTGTGGTTAGGTATTGTTTTTGCTAATTTCATTTTCCTTTTAAGTTTCTGTTCTAAGTATTTAAATCTAAATTTTATTTCTGTCAAAAGAGTAACCATACAACCCACTGATTCGATGTATCCTCTCTCCCACTTGTCATCTCCCTTTAGGGACTTCAAGTTGGGTATGAAAAGCAGGAGAAGTGGGGGCTTAGTTTAATTAGAACAACTTCTTTTTCTGCTACAAACCTTCACACTTTGCTTTTCAGTCCAAGATCAACTACCAGCATCTCCCATAAGGGATACCGCTTGGTTGATCTTGTTGACAGTATAAAATTAACCTTGCATGCTAATCACCAAGATTTAAAATTTACCCCCTAAAATTAACCAACCATGAATTTAGCCCCTGTTCCTCTACTCGGTTATCACCCTTCGGGGTACTCACTAGATACGACAGGGGGTAGAGGAGTTTTAGTTTAATAGGCATCCATCTTGCTATTTTTTCGGTTGACTAAAAACAGTGACCTCGGAAGCTACTTGGGTTAGAAGACCGTGGGGGGTCTCTAGGCGTTCTACGTCCTCCTTGTTGAGCATCGGGGCATTGCGGTTTGACCTGGGAGCTACAGGTGGACTTGTTTCCACTATTTTGAGTGCACCAGCATTCCCTCTTTGACTTGAGAAATACCAGATTGGGGTATTCACACCACCGGATCTAAAACTTAATCAAAGACTTCAACTTTAATAAAATTTATTAAAACGAACCAAGAGACATTGCAAAATCGGTTCTATAACATTTTCACTCCAGCAGTATTTCACTCCAATATTGCATTTGTTTCCTTTCAGTTGTTGTTGCACCTGCAAAGTAAGCCAAATAAATTTTTAACTTGTGGATATTAATCAACTGGTTTATTTTTTCTGCTATTTATCTGAGCATTGTCATCATCAAGTTCATTCGTAATATTACTGCTCAACTATTTAATACTATTCATATTACTCAACTGTGATTATATGATTTTTCATTTATCTTGATAATATTGTTTATAAATATTTCATAATTGTGTATATTGTTCATAGTTTGTTTTTCATCTCATTGCTAGATAACTTAACATGTGGGATAATTAACGTAGAATGCATCCATTGAAAGTTGCATTCTCTGACTCCATTACTTAGGCACTGGTTATATTAAAAGGATTAACTGTCATTGAAATATTGCATCTTGCATTTGTTGGACTGTCATCTCTCAAAACCTTAGCCTCACACCTTAATAATATCCCTTTAATTTGTAATTAATTAATAAATCAGGAACTCAGTCTTCCGTAGGGACTTCCCCCCTTGGCTCTGTTGGGATCTTGCCTAAACGGAGGAGTTGTGGACTGTGGTGACAGTGGTCCCCAGCTCTCGCTTGCCCCCAAGGACACACATAGTATCTTGTGACTTTCCTGTTCCTTAAAGTGTGAATTAGGCGGCAACAGTTCCCCAGCAGAGTCACCAGATTTGTTGTTAGGAATATTGCACCTTCTACGGACAGAAGTTGTTCCTCTGGTTGGAATGGTTCAGATCTAGAACAAATGAGTGAACGACAAAGAATGAAGACCTTCCCTGAATGTTGTAAACACCTGGAGTAATGCTTTGATGACGAACATGTGTACCTGCAGAACATGTCAAACAAAGAAGAACATCAACGCTACCAGAACATTATTCACACAGCCATACTAGTGACTAAGGAATCCAGTAACATATACATGTGAGATCAATACAACAGATGTGTGGGATAGAAATCATATTTTCATTAAGAAATGAATGAAGAAGCTTACAACCATTGCCTTAGTGTTGAAAAACTCCTCCACAAGACAAACACATCATCCTCGATAGCTCCAACTTGCTCTCTTGTGCTCTCCAATGGATTGGACCAGATAGTCAATTCAACAGCATAACACTACCATACAGTTCTCCCCCTCAACTATGGATATGAGCTTGTATTTATAAGGCTCAATGGATAAGGATAGTTGAGACAATTCTGGGTGAGGTGGCCATAAGATCCTACCAAAAGGGATCTCGACTCCAACCAACCCAGATTGATAGGGATAAGGGAAGACACGAGGCTCATGTTCTAGAAGCCTCGAGAATCTTCTCTTTTTCCATTTTTACCAAGGGTACCGCTTTTGTTCCCTTACAACAGAGCGGTTTAGGTGAGAACCGCTCCAAGAACACAGCATATGCACGGTGGCAGTGCTTTTCTATAATGGGACTCATGCGGTGCTGAACAAGGTACCGCTCATTAGCTAAAGGGAAAGCACGATGCTAGTTTTTTTCATGTAGAATTGATATCCAAAGCAAGTTTCCACTCCAAGTTTATGATTTAGGGAAAACATAGGTGTTAAGTATCTCATCACATGTTGGTGACAGGATTTGGGTATAACAAAAATAGATTAAAACTCTTATATATATGTATATAACTTTATGATTAAAATTCATAAAAATCAAATAACATAAAAATATAAAAATACTTAGCTCTCCCCATGCCTCCCTTGGCGGGAGGACTAGATTATTATCTCCTCGAAAGTCCAGTCCAACGTACTGAAACTACTCGAGATATGGTACTTGTCTCTCCTTCCACAGATAAAAGTCATCATTATAGACACTCTGAACAGATCCTTTGCCACCCTGATGGAGGAATACCTCTCCCCATCTGGTCAATCTAGGTTGGTGAGGGGAATATGGTGGTAGTGACACTGCGGGGATAATAGCAGGAACTCTCTCAAAGAAGAATGGCACTAATATACTTGAGTATCCGAAGTTATTCCTGCGTCCTCTCTTGTAGTCAGAGAGGTGCTTCTTCATAATCGGGATCATGTCCAAGAACCAGTAAAATACTACACACTAGATACATTCCACTGGAATCCTCATCTGAGTCAAAGTAGCAATACGCAATGCAGAAGATCCAACAATTCTTACCATAGTACTTACCACTATATTTAATGGAAATCTAGTTATGTGAACAATAGGGATGCATGATCCTTTCTTCTGCATTCCTTTTGGGTAGTAAGTGTCAACATAGTCCTGGACACTCATAGGGTGACCACCCCTACTTGTACCCTCAAGGTTGGCGGGCATACCTCTGTGGGACAACTCTGTAATAAAATACATGTCTTATATGGTTACCTCCAAGATCTCCCCTTGAAGATCAAAGACACTAAGGTCATGATCCCAATAACCTATCAGATGTTCTAGTAAACAGATGTTGTCCCTCTATGGAAATTGAACCCAAGATATAGAACAATTACACTCACAAAATTGCTAATCAAACATGCAAAATTCACACCAAAGGAGATTGAAATTGGAGCATAACACTAATATGTATTCAATAAGTGTACAATATCCAACCTTGTGAAGTAATAGGCTGCTGAAATATATCATTACATGATAGAATCAAATGCATAAAGATGTCATTCTAAATAGTCAAAAAGTAGGCTTACTAAATCTAGTCAAATGCCCCATAGGTGCATAAAGCAGTTTCCAAATCTATGAAGATGCTCCCGAATTTGCTAATTCAAGTGGGAAGCTAAAGAGAGATGGAAAGACAACTCACACATGCTTTTATTTGGATAAAAGGAGGGAGGATGATGTGGGAAAAAAACAAGTCAACTACACCTAGTATACCTTTTTCCTTTTTCCTTAAATCATAATAAAACAAGGCAGCTTTTCAGGAAAAGTAGATATACACTTTGGAGGATCTGGAATAAAGTAGAAATGCTAAATTGGGTTTCTAGGATGTTTCTCAAGTGCTCCATGACTCAGTTTTAGTATGTGTTGACTTCTAGGACTTGTAGAAGACCACTACAATAGAATGGAATCTAGAAAACTAGGTAATAAGACAAAAATAATTAAAATTAATGCCTAAGGTAGGTAACTATGGGTTGATTATTCTAACACCCCCCCTTAAGCCTAACTTTATGAGTATATATCAGAAAACTATAGGATCTAGAAACAAGGCTTATTCACCCTTTACATACTACTTGTCCATACAACCAAGGAAAGAGGCAAAAACCTAGTGGAAAAATCCTCCCTTAAACATGGACAGGAAAAACAAAATTTTGGAAATATTGTCATCAATCATACTTCACAGCATGATCAGAAATCCCCAGCAGTGATTTAAGATTGCTGAAGGTATTATCATAAAAAAATTTGGTGAAGATGTTTGCTACTTGTTCTGAAGACGCACAGAAGAGTATATCAATGGTGCCATCATGCACATGTTGTCTGATGTAGTGCATATGGATCTAAATGTGCTTGGTTCACTATCTTTGAATTGGATCATTGCAGATTCGAATGGTGCTCTAATTATCACAGTAGATAATAGATGAAAACTATGCATTAGAGGAAATTTGGGGTCTAAAATGGGCCTTATAAGAAAACGTGCCAAAATAAATTTTTGTGAGTTGGAATCCAAGAACCAATAGAATTTCAATAAAATAAGTCAACCATAATGGTTGAATTGACATATTTGTCATTAAAAAAAACTACTTTTTGTGTTCGTATTTTTGACATATCTCC
>LPNX010841661.1:379733-395354 GCA_001517045.1 Pseudotsuga menziesii
TCGAAACTACATTCTCCAAGTATCCCCTACAACCAAAAACATTGAGTTGCTGCATTTACAACTCCTCTATACTTTGCTTCTATAGATGAGAGTGCTATTGCACTCTGCTTCTTGCTTGACCAGCTAATTGGTCATTTTGCAAGCATGAACACATATCCTGATGTAAACTTTTGATCTCTGTTGTCACCTGCCCAATCACTGTCAGTAAACCCAATCAAATCAAGATCGGATTTTTCTTTGTAGAAGATCCCATGAGTTCTTGTTCCTTGAACAAATTTTAGGATCCTTTTGGCTTCTCTCCAGTGGATCTCATGAGGCTGATCCATGTATCTCGAAGCCACACTAACTACATAAGATATATCAGGTCGAGTGTGTGTAAGATAAAGAAAACACCCAATCAATTGCCTATACAGTGTATTATTTACCATAGGAGAAGAACCTGCTTCTTCAAGCTTAAATCCTGAAAGGAAGGAAGTCTTGCTTGGCTTGCAATATTTCATGTTGAACTTGTTCAGAAAATACAAAGCATACTTGGACTGATGTACTTTGATTCCATGTTGGGATTGAGAAATTTCGAGACCCAAAAATTGGCTCAACAATCCCAAATCTGTCATAGAAAATGCATGGTTCATTGCATCCTTCAAGGAGGCAATCTCTTTATTTGAACTTCCTGTAATCAGAAGGCCATCCACATACAAGAAAATAATCATCAAATAACCATGAATCAGCTTCAAATCGACATTAGGATCAGACTTAGAAAAGGCCATCAATCTTGGCATACCAAGCCCTGGGGAATTTCTTGAGCCCATACAATGATTTCTTTAACATGCACACTAAACATGGATTAGAAAAAAACCCTTCAGGTTGGTGCATATAAATATCTTCAGTGAGATCTCCATTTAGGAAAGCACACTTCACATCCATGTGATGTACCTCACACTACTTCGAAGATGCAATTGCCAGACCTAGCCTTATGGAGTCCATCTTTGCCATTGGTGCAAAGGTTTCATTGTAGTCAATACCATGTACTTGTGAGTATCCCTTAACTACCAATATTGCCTTATATTTCAAAGGTGAACCATCAGCAGAAAACTTAGTCTTGAAAACCCACTTACATTGAACTAGCTTCCTCCCTGGGGGGAGATCAACCAGTTCCCAAGTGTTGTTCTTCTAGAGTGAGCTGAACACTTCTTTCATGGTTTTTTGCTATCTTGGATCATGTGTTACATCTTCATATGTCTATGTATCTGATTTAACCATTAGATAGCACCTCTCAGCAAATAGAGGATCTTTCACACAAAGGGCACTCTCAAATTGAGATCTAGTCCTCCTAGTGTCACTAGGATTTCCATCTAGTTCCCTAGCTGCATGAATGGTATTTGCTTCCCATTTTGGTCTTGTAGGACTATTAGTATCTGCAATCAAATCATCATTATCAGACATATCAGAAACAGAAAACTCATTAGTCTCTTCACTTACAATCAATGGATCTGGTGGTGAAGAAGACTCTCCAACTTTAACTGCTACTAAAGGCTCTTCTTGGAACTGAACACATCTTTCAATGAAATCTTTGTTAGTGCTCAATTTCATCAGCTTGTACCCTTTTGAATCTTCATAATACCCAATAAATAGGCACTCTTGGCTTTGGGGCTGCAAATCCTTCCTCTTTTCAGTTGGAATTCTAGCCCAAGCCTTCGAGCCAAAAATCCTGAAATGGGCCACATTTGGCTTGTGCCCACTCAAAGCTTCAAAAGGATTCATACCATCAAGTTTCTTATGAGGAACCCTATTGTAGATGTAGGATGCACATTTTATAGCCTCGGCTCAAAAATTTGGTGGCAAAATCTTAGCCTCCATCATGCAAGTTTCCATCTCCTTAAGTCATATGTTCTTTCTCTCAGCAACACCATTTTGTTGTGGTCTGTAAGGGATTGAATGCTACATCTAAATACCTGCATATTTACAATACTGAATGAACTCAGACTTGAGATACTCACCACCATTGTTATATCTAAGGTTCTTGAGTTTTCTCCTAGATTGGTTTTCAACCAAGGCTCTAAAGACTTTGAAGAGGTCAAAAACTTCAGACTTATGGCCAAATCTTTCATGCCAAATATTGCTTGCTTCATTAGCATGAATCAGAAGAGGAGAGGGGTTTGAGTAGGGTAGAAAATGGGAAAACTTGTATACCTTCGAAGTGTTATTAGAGGAATTTTGAGGTCTAAAATGGGCCTCCTAATGAAAATAATAAAATAATAGTTAACATAATAAAATAATATTTATTAATTTTGGAGGAAAAAAAAAATCACTTTTTGTGTTCTTATTTTCTACATATCTCCCTATGTTTTTACTCAAATTTTGATCGGGAGAGCTCGTTGGATGTGGAATTTGATTCTGCATCCAACGATTACCCACACTGCATACTTTATGTCATCATCATGTTTTTTCAAGTATTTATTGTTTTTGGGGTAGCAAGGTTCATCAAAAGTATGCAGTGTGGGTACTCGTTGGATGTGGAATCAAATTACGCATCCAACGATCTCTCCTTATCGAAATTTGAGTAAAAATAGAGGGAGATATGTTGAAAATACGAGAAAAGAAATAGTTTTTTTATGACAAATATGTCAATTCAACCATTATGGTTAACTCATTTTATTGGAATTCTATTGGTTCTTGAATTCCAACTCACAAGAGATTATTGTTGGCGCGTTTTCTTATAAGGCCCATTTTAGACCCCAAATTTCCTCTAATGGATCTACAACACCTTTTGCTATGACTTTACCATTCGAAATCTCAACGATTTCAACATCATCGGGGGAGAAGATGACCTTATTTGGAGACCCAGTATGAGTCATTTGATACACTGACAAGAGATTAGAGGCAAGAACTAGAACATGCAACACATTATTGAACTTACCATGGTCAAGATCAATCCTTCCCTTCCCCAAACTGTCAGTGAGAGAGTCATCTCCCAAAACTATTGGTGGAACTTTCGACATGTCAAGAGAGGAGAATGTCTCTTTTGTCGAAACCATATGTCTAGAAGCTCCATAGTTTATGATGAAGCTAGGTGAGCTTGATGTGCTAGCAACCAAGGCATGTACTCTCTCTCTGTCCTCTGAATTTGATCCTCCTTCCCTCGTCTTTGAGAAATCAGGAAGGGAGATGTTATTCTTCTCCAAAAGTTGGGTCAACATGTCAATTTTCTTCTTCATACAAGAGCTCTCGGGATGATATCCCTTAATGCAGTATGCACACTTGCTCATTTCTACTTTGTTCTTCTTTTTTTGGGATTTCTTCTTGGAACCTTGGGTCTCCTCTTGAGACTTGTTCTTGTCTCTCTTTTGCTCAGGTGGATTTTTAGATTTTTTCTTGCTTTTTGAATCCACCCTTGAATCCCCAGCAGCCAAAGCTTGGTCTTTGGAAGGTTTGATGGTTTCTATCATCACCAATTTATCTTTCTCCTATGTGAGGGATTCCACAAACTCTGGAAGCTTAGGCATAGTCTAGGATTGAGCTGTCAATTTGGTGGCATGGAAAGTCAAAACAAACATAGAATAGTCAGGACCAAGCTTAGAAAGTATGGCCAAAACTAGTTGCTCTTCCTTCTTTTTGATCCCACACTGTTTCAACTGCAAAAAAATGGCCTTAAACTTGGAAAAGTAGAGTTGCAATGATTCGAAGCTATAGGGACTCAAGGAGATCAACTCATTGTCGATTTGATGTCTTCTCATCTCATCTGTCTTTCCAAAAATATCTTCTAGCTTCTCCCACACTTCATTAGGTGATGTCAATCCATCAATATGGAAGAGGAGGTCTCTTGAAATGCTCAAACACAATAGACCATAGGCCTCATTCCTCTTGTTGTGCCATTTAATTTTCTCTACAGCTGCATTGGGCTCTACCTTAGTTTCCATAGTCACCCTGTAGAGACCTTTCACTCTCAACAATATCTACATCTCATCTTTCTACTCAAATAAATTGAATGGAGTCAAGATGATCTTTTGAGATTGGTCCATAGCTATTAACTGTGCCCTCTATTCAGCAAAATGTGCTCCTAGTCAAGATGTTGAACTTGCAATAGCAATAAGGAAGGAGAGAAATCAATCTACAAAGGCTCTAATACCATGTGGAAATTGAACCCAAGAGATAGAACAATTACACTCAGAAAATTGCTAATTAAACATGCAAAATTCACACCAAAGGAGACTGAAATTGGAGCATAACACTACTATGTATTCAATAAGTGTACAATAGCCAAGCTTGTGAAGTAATAAGCTGCTACAATATATCATTACATGAGAGAATTGAATGCATAAATATGCCATTCAAAATAGTAAAAAAGTAGGCTTACTAAATCTAGTCAAATCCCACATATGTGCATAAAGCAGTTTCTAAATCTATGAAGATGCTCACGAATTTGCTAAGTCAAGTGGGAAAGATAAAGAGGGATGGAAAGACAACTCATACATGTTTTTATTTGAATAAAAGGAGGGAGAATGATGTGGTAAAAAAACAAGTCAACTACACCTAGTCTAGATTTTCCTTTTTCCTTAAATTAGAATAAAATAAAGCAACTTTTCAAAAAAAAAGATATGCGCTTTGGAGCATCTCAAATAAACCAGACATGCTAAATTGGGTTTCTAGGATGTTTCCCAACTGCTCCATGACTTAGTTTTAGCATGTGTTGACTTCTAGAACTTGTAGAAGGAAACTAGCATAGAATGGAATCTATGAAACTAGGTAATAAGACAAAAATAATTAAAATTAATGTCTAAGGTAGGTAAATATGGGTTGACTATTCTAACACCCTCATACTCGAAGTACATAAGAACTTTAGTAAATCACATTGTTGTAAAGCGTGTAATGTTGGGGCATCTCGTAGAGATTCTCGATCCATGTCTTCATGCTCTCTTTCCCTCCATTCTAGCACCATCTTGTACCTTCCCATTGACCATTATTGACCATTAGAACCTATTAGTTTACTTCAATTTTGGACATTATGCAAGCTTTTCTAGGCTGCATAGCACACACGACTGTGCTTTAAGCATGTCTTGTGTCATACGTGAGTTTATTTAGATCAAGTCACGTATAAAACGAGTGTACACTACTGTCATAGTGGAATACCCGCGTGTACTGCATGACCCTTTTAGGGAGGGCACAAAACCACAAAATTTTCAACAAAAAGGAAAATTGGAATGGATGAAAAGAAGGATAAGGGAGAGTAGATTAACCTACAACTGAAGGAAGTGGATTTGGTTCGTTGGTTTATCCTCGGTGAATAGTTGAAGCCAGAGCTAAGAACTTGTCAAATTGGGTAAATTGTAAAATGGTATGTTTTATTTTTGTTTTTGAACTATATGTAGGAAAATTTCAAATTTTTGGACCTATAGTCTATATTTTAAAAATTATTTTTTATAAATGAACTAATACCATGACTTTTTCCTAAGTGCAACAGGTTTGATATATTTAAGAAGTTGTTATCCGCTCATATAGGGTAGTATTTGGTTCTCCATATGTACTTTTTCATCTATAACTTATCTGTTTTTAATCCTAGGATTACCTCTTTAACAATGGACTATGGTGTTAAACCATTTTTTACCTTGTCGACATCATTGTTCCTTCATGGATAGGGCCTCCTTTTCATGGGTACCCTAGTTTAAACACTTTATCATCTTTTGGTACCCATGCCCCGGTTTTGGTAGGTTTGCAGGAAACTTCTTAGAAATGTTTCATGACAAAATGAACCTTCATTTTGCATTTTTTTGTGAGCTATCTCTGTTTATAAGGCTCCTCTCCCTTGTGGAGTTTCTTTAGGCCTAGGTATGAATCCTCAAAATATACTAGACTACTGATTAAACTTGTTCATTCAGACTCGTTAAGAATAAGTGAACGGGCATCCACATTGGAGGCATTTTATCGTTTTTCGGACTATGTTGAATAGTTACGAAAAAGGATCACTCTCTTTTCTTCGGAATTGAGAAGAGTATTCTTAGGAATAGGGTTATCACTTTTCCAGACCTAAGCGACTAAACTTAAGGAAAAGGAACATCGAGTATAAGCTAAATTTTCTCTTTTTCGTGCTCTGGACCTAACATGAAAAAGATTCTGAGCATACTTTATATCTTTGTCATGCTCATTAAAATCTAAAGAAAAAATTGTCGAGTTTATTGTTGTAAGCCCCATTTATCGTAATCAAATGGATCTTTCTAAGCGATCTTTCCTTCCTTCACACTTATTAAACTCAGGTTATTTGTCGCTCTTGAAGGTGCATCATTTTGGTGATAGTTTACCCCTTTTTCTGACCTTTTCGAATAAGTATGAAAAAAAGGTATACCTTAGTCCTTCGGGAGATAAGAGAGTTATTCTGTGGATTGTTTTACACTTTTCCTGCCTTAGGAGACTAAATTGTATGAAAAAGAACCCCCTAGAATATTCTTTGGAGTTTTCAAACTCTCAAAATATGAAAACACCAACGAGCAGGTACTAGTTTGGGCTCGTAAAATCCACAAATCAGTAACCTTATCAATCATTATTCTCTCTCCTCTTCAAGCTTGTAAAAAATGAAGAGAGACTCTAGTTGACTTTCATGGACTCATTAAAATTTAACAGGAAAGATAAGGAATAATTACTCTCTTTGGGTTATAAAAAGTGGCAGCATGTCCTCCTTGAACATAGAACTCTCTAACTTTCCAATACTCATGTTTCAGTTTACACTGTCAGCTCAGCTAATACTTCGAATTTTTACTCCTCCACTTGTCCTTTATACATGGGGAACCTAATCATGTCAAATAAGTTTAGTTGTTCTATTTTCAAGTTAAAAGTTTCCTTGGGTCATCTTTGTGTTATGCTCATTATTCAAGGATTTGTCCCTTCATGTGTGTTATCAAGAATATAGCACCTTCTACAGACAAAAGTTGTTCCTCTGTTCTGAATGGTTCAAATCCAGAACAAATGAGTAACAACTAGGTTGAATACTTTCCCTAAAAGCTATAGATGCATGGAATAAAATCTTCAATGAAATACCTATAGACTTGTAAAAGTACATCAAACATACAACAACATCAAAGATACTAGAAAACTATCCATAGATCCATATTAGTGACTAAGGAATCCAATAATATATATGTGAGATTATAACACAACAAATATATGGGAAGGAAATCAACTTTGCATTAATAGATGAATGAAAGAGCTTACAACCATTTTTCCTTAGTGTCAATGCACTCCTTCACAAGACTAGCACCTCATCCCTGATAGCTCCAACTTGCTCCTCTATGCTCTCTAATGGATTAGGCTAGGATGTTAATTCAACAGCATAACTTTACTTCTTTCTTCTCTCTCCAAACCACAGAGTATGAGCTTGTATTTATAGGGCTCAAAGGGATATGAATGGTTGAGAAATTGGTGGGTGAGGTGTCCATGAGATCCTCAAAAGATGGATCTCGAGATTAACTGACCTAGGTGAGTAGTGATAAGGCTAGACACAAGGATTTTGTTCTAGAAACTTCATGAAACCTCCTTTTTTTCACTTTTTACCAAGGGAACCACTTATAATCCTTTATGACAAAGCAGTGATGGGTGAGAACCATGCCAAAGACAAAGGTTAAAGGCGGTGGCACCGCCTAGTTTCCACATAACTTGGGCAGTGCTGCATAAGGTACCACTTATCTGCTTAAGGGTAAGAGTGGTGCTAGAGTGTTGTATGTTAAAACCAACATCTAGAGCATGTTCCAATTCAAGTTTGGGATTTGAGGGAAAATATTTATGTTAGGGATCCTATCACATGCTGGTGACAGAATTTGAGTGTAACAGAATGCCCCCAAAAGCATGAGGCTAGAGGGATACGATAGGTGAGATCTTTGATAGAGCAAGTTATCAATTCAAGGTAAGAGCTAGCTTGATTGGAGAGTGTCATTGAGTAGGCATCTGCAATACATCAATAATTTGACTCATGAGTAAATGTAACCTCATCATGGCTGCAAACCAATACAAGACAGATCCATGAGAGGAATGAACAACCATGGATACTAGAATACAACATAGATCCATGTGATAGAGGACTCAAACTTGGACATAGATACCGGATATACAACGTATATCGATGTGATACAGATGCAAATTTGAGCATAGCCATGACAATACAAATGTGGATCGATGCTGGTACTTCATAAAATATACTCCATCGCAACCTGGGGAGAAAGCTATGGGTGCTTTAACAAATACCTAGGGTCTTCGTCTCGTCTTCCACAAAGTATGATTCTAACCATGTGATTACAATGTTCTGAAATTGAACATGGTAGAAACCACTTGATTACTGACCAATGATGGGAATCATTAACAAGTGTGAGGGAGATCACCATTGATGTCAATGATTCCCAAGGTACCCTAGTACAATCTACTGAGTGTGAATAGATGTTTTGATGTCAAACACCCAGCAAAATATTTCAATCAAAGGTCAATCATGTGAACCTTTGTCGATAGCGAGAGAATCTATCATTGAGGCATACCGATCTCAAGGTACTAACTTGTTTCTAAGACTATTTCCCGGATGATGAGCTCATGTCGACATGAATAATCTCGTCAAAGGAGGGCCATGATGAATCCCACATCGATGACATGAAATGTAGAACAAAGTTCTAGAATGTTGTAGATAATGTAACCATAGTACTGACTCAAAGTACTAGCACAAAGGTTGTTTTAACTGCACAGGTAAACTTCTTTCTTTCCTTTGAACATTGGATGGCACGACAAAAGACTTGGAAGCATGACTAGACCAGACGGACACACAATATGACAGTGTACAATGCATTATTTTGAAAGACTCAAAGGAGTGACATGACTCATGAAAGTGGATTGACTTGTAAGTCAGTTGAATACCCAATTGACTGAATGAAATGTAGACAAGTTCCATGTTCAAAGGTGACAAACAACTACCATTTGATTTGCAAAAAGGATTCCATTCCCTTAATTTCCCCATCATGATTGGTGAGAGCCTCTTTTTTATTTTTACAAGTCCAAAGAGGGTAACAAACCTTCATTTTAGCTCATCCAAAGATAAGTCCAGTCCCATATATTTCACGAACCTGAGAAAGGAGGGGTTTGTTCCCTAAAAGAGGGTTTCTCGGTGTTTGGTTTAACGAGTCCAATGAAATCAAACTTTGTATCGTTCATGTTTAGAGAGTCGAAACGAAGATGAAAGAAAACTCCAAAGGGTCCTTTTTCATATGATTTAGTCTCTAGGGCCCGAAAAGTATAAAATAATACCCGAGAGAACTCTTCCAATCATGATTGGATGAAGTGTTTCTTTTTCATAAATAGTCTATCCGAACCGAAAAAGAGATAACCTACCATCGGAGAGACAAATATTCAAATGCTTTTACAAGTATGAAGAAGACAAGTACTCCATAATCTTTTCATATTTAGGGAGTCCGCAAAAGAGCTTAAAGGAGACTCCATTAGGTCTCTTTTTATGATGAGAAGTTTTACGAGCCTAAAAAGAATCAAAAAAAGACTTGGAACTTTGATACTGAGTTCTGAGAGCATGACCAAAGTGTCGAAATAAATGCTCGGGGACTTTCTCCTTTTTAAGGAAGTATGAAAAAGTCAAAAACAAACTCCCCATAGACATTAATGTTTCCATTTATACCCCTGCAAGACTTAAAAACAATATTAATCTCTCAAAAAATGACTTTAATGAACTATATATAGATGGATTTTATAATAATAATGATTTTAAAATATCAACATAGCATTAAAAAACCCTAAAAATATATATAAAAGTAATTTTAAATAGTAAAACTCAAACCATTTTACTATTTACCACTTGGTGAGATCATTTTGGAACAAATTTGAGCCATATCTTCAGTCGGTGATTCCGGGAGATTCTACCGTCCGATTCGAGCACTGTCAGAGTCGGGTAAATGACAAAACCATAGCCTTTCTTTTTAAAGCATCTATTTTTTATTTTGTGAGGGTATTGGGCTGGTTTAGCCAAGCCCTAAATCTCAAATGCAAGCACTGCTCCTACCCCTTATGAGACAGGCGATGCACCGTGAGAACCACACAACTTCTACTGCACTCAAGCGGTGCCACCGCTCTGTGCAAACGAAGCTCAGGTGGTGCCGACCGTGAGTGGGGAAAAATGAATGGATAGACAAAAGCGCAAGTTTTTAATTGATTTTAATGATTGATTGTGTTTCTAATTGGTCCATTAATGGTTTTTGGCAGGTTTCGAGTGATAAAAAATGGTTATATGGAAAGAACGACAACACAATGATGATGATGATTTTTCTGACATAAATGCAAGTGCATAGCCGCATTGAGGAATTGTGGCCTCCTCAAATTCTTATGAACACCTAGCATGGTGTCTCATGAGTGATTGTTGGAGTATATCCTCCATATGTGGAACCCTTGGCAACAATACTTCGAGGTAGGAGCCCATGTGTTGACTGTTGAGGTAGAGGATATCTAATTCTTGATTGGATTATCGAGATGGGGTGCTCTGATTTCACTGAATGGTTCCCACATAGGGGATGTGACCACCCAGGAGTTGATCAACCGTTATTTCATTCTTGGTACTAGAACTTCGGGGAAGAAAATTCCCATTAAGGTAGTGAGGGATGATCCTCTCCGTACTTTTCTTTTCACCATGCAGAGGATGGCTAGGATCCAAGGGCCTCATCAGGCTTCAAGGGCACACATGTTATATTCTATAGAGGCTATGGCACCTATTGTATTTTACTAGGAAGAGGCATTACTACCAGTCTTCAAGGACCAGCTGACCAAGTGTCGGCAGGGAGAGATGAAACAGTTTGGCTATGGTTCCATCATAGCTTTTTTCTTCTTTGAGTGGGTCCCTCATCTAAGGCCCCAAGTGGTTTTTACTGAGTTGAGGGCGAGAGACCCTCGCATGCTAAGGTGGGTCAGGATCATGGCCCAAACAGAAGTAGGTAGAGAGAAAGTGAATCTTGGGGCTCCATTTTTTCACTGAATGAATGATCAGATCCTCATGATTGAGGATTATGCATATGTAGGTACTGATTTTAGGGGCGACCCTGACCTACCACTGCCACCTGACAAACAGTGGGGAGACATGGGCAAGAAAAAAACCCTAATATGGAAATTTGTGTTTTTTTATATTAATGTTTTTTTATTTTTTATGTATAGTAACAAGACCTAAATATTTTCATGCAGATGTTGGAGTGGCACATCCTGGGGGATCTTCCCCATTGGATAGATGTCCAAGAGCTCAATTTGTTCAATGAGGTGATGACCCAATGGGAGAGCTAGAGGAGAACCTGGAGAGGTTGACTCTAGATATACCTGATGCATCCATTGATGATCTCTCGATGCTATATCAGAGGCACACAGCTAGAGATCCAGGCCGCTTTAGCCATTTGCTACATAGAGTAGTACAAGCTGTCATATGCTACCATGAGCACCACTAGATATTTCTACATGATATATTATTGAAATCTGATATAGCTTCAGGATTTTGTATGATTTTGTGCTTCCTGAAAGCCAGAGTGCTTCACATGAGGTCTCGTGGCCTATTTTTTGTTAAACAATATATATATATATATATATATATATATATATATATATATATATACACAAACTTTTACTTCCGATTTTTATATGCTACAAATGGGAAANTTTATGTGGTTTTACTGTTTATTTACAATATGATGAACCATGTTTTATTTTCATGTTATGAATGGGAAATATACCAGTCTAGGATATAATTTGCCAATCAATCAGCAACTGCATTGTCTACCCTAGGGATATGCCTATAAGTAATAACCTCAACATACCTTTCTAATAGACGTACCCTCCAATAGAAATGGAGCAGTATCGGATTTCTGATAGTATAAACTTGGTCCAAATGATAAACCACTAATTGTGAGTCCATGAAATCTACCAAATCACGAATGTCCCAAGATGCAACCTCAGTCAGAATACCTATGACTGCTTCATACATGGCGATATTGTTGGTAATAGGACCAATACAAACTGCTCCTGAACTGACTAGATCATGTGCAGGGGAATACAAACCGCAGTTGAAGCAAGGTTCAAGGTATGGCAGCAAGCACCATCAGGGAAGCCATAAAAAGCCATTTGATCTACATAACCAAGACATGGTATAAACAGTCTAAACATTAAACTCAAAACCATATGAAAATGCTAAAACACACTAAAAAGTCAAACAATGTACATATATACAAGGTACTATATATTAATAATTTAGGCATAGTACCTCTTCAGGTACAACCCATTGCGAGGTTTCCCGAAGGGGACTCCGTCATAATCCACGAGCTCATAGGCCCCTTTATCTAAAAACTTGGAAATGATAAAAGGATTGCACCACATTAATTCAAACTTTCATTTTCCTAGCTTATCATGTCTCTGATCATAAGTCAAGACTAAGTCATCTTCGTTAAACACAGGAGGTTTGAAATATTTATTGTATTGCGCCTTGATGTGTTTCTTATGTGCCTCATTCACTAAGGTAGCATCTCGTCTAGTTTCGCCAAGGTTGGTAAAGTATAAAAACATTTATTCCTCAGTAGAAGTATTAGGGAGAAGATCAATGACAAGTTTCAAAGATGGAATCTGACACTGAATAGGTAGGACAGCTTCTAGTTGGTATACTAATTGAAAGGGTGTAAAACCAGTTGTTCTTTTCACTAAAGTTCTATAATCCTAAAGAGTAGAGAATAGAATCTGGTGCCAGTTGGATTTGTGGTCTCCAACCATCCGACGCAACATAGTTTTTAAAACTTTGTTAATGGCCTCAACTTGACCATTAGCTTGCGAATAATAGGGAGTTGAGTTTTCATGGCGAAAACTGAACTTAGCACTTAACTCTGCCATCATCTGATTCCAGAAATGTGATTCGTGATCAGTGAAAATAGACTGAGGAACTCCAATCCTAGATATTACATGGTTAAAAAGGAAGAGGGTGACAATATTACCATCCTCTTCATATGTACGCATAGCCTCAGCCCACTTAGTGAAATAATCCATGGTTATTATGATGTAACCATGCCCCTCGGTTGAGGTAGGCTTACAATGCCTGAAATATATCCCCTATTTGGTGAAAGGGACAACGACAATGATGGGGTGTAACGGTGTAGGGTGGGTGCACTTTTTCATATAAGAACATGTTTATCCTCGTCATGGGTGAGGCATCATTGGAGAATGGTATCTATACCACGCCTATACAATGTATCATTCAGGATAAGATAGTACTTTGCATGGTGATGAATGCGGAGACGATCATCACAAGATATATTAGGCTGAAAACGATGTGTCTAGAGATAAATGATAAAAATCCCCATACCACAGATCAGTAGTGCTTATTAGGAACAAAAATTCATCCGGGAATGAATCACTGGGCTCAGAATCCGTTAAAGCACAGGGAAGGTCACACATCAGCTCTACAAAGACTAATGATTTATTTGAAGTATCTTTGGAATACTCAAGGCCAAACTCTTGTAGGATGAAAATCCATCGAGATTATTTTCCCCCTAGCACCTGACGAGTCAGGATGTAGTACATAGGGTTTTGGTCTGCGAGTACAGTAGTGGTGCGAAATAGGATGTAGTGATGAAACGTTTGGACAACAATGACCGTAGCCAATGATAGCTTCTCCACACGCGAGTATCAAGTTTCATAATCAAGAAGATTCTTACTGGTGTAGTAAATCATGTGTTCAAGGACGTTTTGTTCCTCTTGGGCTAAAACCATTCCAATAATAGTAGTAGAGGCAACAGCATACAAGAGAAAATCCTTCGAGTAATCCAGGGGGTGTATCACATGTGAATGGGTCAAATCATGCTTAATATTATCGAAGGCTCGCTGGTCCTTCTCATCCAAGAAGAATGAAGTATCCTTCTTAAGGAGATGCATATAACCATGCATTTTCTCAGCAAAGTTACAAACAAAACGACGAAGAAATTTTTCCTTCCCTTGAAAACTTTGGAGTTCAAGCAAGTTGGTTGGGGTAGGTAGAGCGAGTATGGAAGCAATATTTAATGGATCAATTTGAATACCATCCTTGGAAACACGAAACCTAAGAGACGTCTTGTCTCATTGCAAGAAACACATTTGTGTGGGTTCAACCGTATTTTATAATGGTGACATCACAGGAAAATGTCGCTAAGAGGTCGAGCATGGTCGTCCCGTTTCTGTGAATGTGTAGGGATATCATCGAGGTATGGCTCCACGATGTTCTTAATGTCATGAAATGCATAGGAAATAGTGCATTGGAATGTGTCCCCAATGCTCTTAATACCAAAGGGTAATTTCCTGTAGGAAAAGGTTCCCCATGGGCATATAAATGATGTCTTATGCTGCTTGGCAGGAAATATCTCAATCTGATTGTAGCCGAAAAATCCATCCATAAATGAGAAGATGACACTCCCAGCACAATTATCGATAATCTTATCGATGTGTGGAGTCAGAAATTTGTCCTTAGGACAATATTTATTCAGGTTTCGGAAATCAATGTAGAATCGAATAATTCTCTGCTTTTTGTTCACAAAAAATGATATTTGATACCCATTCTGTCAGGGGTACAGGATAGATGAATCCTGCCTTCAGAATTTTCTTGACTTCATATTTGATAGTTGAAATCTTCCATGGATGGACTTGTCTCAATTTCTTTCTAACTGGTCTGGATCTAGGATAGGTTTTGATCTCATGGACCACAATAAATGGATCTATCCTAGGAATTTCTTCATAAGACCAGGAAAAAATCTTTAAAAAGTGCTCTATACTCTTTAGTTTCATCTATTGAATAGTGCTTCCCAATGTGAACATGTTCAACAGTTCTAGGCTTGACTAATATGTCAATTGGAGCCGTTTTGGTAATGTTGCATAAATTGCCTTCAGACTCAGAATCTTGCAACAAGACAGGTGTTTGCGGAACATCGACAATATCAGTACCCAAGAGAGATAAAAAAAACCATTATCTGTTGAACTAGTATTGGGGAGGAACAAGGATCTGTGATGGTGATCCTCCCATACTAATTCATTCATATTCATAATCTCTATAATAGACTCGTTTGACGAAAAATTCTAGGAGAGATAATCCATAATAGGAAGCGAAGGTTCTCACCAATAGGGAAAGTGGTAAGGATCCAAAGCCACAAGATGAAGATCATCTGTATGGACATAGGAAACAGATTGGATAACATCATAAACTGCTTCTCGCGAGCTAAGAGAGGATGTCTCAACAACTTGTTTACCCTTAGTATCATAGATAAATGAAGAGATCATATTAATAGTCGTGATTTCTATGCTAGAAGGGGCTAATGGAAACACGCCCATGAGGACGAAGTCCTTCAACATCCCTACCCCAATCGACTGGTAAGGAGGAAGGGACTAACCTAAAAAAGGGACACTATTTTCTGTAGGGGTAGTAACATTCGACGTACAAAAATCAATTTGATCAATCGTCACAATTATTCCAAAATGCGAAAACTAGAGGGTTCTAAAAACCGTCGAAGCGACAACAGTCATAGCGTAAAACCAATTTCTTCCTAAGAGAAGATTGTAGTCTAATGTGGCATCCACTACTTCCACCTGAATGGAAATAGTTCCCCCCCCCCCCCC
>LPNX010841661.1:395680-439725 GCA_001517045.1 Pseudotsuga menziesii
GGGAGAGCCAATGGATTTCCAACAGGATAGAGACAAAACTGAGGTTGAAGCACCTTCATATAAAATAGTCTTAAAGACCTTTTTCCCAACTACTCTTGTTACAATCTGAAAAGCCAATTGGTGAGGTAATCTAGGTTTGAGGTTCTCTGGATTGAAATGAATCATATTCGTGTCACTTGGGTCCATGGCTCCTAAGGCATCCAATAAGTTTTTGCATTGTGTGGGACAACTTTGGAGAACTTCTAAGGTAGACATTGCACATGGCACCTAAGCTAGGTCTTCTACAACATTATAGAACTATGCAGCTCAAGCATTAAAAACATCCTTCCTAAGAGTACTCTTGGGTGGATGCAAAATCATGTCGAGATTAGGCTGCTCGATTGTTAGGGGACCATTAGACGAGGATGCGAGAGGACCAATAGAAGGAGATTTATATGGAGAAGGTTTTTCAATTTTCCTCTCCTTAGGTTTTTCATATGACTGAATTTGAGTTGGTATATTAATAGTTTTCGACAACATCATTCAAATTTCCTCTATAGAACTAGAATTTCCCTGGCTAGAAATGTGGTCTACTAGTTGTTGCTGAGAACGAAAAGGATCAGTAAGGACTGCCGGTGTAGGGTTACTCTTTAAAAAATTATTAATTTCATCATGCCGAGGACACTCCTTCATGAAATGATCGCCACCACACAATAGGCAGGGATACTTATCTTTTTTTTTCCTTTATTGTCTTTCCTTTTTCCTTGGGATTTTCCTATTGGTTTCTGCGTTTCTTGTTTTTACTTTTTCCCTTCTTCTTACTACCGGATAATTGCGTACTTTGAATAACATTCACCTCGGTCAAAATAGTAGGATTGGAAGGAGCAGTAATGGAAGGACTGGGTTGTTTGGCATCTTTTACTACTGTCGAAGTTTGGATTGAACTAATAACCCCATCAACAGGAGTTTCTACAGGTGGCTTAGCCGAGTCCATGCTGGGATGAGGAGATTGAGGAATAAGGTCATACAAAGTTCCAGACTGGGAATAAACCAAGTCTAGATACTAAGCATGACTAATGGCCCTCTCTTCAGTAACCAAACCCCCCATAGACACATCTTAGGAAATGGGTGGCAACAAAGACTTTGTAAACCAATCAGCTAAGATTTGGTTTGGGATAGGAGCTTTAATGAGCCTTCTCTGCCTTCTCCACTCATGAATATGACCTGAAATGTGTGTGGAGGTATTTTTACGTAGAGAGGTTAAAATATCTATACCCGTTTCGTAGAAAATGGGTAGTTGAAAGTGTGTGAGGAAGACAGTTTCCAAAGCACTAAAATCCATAAACGAATGTTTTGGAGGTTCGATATACCACTTCGTGGCCGTACCAGTCAAAGTGTGTTGGAAGACTCTCAATCGAATAGAATCATCCATCAAGTAGTTTGACGAACACCATAGATGGAAAGTCATAACATGATTTTTGGAATCATCTCCCTGCTTTCCATCAAATTTCAAAATATCCGATCATAACTTGACTGTAATAGGGGGCCATGACGGATTGCGTTGGATGGGGTCATTGATCAACTTGGACAAATCAGGCAAGTCCAAAGTTTATAGGAAAGGTAACTGGTGATTCAGTTCAACATACTAATAATATTGATAAGGAATGTAACCACCAGTAGGACCGTAAGTAGACTGATACACAGGTTGTTGAAAAGGCTAATGAGATGATGAACCTCTTTGTTAGCACTCCATTTGTGTTGAAGTAGGGTCCCGCAGCTACTGGAAAAACTGTTGTTTTGGAACGAGTAAGTCAAAGGTAATAGTACCTGAGCGGCCGAGAGGAGAAAGCTCAATCACTACACTTAAGGCAGCAGCGAAGACAGGAGGGCTCAGCTACCCTCATAAAGGAAAAGGAGCAACAAGGAAGAGGTATTGAAGACAAAGGACAGAAAAGGAATCGATGCCAGTACCCACGGTTAGCATCGGGAAGCGTGGAAGACTACAGGAAGCTGTGGTGTGACGGAAAGCGGCAGTTCGAGTACAGATAGACCGACTGTCACAGTTAGGGTTTTTGGGTTACTGTTGGGAGAGGCCCACAGTGTTGTAATGGCAAGACCTTCAGGCCGCCTATAAAGGGATGTATTTTGTATTGTAAAAGTTTAGCTAGTTAGTCAGTTAGCTCATTAGCTATTCAGATAGTCGATGATCTGTTAGCTCATAGATCTTTGTATTATAGAAGAGTCGAGCTCTGGTTCTGTTATTCAGTCTGTAGTATCTTACTGTAACCAGTAGCTGACTCCTAGAGTATGTATGTAACAATCCGTAGGGATTGAGAGAGAAAGAGAGGAAGAGTATATTGTAAGAGAAGCAATATAAGAAGAGAAGAGATCTAAGAGAGAAGGGCTCCTGGCGGTGTGTGCAGAGTTACCCAGAAGATCTCAGCTGCATATGAGGTTGCAGCGGAACTTTGTTTACTCTCCCAAGTTATAATATATAAACCAGTTCCCGTGGACGTAGCTTCTACCCTGGAAGTGAACCACGTAAAAGCAGTGTGTTATATGATTATTTCATATGATTGTGCTTTACGTAGTTGCTATCTGTTATCTGTTACATGAATGCCGTATATCAGTTAGTAAATGTCTATATGTTCTCATTCAGTTACAGCATTATAGAAAGTTAAAGGCGAGTTTAAATGTAACAAGTGTCTGCTTATGAGTCCATTAGTGCTTGTTTCACACAGTAATAGTCACTCTGTTAAGTGCTTCCAGTACACTTATTCAGTAAGTTAAGTATAGCGATGTGAGTGTGTTGAACTATGAAGTTCGTGTAAGGTTGTTTAACACCCTGTTGGAGGTTAGCCGAGTTATTCCTCCTAGTGAGAGACCCTTTGGACGTTGAGAGTCGCTTTGGGCCGTACTATAGGAGATATCTCATTGACAGAAGGTGATATCGCATCGACAGAGGAGCTTCAGTGTGAGATATCGCAGGTAGTAAGAACCACGGAAGGGAGAGTTTGCGCATCGTCCTAGTCGCTGCGATGCGATAGGAGTCCTCCCCCTATCAGAGTCTGCGAGGAAGGGAGAACTGCAACTCGCAAGAAGATCTCGTTGGTTAAGAAGAGCCGCGAGACACCAGGATGCTACAGAACCTAGTTAAGGACACTTGAGTCTTTAGCCAACCCATCTAAGATCACTTCGGGTGAGACTTCAGGCCGCTCTGCAGTCTGTTGCTGAAAGGGCCAGTGAGTTAGGGGTGTTGTTGGTATATTATAAGTAAACCCGGGTCTGCCCATAGTAACCAACAAATGGTTCTGTTGCCAATTTTGAACAAACTAAGAGCTAATGTTCTGTTGGCATCCTACTAAAGAAGGACTCAACCAGTGGGTTGAGTCTACAAAAAGAGAATTTGTTGTGACAAAAAACAAGAGTCCTACGTTGAATACAGAGGACTGGTTAGAAAAACATATCTTCACTGATATACATACGATATTTTTTGTGACCTATGGAAACGAGTTGTACGACTGGTTATCAAAGTTGACTGATCAGCATATATTCAAGAAGAAAAGGAACATTTTCTGGACACCGGAGCTGATTCAGACTGTCAGGAGCATCGATAATCCCATTTCACGAGCAGTGGACTTCTGGCTTGCGAGTGTGCTAGAAGGATTCATCACAGAGTTTGCAGTCGAACAGAGAAAAATCTTCAGCGAAGTCGAGCGGTACTTCTTCAAAGGATATCGTGGTAAGTACCTGAACTCTTTAAAGTTGTCCGTTAAGATGCTATTACATGAAAAAGGAGTACTCGATATATATTCAGATGTATAAGTTCAGTACGTGTAATGTCACAAGAGTTTGAGAGTGATTTTGATGAACTTGGACGTACACGTAGTGGAAAGAAATATAAAGTAGATTTTAGATCTTCTGTCTTTGAAAATAGTTCAGACAATACTAGAGAACAGAGTCACAGTAATACAGAAAGAACAGAAGGGGGTATCCCTTACCACCCTTATACCCCACAGAAATCAATCGGGACTCAGAATAATCCCGTAGGAACTCCATCTAGTAGCTCACATACAGTACATACTATTGCTACATCACCTATATCTACACCACCGAGTGGTAGTAACACAGCAAATCAGCATCCACCACGTAGAAATAGAATGGGGGATGATATGAAGCTACCTACCTTTAAGGGTACAGGGGCAGAAGACCCAGAGCAGCATTGGTTTCTATGTGAAGCCGTGTGGACCATTAAAGGGATCCAAGACGATAATATTAAAATTGTACAGTTGGTCACTACACTTAGGGAACGAGCCTTAACATGGCATATGAGGTATACCTCAGCGGTACCCAGAACGCTCGTATAGGTTAGAACCGCCATGATCAAAGAATTTAAGAAACCTAAGTCTAAGTCACAGTGCATTATAGAGCTCAAAGACATTAAAAAGTCACCTACAGAGTCAGTATGGGACTTTGATCAGAAATTCAAAGCTCTCATAGACCAAGTTAGCTTTGAGTTTGCGCCGAAGCAGCACAAGGAATGGTTTATTGCAGCACTGCTCACCCACATCAGACTGCCACTGATGCAGCAGAAACTCCAGACGCGGGATGACGTGTTGGAGATGGAAATGAAACTAGAGGCATCACCTCTAGCTGAGACCAGTACAGGTATGACAAACCTACAGAACCAGTTAGCTAATCTCACCTTACATATGCATGAGATTAAGAAAGGAAAAGAGATTGCACAAGAAATATGGTGTATAAAGTGTAAAGCACAAGGCCATACTAAAGATAACTGTCCAGTATTTGTTGAATATCTAGCAAGCGGGGCTCCTAACCCCTTAGCACAGATGCAAGGGCCATGGTGTGAACTATGTAGAAAAAGAGGAAACCCACCTCAACAATGCCCTTTACTTCAGAAGTATGTACAGACACCTAAGAACTTATACTGTACCTTCTGTAAGTCCGTAGGACATGATGAACATAATTGTAGAGCTTATGATCTCATGGTCGAGAGAAAACACGACTTATATAGAGTCCAATCAGAGACACCAGGTCCAGCAGCAAGACCACAGCATGAACCAGTTCATGTCGGTCGTGGAGGAGGATTCAAAGGACGAGGCTATGGAGGAGACTTTGGTCGTGGTGAAGACTTTGGCTGTGGTCGTGGACCGATCACTTGTTACAACTGCGGAGTTGTAGGACATTATTTTAGGGATTGCTAGAGCCCTACTACCACATGTAACTATTGCAAATCTCACGATCACGCTATAGAAGAATGTCCTACCTTGATAGCCAAGATCAGGGAACCTAAGCCAGCAGTACACCAGAACATTCAGCTTATTTCTGCTGAGCAGAAGGAACCAAAACTAAGAGTCAACATTGTGACTCCCAGCGGTGCTTCCACCAGTGGGACATCGCCGGATACTAAAAAGAACACAGGTCCGGAGTGGGTGCGCAAATCCACTACTAAATCAACACCGCTCGACCTGCAGAAGAATAAATAGACATTTCAGGAAGCTAAAACTTTCTTTAATGACCCTACACAATCAGGATCACAGGTACAGCCGTCTAGGGGCGTACCGCAGCAAACACCATGTGGCGTTATCCCTGTTCAGATATTGCAGGCTACCACATCGGGAAGGTGCGACGAGGATGAGTCGACAGGAAGTGTACAATCCTTCCTACGGAGTTGATTAAAACTCGTGAGAAATGAGAAAGCTATCAGAAAGCTTCAGTGCATCATAGATCAGTGTCATCCATATTCTTCCGTGAGCAGTGCACAACGTGCTGTTGATAATATTATGGGATATACAAGAACAAGAAGAGAGATGCGACTCACAGCACAAGTCTAAGAATTTGAAATGGATGAGGTAATCCTAGATTTAGGATCAGAGGTAAATGTTCTGACTAAGCAGAAATGGGAACAGATGGGTAGCCCTAATTTAGCCAGATCACCTATCCATCTGAGACTAGCCAATCAGTAGTGGGTATCGCCACTGGGTCGATTACCGTAGGTGCTAGTTGACATTGACGGAGTTCATAGCTTTGTGGACTTTGAAGTTATAGAAATCATTGGCAATAGTAGACTGTATCCAGCACTACTAGGTATTGATTGGGCAATCAGTAACATGGTTGTTATCGATTTAAAGAAAAGACAGACGACCTTCAAGGACAATAATATTTGGGTCATCGCACCATTGGATCCTTTTCAGGGTCCCAGATATATTGAACCTATCCTAGCAGAGGATGAGGCACGTAATATGGAGAGCCTCTATCAGATGATGGCCAATCAGAGTGACTACATCAATCCAACCGCAGAAGGGAACATTAGTTGGTGATGCGACAGCTCATGCGCATCAGACTCGGATGTTGGCCTAGAGAACTGACAGAACATACTTTACGAAGTCTCAGCTCCCAGATGTGCATTTATGACTAAATCACTGCAATGGATTGGCGCAGAGATTAAGGATAATCCATCGTTTGATGGCTTAGCAGACGTCAACGATTTTTTAGAGCAGTTTGAACAGGAAATCCCTCAGGAGCAGAGGATGCCAGTCATTGACCTTGTAGTAAGAGCCACACCTGCAAGATGGTGGCAGGCACATAGAGAACATATTGCATCATGGGATGACTTCAAGAGATTGATGGAAATCAGATTTTCTAATAACAAGGAGTATCTACAGCAGAGGTACACCGGAGAAAGTGACCCCAGGTCACATATTGAAATGTGTGAATAGAATTGGTCGTACATTCCGGAGGATGAATGGGTTCACCTATTCATTCATACTTTAGACCAAATTCCAAAGAATTGGTACACTGAGACTGAGTTGCGCAGAGGAACCATTACATGCCCACTTATGAGAGACAGCTTTGAACTCACTTTCGCTTTTGAATCTGAGTATCCAAGTATCGATCAGGATCTAGACATCATAATGACTAATATATTTGAGGACTGTACCCTATCAGTAAATACTCAACCCTAGTGGGCCATCCACTTAGAAAATGCGCTCAAGTGTTATAACTTCACAGCAAAACCAGAGGATGAGGATGAGGATCCTCGCAGCATCAACATTCCGGAGTTAGAAGGGACTCACGACGTTGATGGACTGAAGCTACAGATTCCAACTATCATAGACCCCATCAAGATTAAAAATATCAATATTGGCAGAGACACAGAACCAAAGTTTGTCTCTATTGGAGACTATTGGGATTATGAAATGGTAGCACACATTGCAGATCTATTACACAACTATCAGGACTTATTCCCCAGTAAGTTTACAGAAATGAAGGGAATAGTAGAAGATCTGGGAGTAATGAGGATACCATTGAAAGAGGATGCTAGGGCAGTCAAACAGCGTCCATACAGACTAAATCCGTGGTATAAAGAAAAAGTTAAGGATGAGATCGATAAGATGCTAGCAGCAGGCATCATTGAGCCCGTAGAATAAAGCGAATGGGTTAGTCCCATGGTCGTGCAAGAAAAGAAAACCAAAGGAGAAATCAGAATTTGTGTCAATATACATAAAATCAACGATGCATCACTTCATCACACATTCCTGACACTATTTATTGATGAATTGTTAGACAATGTGGGAGGATAGGAGGTCTACTCCTTCACTGATGGTTTTTCAGGCTATCACCAGATCAGAATCCATCCAGAAGATTGATATAAGACCACTTTTGCGACAGAATGGGGCTCATTCCAGTATACGGTAATGCCCTTTGGTCTTAAAAATGCACCAGCTATATTTTCAAGAGTAGTAGTTGTTGTATTTAAAGAATACATCCATAAATTCCTAGAGGTTTATTTTGATGACTGGACTGTATTTGGATTAAGTGACAAGCACATAGGAGATTTAAGACTGATGTTAGAGAAATGTAGGCAGTACCAGATTTATTTGAACTTGAAAAAATGTATATTTTGTGCGCCATTTGGTATTTTGTTGGGTCACATTGTTTGCAGACAAGGCTTGATGGTAGATCTTACAAATATTTCCATCATTGTAAATCCTCCAGCACCCAACTCAGTCAAGCAATTAAGAACAGTACTTGGTCATACCGGGTACTATAGAAAGTTCATCAAGGGTTATGCAAAGATCACAACACCGATGGAAAAGCTGTTAAAGAAAGACACCAAATTCCTATGGAATGAGGAATGCCAGAAAATTCTAGACACTCTTAAAGAGAAGATTGTTACAACACCCATCTTAGTATTTCCAGATTGGACCAAGCCATTTCATGTACATGTGGATGCATCTGGCATCGCACTGGGGATCGTCTTAACCCAGCCAGGAGAAGGGGGTATTGATCACCCTATCGCATACTCAATTAGAAAGCTATCCACTACAGAAAAGAACTACACCACTACAGAAAGAGAAGGTTTAGCTATGGTGTATGCTCTACAGAAGTTTAGGCACTACCTGTTGGGTGCCTCATTCAAGATGTTTACTGACCATTCCGCTTTAAAGTACTTGGTCAATAAGCCAGTGTTAGGGGGAAGAATCTGTAGATGGTTACTCCTATTTCAGGAGTATGATTTTAAAATCATTGTAAAACAAGGAAGATTAAATTCTGGACCTGATCATCTGTTGCGGATAGACTCAGGAGAAGAACCAAGTAACCTAGAGGACAATTTGCTAGATGCGCAATTGTTTGCTATTCAGATCGCAGATGAATACTACGCTGACATCATTCACTTTCTCACCACAGGATGGGCACCTGTTGAGTTTACTAAGCATCAAAATAAACAGCTAGTTGTTAAAACAGTAGACTTCACATTGATCGCAAGGCACTTATACAAGTTAGGTCCAGATGAAGTCCTGCGCAGATGCATTATGCCGCATGAGAAAGAGGCCATTAACAGAGAAGCACACTCAGGTGTCGCAGGAGGTCATTTCGCAGGAAAGCCGACTGCTCAGAAAATCTTAGCTGCAGGATTATGGTGGCCTACTTTACACAAAGATACTAAGGAGTTTTGCAGATGCTGCAATATTTTCCAAAGGGTAGGAAAACCTTCGTGAAGAGATGAAACGCTACTGCGACCACAGATCACACTGTGCGCATTTGACAAATGGGCTATAGATTTTGTGGGTCCTATCAACCCACTAGGAAAACAAATGGGTGCGAGATACATCATCACAGGAATAGAATACCTCACCAGATGGGCAGAGGCGAAAGCAGGAAGGAATTGTGATGCTACTACAGCTGAACAATTCATTTTTTAAAGCATCATCAGTAGATTTGGATGTCCAGTAATTTTGATGATCGATCAAGGCACACATTTTTTGAATCGCACTATTGAAGCCTTGACAGAGGAATTCCAGATACAACACCATAAGAGCATGCCCTACCACCCACAAGCTAATGGTACGGTGGAGGCCTTTAACAACATTCTAAAAAATGCTCTTACTAAGGTCTGTAATAGCCAAAGAAATGATTGGGACCTCAGGGTTAACGCTATATTATGGGATTATAGGACTACATGCAAGAAACTTACAGGGAACACACCTTTCATCTTGGTGTATGGACAAGAGGCTGTTATGCCTATGGAATATATTATTCCCAGTTTACGAATTGCTCAAATCACTGGGATGGCTGATACAGACACGATGAATGAAAGACTAACGTAGCTGCTTGCCTTAGAGGAAGACAGATTCATCGCAGGGTTCCATCAGAAAGTGCAGAAGGCATGAGAAAAAGCTTGGCATGACAGGCACATTAAGAGTAAGACTTTTCAGATAGGAGACCTAGTGCTCCTTTATGACAGTAAGTTTATTAAGTTTCCAAGAAAGTTCAAGACACATTGGTTGGGGCCATATCAGATTCAACAAGTTACAGAAGGAGGTGTTGTTCAGCTCAGCAAACTGAACAGGGAGCTTCTGCCCACGTTGATTAATGGCAGCAGGCTCAAGCTCTATAGTGATAGCCACCCCACCTCTCAAGCCTAACTCAGACAGTGTATGATAGTGCAGATGCCTAGTGTAGTTTAAAGGAGGCATTGCACCGGGAATTAGTCTACACCGGCAGATATTCTAAGTAGAAGGAATCGCATGAGGACGGTTCATTTTGCGCAAGTCATAGGATGCTTGCGGGGAAAAAAAAAACTTTTAACTTGTTTTGCACAGGTGATGCGGTGAGCCATCGCAGCAAGGCGATGTTTCCCCGTGCCACGTAGCTAGTGTTGAAAAAGGACAGAGGGCCAGTCACTTCGCCCTCCGACAAGCAGTTAATCCAGATACGACAGGTATCCGTTGCCCTAGATTTGGAAACAGTATAATGATCTTTCCAGATTTGGTAAAATCTCTGACAAGATTGCCGCCTGTACACACATTTCGAGGGAAATTTGATCGAATTTCAGCAATTAATGAGGATCGAAACAATGGGTGTTGTCTTGTCCATGTAATTAATACTTCCAACAGGTCTAGTCTATAGGACCGTTGAGTCACAGAGTATCACCTTTGTTATAAATATAAAGATCATCCATACGGAAGGGTTACTTTGGAAATTTCAGAGATCTATAGAGCAAGTTGCATAGTTTTCCTTGTGCAGAGATACCCCAGTTATAGAGTGCTAGTTTTCCCCAATTTTGCAGCCATTGCCCGTCCAGAGTATTGCACCAAGTGGGTTTTGTCCGAGGAGGAACCTTTAGAAGACATTGTGAGACGATTCCATAGTGGTGGCCTCTAGTCTGCTATGACGACGCTGCCCAAGGTTGTGAAATTAGGTACATCACAGGTCAGACATCCGCCAAGGATGAGGAGTCAAGCGTAGGATGTAGAAGATGTCATCAAAGTCTTAGCTGCAGAAAAGCAGAAAGACGAGCCGATCACTGAAGATAAGAAAGCAGAGCAAAAGAATGATGAGAAGAAATCTCCAGCCAGGAAGAAAGTAAAAACGAGAAAAAGAAGGCAACGGAAGAAGGAAGATGACCTATCTCATCAGTTAAGAGAAGAACAAGAGGTTCCAAAGGTCAAGAATGAAAATATGTAGAACACAAGCAACGTGAATACCTAGAGCGAGTTGCTAAGAAGAAAAGTGAAAGGGAAAAAAAACCCAACAAGCAGAACTTCAAGAAGCAGACAAAGTCTTGTTCTCGGAATGGAATTCCTGGTTTGTATACCTTTCACATAAGAAGGCTCCAGATTGAATGAAATGTTTGAGAAGGCTGGAATATACAAATTTATATCTTCTTTGGGATACGAGTTCTAAATCCAGCTAGAGAGGAGTTCTCGTGATACCAGGGATTTGAATCCTTGTGATGAACAAATGGATGGCAGGTCTTGCAAGCGACGAGAGCGAGAATGACAATAAGGGAAGGAAAGATACAAGAGACATACGAACTAAGTTACAGAAGATTCAAGCATCAGTCAAGATATGATTGAAACAGCACAAGAGTGTGTCGAAGCTATGGAGAAAGAAGTCGCGGGAATTCGACAGAGATTTACAAGGACTTTGAAGGAAGCTAAGGAGAAGCTACAGCAAGAGAAACCAGTTGTTAGTGGCTCAGGGGCGAGCCACAAGTAAGTGTTAGGGGACTGTTGGAGTAGGGTCCCGCAGCTACAGGAAAAGATGTTCTTTTGGAACAAGTCAAAGGTAACAGTACCTGAGTAGCCATGAGGAGAAAGCTCAACCACTGCACTTAAGGCAGCGGCAAAGATAGGAGGGCTCAGCTACCCTCATAAAGGAAAAGGAGCAACGAGGCCGAGGTATTGAAGACAAAGGACAGAAAAGGAAGCAGCGCCGAGAAGCGTGGAAGACTGCAGGAAGCTGTGGTGTGATGGAAAGTGGCAGTTCGAGTACAGATAGACCGACTGTCACAGTTAAGGTTTTTGGGTTACTGTTGGGAGAGGCCCACAGTGTTGTAATGGCAAGACCTTTGGGCTGCCTATAAAGGGATGTATTTTGTATTGTAAAAGGTTAGCTAGTTAGTAAGTTAGCTCATTTGCTATTCAAATAGTCAATGATCTACTAGCTCATAGATCTTTGTATTATAGAAGAGCCGAGCTCTGGTTCTGTTATTCAGTCTGTAGTATATTACTGTAACTAGTAGCTGACTCCTAGAGTATGTATGTAACATTCCACAGGGATTGAGAGAGAGAGAGAGGAAGAGTATATTGTAAGAGAAGCAATATAAGAAGAGAAGAAATCTATGAGAGAAGGGCTCCTGGAGGTGTGCGCGGAGTTACCTAGAAGATATCAGCTGCATATGAGGTTGCAGCGGAACTGTGTTTACTCTCCCAAGTTATAATATATAAACCAGTTCCTATGGACGTAGCTTCTACCCTAGAAGTGAACCACGTAAAATCAGTGTGTTATATGATTATTTCATGTGATTGTGCTTTACTTAGTTGATATCTGTTATCTGTTACATGAATGCCATATATCAGTTAGTAAATGTCTGTATGTTCTCATTCAGTTACAGCATTATAGAAAGTTAAAGGAGAGTTTAAATGTAACAAGTGTCTGCTTATGAGTCCATTAGTGCTTGTTTCACATAGTAATAGTCACTCTGTTAAGTGCTTCCAGTACACTTATCCAGTAAGTTAAGTATAGCGATGTGAGTGTGTTGAACCGTGAAGTTCGTGTAAGGTTGTTTAACACCCTGTTGGAGGTTAGCCGAGTTATTCCTCCCAGTGAGAGACCTTTTGGACCTTGAGAGTTGCTTTGGGTCGTACTATAGGAGATATCGCATTGACAAAAGGCGATATCGCATCGACAGAGGAGCTGCAGTGCGAGATATCGCAGGTAGTAAGAACCGCAGAAGGGAGAGTTTGTGCATCGTCCTAGTCGCTGCGATGCGATAGGAGTCCTCCCCCTATCAGATTCTGCGAGGAAGGGAGAACTGCGACTCACAGGAAGATCTCGCTGGTTAAGAAGAGCCACGAGACACCAGGATGCTACAGAACCTGGTTAAGGACACTTGAGTCTTTAGCCAACCCATCTAAGATCACTTCGGGTGAGACTTCAGGCCGCTCTGCTGTCTGTTGCTGAAAGGGCCAGTGAGTTAGGGGTGTTGTTGGTACATTATAAGTAAACCCGGGTCTGCCCATAGTAACCAACAATTTGCAACAGTCGAGTTATGGGATTGGAAGAGTTTGAAAAGGGTCCTGTTCAATGAATAATTATATGAACACCCTTCAGGTTATCCAATGGGAAGTTTTCATCAGCTAGGACCGTCAAATGAAGAAGAGACCTCGATCTATGATGGTAGATACTTCCAAAGGTCAAGACATGCAGTAGCAAAAATGAGATAAAGAGGCATCCTAGATAATGACCTAGAATCACAACGGAGAAGATCAATGATAGAGCATGGTTCCATAGGCCGAACGATGTGAGGAAATGTTTAAGTTTGGTATTCGCGAAGCCTGTTAAAGGGGACAAGAAATGAAAGGCCAAGATCAAGGTCAAGCCTGATCGACGGCTAGAGGCGATTTCATTGGGCGAACATGCTTGATAGAAGGAGCTTTCCTAAATTGCAAAGCGGGTTAAAAGGCATAAATATCTAACGGTGGAGATGAGAGTATGAGAAGATCCACGACTCTAGTTGATTTTGAGATCCAAACTTGTGTGGATAAAGTCATGATTCCAAATCATGAAAAGTGGTATCGGCTGCAAATATCAATGGTCACGACAAAGATAGGGATAGATATATGGTCATGGTTCATTTCATGATCTGAACTAGCGTGGACGGGGTCAGGATCTCAATTCGCGAAAGGTGGTAGGGTTCGCTCCAACCGAACGGTCCCAATGAAGGCTGATCATGAATCGGTGGCTAAAGTTTAAGGAAACATGGACGACGAATGTGAAAGACCCCCAAATCAGAGATCTAAGAAGGCCTCAAGGCTGTAGGTATCACATCCAATGTAGATCTAATAGTAGAAGAGACGTTCCCATGCATGATCTACCTCCCAATAGATTAATTGATTCTCCTCAACGCCATTTGCGATAGACCAAGGGTGAAGATCATGTCTAATGTCACTAGCATTCCAAGCTTAGCAAGTCTAGCACGTGGCTTGTGTAGAAAAGTAGCAGGGAAGCATGGATTTCAATTTTCTGAAGTGACGAATCTAGCCTCTACATGAAGCAAAGAGACGTCACGAGCTGAATCCATGCAAGCACCACCATCACTATAAGCGAAAAGACAAGAAAATTCAGATCCAAATGTCTTAACCAGCTAGGAAGCCACGCAGAAAACCTCTTAGAATCTTATCCATGGCCGATGAGATAGTTGAACATCAGAAGAGAATATCCTCACCCAGGTGTCACACATGCCATTGTTTTGATGACCGGTATTCCAACATGTACAGCCATCTCCAGGTCGATCTGACTCACCCTATATAATGCCACCTTCTGAAGCTATTGAAAACATGGAAATGGGTGGGCAATAGAGATAGACCAGAAAGGGTGAATTACGAGATGTCTTGAATCCTCTTGCAGACAACGATGACTATGTGGTTTGAGAAGCTAGTTTGTCGAGGGGTACTGATGGTTGGCGAATGTAAAATTACGTTTCTTCATCATCCTAGTTATCTACACCAGGAAATTTCCAACCACTGGGGCACATATGTTAAGCACTTAGAGAGATTCACCTGCTTCTAGACAGCCCTACCCTTGGCTGCGCCATGCGTGGGGTTTTACATCCTAGGGATATCCCTTCGACACCTCCAATTGCAATCACGGCCTCCAAAGTCCCAACACACAATGGTGGCTGAGTTGTTGGGGAAAATTCTTGGTCTAGGACAATAGATGTCCAAAGCCTTCATCACCACCCCTATAATCTCCACTTAACAACTTTACCAGGGGCGAGGAGGAGGTCAAACCCACACCTAGGCCTACAAGAGAACCCTCCTCATCAGAGGTAGAGAGCTGTATAAGAATGATACGCCACTCCAAATGCTTATCCTCATCAAATGCATGGCCACCCTTTTTCCAATCCCCTCCTATAATAGTGTTACCAAATGAAAAAATGGCTTGGCACCAAAACGCGGGTTTTCTTATCAGCCTTTAAGCACCACGGTTTGAAGAAGGTAGGCCGGTCAAATGAAGCAGAAAGTGTTATACCCAAATCCTGTCACCAACATGTGATGAGATCCTTAAAACCTATGTTTTCCCTAAATCTCAAACTTGGAGTGGAAACTTGCTATGAATACCAATTCTACATAAAAAAACCTAGCACTGCCTTTTCCCTTTAGCTGATGAGCGGTACCTTGTTCAGCACCACCTGAGTCCTGTTATAGAAACATTAGAGGAAATTTGGGGTCTAAAATGGGCCTTATAAGAAAACACGCCAACAATAAATTTTGTGAGTTGGAATTCAAGAACCAATCAAATTTAAATAAAATGAGTAAACCATAATGGTTGAATTGACATATTTGTCACGAAAGAAAACTACTTTTTTTGTTCTTATTTTTTACATATATCCCTGTGTTTTTACTCAAATTCTGAGTGGTAGAGCTCATTGGATGTGGAATTTAGTACCCACACTGCATACTTTTGATAGACCCCACAACCCCAAAAACAAGAAATACCTGAAAAATGTGATGATGACATCATCATCACATTTTTTCAGGTATTTCTTGTTTTTGGGGTAGCGGGGTCTGTCAAAAGTATGCAGTGTGGGTACTCGTTGGATGCAAAATTAAATTCCACATCCAACGAGCTCTACCTCTTAGAATTTGAGTAAAAACATAGGGAGATATGTCGAAAATACGAACAAAAAAAGTAGTTTTTTTCATTCTTCCTCCAAAATTCATAACTATTATTTTTTTATTTTAACTATTATTTTATTATTTTCCTTAGGAGGCCCATTTTAGACCTCAAATTTCCTCTAATGAGCGGTGCCACTATGTATATTATTTGTTCTTTAAGCGGTTCTTACCCTTCATCGTGTTGTCATAAAGGAACATAAGCGGTACCCTTGGTAAAATTGGAAAAAAAGAGGATTCTCGAGGCTTCTAGAACATGAGCCTCGTGTCCTCCCTTATCCCTATCAATCTGGGTTGGTTGGAGTCAAGATCCCTCTTGGTAGGATCTTATGACCACCTCACCCATAATTCTCTCAACTATCCCTATCCATTGAGCCTTATAAATACAAGCTCATATCCCATAGTTGAGGGAAAGAACTGAATGGTAATGTTATGCTGTTGAATTGACTATCTAGCCCAATCCATTGGAGAGCACAAGAGAGCATGTTGGAGCTATCGGGGATGAGGTGTTTGTCTTGTGGAGGATTTTTTCAACACTAAGGCAATGGTTGTAAGCTTCTTCATTGATTTCTTAATGCAAAGCTGATTTCCGTCCCACATATCTGTTGTATTTATCTCGCATGTATATGTTACTGGATTCCTTAGTCACTAGTATGGATGTGTGAATAATTTTCTGGTAGCTTTGATGTTCTTGTTTGGTTGACATGTTCTATAGGTACACAAGTTCGTCATCAAAGCATTATTCCAGGTGTTTACAACATTCAGGGAAGGTATTCATCCTTTGTTGTTCACTCATTTGTTTTGGATCTGAACCATTCAGACCAGAGGAATAGCTTCTATCCACAGAAGGCGCAATATTATTGACAACAGAAAGACACGTTAGGAGCATTCCGAGTCAGCAATAGACCACTAGCAGGCGATATGGAAATCATTTTCATACCAAGTTACCTGAGTGAAGGAAACTATGCGTTGTCAGTCCAAGTACCATGCACGAAAACTCCATAATGTTGGTTAATATTTGTAAACCATGGCAATAGTACCACATTCTAAAAATATTATTGTCCAATTGTGAATGAAAATAGTATTGAGGTTTTGTTTCAGAGAATAGTCTCATATCTAAGATAGTATAAATATACTCCCGATAGAGGGAGATAGGGGTTGGTGGGGGGGGGGGATTTCAAGGGGCTGAGGCTCTCCATTGTAATTAGTCTCTGGTTTTCTGTGTTATGAATAAATTTGCAGGGGAAGGATATTCTTTCATGGCAGACATTCATGTGTCGTCTTTTATTTCAATATGTAATTTTCTTACGTGAATGTTCATCCTGTTTGCATTCCAGTTTGTTAGTTTCTTTCATGTCTGAAATAAGTGTATAATAGTTTCGAATTCATACATGCTATGATCTGTCTATTGTTTCATAAATTTATCAAAGATTTCTTTTAAATTCACACAGAATTCATCGTGCAGATGCTCTGCGTGATGGGTTGTTCCCTCTCATCTACTAATCACCTGCTAAATATCTCATGATTGCAAGATGGATAGCTATCTTTCCTCTGTTTGTAAATTTACATCATTCTTTACCTCCTGCAATATGTTCCCTACCCAAACCATCGAATCCATTGCCCAATGGTCCCCTTCTCTGATACTCCCACCTACATCTTACATCAACACACCTGCCCCATTCAGGAGTCTGGCCTCTTGAACATTCTCGATTGAATATCTTATGTGAGTAAATATGGTAAGTAAGTGAGAGCTCTCTCTTTGACTATGTCGGGCCAGAGGTGCAGTCTAAAGTGGTTTTGTTGTTTCCTGGGAGAGAACCCTTTCCTCCAACCTCTGGGTTCAATCCCGGTGCTAACACTATTTAAGATGGACCTCCAAGGTAAGGGTTAACCTAAACTCAATGGAGGGTTAACTATATTCGTAGGAGGAACATAAACTGTGGATGTGCCTGCATAGAGGCCTATCTATTATGAGTAACAACTCCACTAGAAGGTAATTTAGATAGTGTTGGGGGTTTCCCCTTGACACTATAAAGTACTGATACAACTAGAGTTGAAGGTTTCCCCCAGCCCTAGAAAGCCTAGGAGGACTAGAAACAAACCTAACATTTGAAACTATGGGGTCAGAAGTTTGACCTGGGTGGTGTGAAGTCTCAACATGATCAATTGGTTTCATAGAATCAGCCAGTGAATGATATCCGGCTAGCCAAGGATCTATATTATGGGGAAGAAGAGCCGACATAGGTTCTTTATCAGCGATTGGGGTTGCTAAGATAGTATCTAATGTTTGCATTCTCTCTTGAAAATATTGTGCACGGTGAATACCTGATTTAATTTTTCTATATTTTTCTTCACTTGGTGAATAATTTTCAGGAGAGGGCCTATGTACTCCAAATGAAGCAATGGCGTGCCCCATAGAAGTTCCCCAAAATGGAGCATCTGGACCATAATATCGATGAACAGGACTATCAACACGACCTTCCATAGGACCATGGAAAGAAGTGTCACCCACAGGAGGTTGTTGGACCAAGGGAGTAATGTAAGAAGCGAAGTGGTCTCTTCTTTCTACAATTAGGTTCTCTTCCACATGGGAAGTAGTTGTAGCTCCTTGGTTAGTAGCTTCCATTGGACCTTCTCCTATAACGGGAGGAAAGTCAGGTGGTAAGCCCTGTGTTCTTCTAGACCATCTCAAATGAAACTCAGCCAGATTCCACAGTCACTAATCTAACCTAGGGTTTTAGAGCTAAGAAAAAATACGCTAAAAAAATTTCTCCTACTCAAGCTATAGGCCAAGAAGCAAATTCAAATGACAGGATGAACTCAAATGATCGGCCTCTCACCAGGATTGTCAAGTAGGTGAAACTCATGATATACCACAAGAGTGTGTAGTAATCTCCCCAAATGTTGTTTTTCGGTGTATTTCTCCACACAAGATGGCCAAAGGGATTTTCTCAAATAGATAAGGTATCCTAGTGGGGTCTCTCGATATACTCAAGGTACGTGGGAGCTCAAATCGGTAGTAGTGTTGTGTATTGCACAACCGTTCACAAGGGACCTTCTGATATACAATTGAGTATATGAAGTACCTTTCTATATACCTCAAGGGTACGTGAAAGGCCGTTCGATATACCAACGATACGTGGAAGAACCGTGTGAGTCCCAGGTTGTAGTGTGGAGAAATAACGATAGCTCCTACGTTTAACGACGCCCGAACACATCTCTAACCTATCACTCAAATTTCTATACAAATTTTAAGCCTATGGCTACCACTAATTTTAAAGTGGATGGTTAAGTGAATGCATGAGGTTTTGATAGAAAATTAAAACTATGCAAATATGAAATGCAAGTTCATTCACTTTACCATTCAGTATGCCTAATTACGGGAAGGAGAGAGAGTGTTTTCTTTTCAATTTTGCTTTAAAACAAAAAATTCCCCAAACAACTATACTAAAAATTATTTTTCCAAGCATACAATCAAACAACACTTCTTCAAATCAATTCTTTTGAAAGTAAACAGGTAGGGTAAGATCTCTTTTCAAAAAAGAAGAAAGACAAACAACACCCAAATATGCATATGCAAGCTATTTTTTCAATTTTTATAAAACATGGAAAGATATAACTTAAACTATTGATATTTTTTTCTTTTGATGAGATAATTATGCAAAAGAGACAAAAGAACTAAGGAATCGTGAAAGCTTGTGAGGCTAATCAGAGACCTAGTGACTTAAGCTCAATAAAAACAATGACCTAGTCTCAACAAATTTTCTTTCTTCAGAGCGAAAAGAAGTCTTTCTCACACTTAATGAAAAATAGAAACAATCAAACTGATCTAAGGGAGTCTTTTTTTTAGTACTAATCAATAACAGGCAGAGATCCAGTCTGACCTAAAGCTTCCAAAAACTCCTTTTAGAAAAATAATCTTACAAGTAGTAATGAATGATGAATCTAACCTAGCTTTTTTTATTTTGACAAACAAGAAATTTCCACATAAAAATTTCAGATTTAAATCACTCAGGAAATATCAAACAAGTATGGACAAAACTAATAGAACACAAAACAATAAAAAAACACAAATAATTTGAAAAAATTTGAAAAAATCAAGGTTTGGGACAGGCCTACCTGGCACCGCGCCAAAGGGGTTGCTGACAGAGCGGTTTCGAAACAGAACCGCTTCTTCTTCACTGAACTCAGGCGGTGGCACCGCGTATTACTAACTGGATTCGGACAAGAGTAGTTCAGAAACTAAGGAAGATCAAATTTGTTCCCTAGTGCAGTCACCAAATTTGTTATCAGGAATATAGCACCTTCTGCGGACAAAAGTTGTTCCTCTGGTCTGAATGGTTCAGATCCAAAACAAATGAGTAAAAACTAGGTTGAAGACTTTCCCTGAAAACTATAGATGCCTAGAATAAAACCTCTGATGAAAGACCTGTAGACCTGTAAAAGCACATCAAACATACAAAAACATCAAAGATATCAGAAAACTATCCATAGATCCATATTAGTGACTAAGGAATCCAATAATATATATGTGAGATTATAACACAACAAATATATGGGAAGGAAATCAACTTTTCATTAATAGATGAATGAAAGAGCTTACAAACATTTTGCCATAGTGTCAATGTGCTCCTTCACAAGACTAGAACCTCATCCCCGATAGCTCCAACTTGCTCCTCTATGTGTGGAAATTGAACCCAGGTGTTAGAACAATTACACTCACAAAAATTGCCAATTACACATGCAAATTACACACAAAGGAGACTGAATATGGAGTAGAACACTAAACTGTATTGAATAAGTGTACAATATCCAACCCTATGAATTCATAGGCTGCCACAATAAATAATTACATGAGAGATTCGAATGCATAAGGATGCCATTCGAATTTGGTCAAAAGCAAGCTTACTAAATCTAAGCAAATCACCCATAGGTGCATAAAGTAGTTTCCAAATCTGTCTAGGAGCTCACGAATTGGCAAAATCAATTAGGAAAGCTAATAGATGATGGAAGGACAACTCATACATGCTTTTTGTAGGAGAAAAGAGTGGAGGATGATGAGAACAAAAAACAAGTTAACTTCACCTAGTCAAACTTTCCCAATTGCCTTAAAACTCAGCAAAAGCAGGCAAGAAAGCAGAAAAAGAAGACATGCGCTAGGAAGGCCAAGAATAAAGTAGATGTGATTCCAAGTGGTCTCCCAAGCACTCCATGACTCAAATTTAGCAATTTTGACCACTTTGGAGATGTGGAGGACAACTTGCATAAGGTGGAATATGGAAACTAGGCAAATAAGACAAAAATGGATTAATTAATGTCTAAGGTAGCTAACTATGGGTTGATTTTTCTAAGTGTGATTTGCAACTCCTTTTGCAATGACTTTACCACTTGAGATCTCTATGATCTCAAATTCATCAGGGGAGAATATGACCTTCTTTGGAGACCCTGTGTGGGTCATCTAATACACTGATAAGAGGTTAGAGGCAAGACCTGAAACATACAATACATTGCCGAACTTACCATGGTCAAGAGAAATCCTCCCTTTTCCCAAACTTTAAATGAGAGAGTCATCTCCTAGTACTATTGGTGCACCTTTCAACATGTCAAGAGAGGTGAATTCCTCCTTGGTCGAAACCATATGTCTTGAAGCTCCAGAATCAATGATGAAACTAGGTGAGCTTGTTGTGCCAGCAACCAATGCATGAACTCTCTCTCTGTCTTCTAAATTTGATCCTCCTTCCCTCTTCTTTGAGCTATCAGGAAGGGATATGCCATTCTTCTCTAGGAGTTGGGTCAGCATGTCATTTTTCTTCTTCATGCAGGAGCTTTCAGGTTGATTTCCCTTACTGCAGTATGCGCACTTGCCCATTTCTCCTTTGTTCTTCTTCTTCTGGAAGTTCTTCTTGGAACCTTGGGGCTCCTCTAGAGACTTGTTCTTGTCTCTCTTTTGCTTAGGTGGCTTATTAGCTTTCTTTTTGACTTTTGAATCCACCCTCAAATCTCCAGCAACCAGAGCATGGTATTTGGAAGGTTTGATGGTGCCCATCATCACCAATTTAACTTGTTCTTGTGTGAGAGATTCCATGAAATCTGCAAGGCTAGGCATTTTCCAGGATCGAGCTGTCAACTTTGTGACATGGAAGGTCGAGACAAACAATGAATAGTTAGGGCCAAGCTTCGAGAGTATGGCCAAAATGCGTTTCTCATCCTTCTTTTCGATTCCACAATGTTTTAGCTACAAAACAAGGGCTTTGGACTTGGAAAAGTAGAGTTGCAGGGATTTGAAGCTGTTGGGACTTAGGGAGATCAATTCATTTTCAATTTGATGTCCGTTCATCTCATATCTCTTACCAAAAATCTCAATAATATTCTCCCATACTTCATTTGGTGATGTTAATCCATCAAGATGGAAAAGGAGGTCTCTGGATATGCTCAGACACAGGAGACCATAGGCCTCATCCCTCCTATTGTGCCATTTAATTTTCTCTGCAGCTGCATTGGGCTCTGATTCTATTGCCATAGTCACTCTATAGAGGCCTTTCTCTCTCAACAGTATCTCCATCTCTGCTTTCCATTCAAAGAAGTTAAATGGAGTCAAGATGATCTTCTGAGATTGATCCATAGCTCAGAAATTGTCCCTTCAGTCAGCAGAATGCTCCCAATAAATGATGTCAAACCTGCAATAAAAAATTGGGAGGAGAGAAATTGATCTACAAAGGATTTGATACCATGTGGAAATTGAACCCAGGTGTTAGAACAATTACACTCACAAAAATTGCCAATTACACATGCAAATTACACACAAAGGAGACTGAATATGGAGCAGAACACTAAACTGTATTGAATAAGTGTACAATAGCAAACCCTATGAATTCATAGGCTACCACAATAAATAATTACATGAGAGATTCGAATGCATAAGGATGCCATTCGAATTTGGTCAAAAGCAGGCTTACTAAATCTAAGCAAATCCCCCATAGGTGCATAAATCAATTTCCAAATCTGTCTAGGAGCTCAGCAATTGGAAAAATCAATTAGGCAAGATAATAGATGATGGAAGGACAAATCATACATTTCTTAGGAGAAAAGAGTGGAGGATGATGAGGACAAAAAACATGTCAACTTCACCTAGTCAAACTTTCCCAATTGCCTTAAAACTCAACAAAAGCAGGCAATAAAGCAAAAAAAGCAGACATGCGCTAGGAAGACCAGGAATAAAGCAAATTTGATTCCAAGTGGTTTCCTAGGCACTCCATGACTCAAATTTAGCAAGTTTGACCACTTTGGAGATGTGGAGGACAACTTGCATAAGGTGGAATATGGAAACTAGGCAAATAAGACAAAAATGGATTAATTAATGTCTAAGGTAGCTAACTATGGGTTGATTATTCTAACACTATGCTCTCTAATGGATTAGGCCAATATGTTAATTCAATAGCATAACTTTACTTCTTTCTTCTCTATCCTAACCATGGAGTATGAGCTTGTATTTATAGGTCTCAAAGGGATAGGAATGGTTGAGAAATTGGTGGGTGAGGTGGCCATGAGATCGTCAAAAGAGGGATATCGAGCTTAACTGACCTAGGTGAGTAGGGATAAGGCTAGACACGAAAATTTTGTTCTAGAAACTTGCACTAGATCCCCAAAATACAGAGGGGAAACATACCTGATTCCACTCTGTGGAAAAACGTGAATGACCTCCGATAAGCGGCTCCCCTCCTGGCTGCGTGAAATCCAGTAGAACAACTGCCTGTGCATGAGGATGAACAAAATGACGGAAATGGCGAATGCAAATTGGAAGTGCATGAGAGCTTCAGCACTATCGTGGAGAGAGTAGTATGCCTGCGTGAGTGTTTTCCTTGCTAGTGGAGTGTGCGTGTAGGAAAGGACTGAGAGTCCTGCCATCCCACTCCCAAAAACAATAACTGCCTCAACCACTACTAGCAATTTTTAATGTCAGTGGTTGGATAAAACAAAGGGAAGATAACACATGGCTTTTTACCCCATTGGCCAAGGTTTGACATTCCCCCCCCCCACCCTTATCCTTGTGAAAATCATGCCCCTTCTCAATTTTAGTTGCCACGTCCGTAGCTAGTTGGGTTATTTAATTAAAGATGCATATTTACATGATGACAAACTTGATATGTATGCCGCATGCCCTGATATACCATCGATGACAATTTAAATCTGAAACATAGCATAACCAATCAATGGTGGGGCCTTGGCCTTTAACTCCGCACCATGATCATTACAATATATACATCATGTACATTTAATGCAACGGGGTCAAAATCGGGGTGTTACATTCCCCTCACCCTTCAATAGCACTATCCTCAGTGCTTTACAAAATTTGAACAAAATGCTACAGTGGTATCGCCTCAGTGCTCTGTAGAATTGAACAAAAATGGATTTTCCAATCGCATGGCATCCTCTAGTTCCCATGTAGCCTCTTCAGGTCCGTAGTGCTCCCATTGCACCTTTACCTGCCCTATGGCCCAGTTCCAAAGCATTGTGACCTTCCTATCGAGGATGCGTATTGGCTCGATTCGGAACTCTCCCTCGGGTTCCACCTGAATCACATCCCAATTTATCACATGGTTAGGATTATGTACATATCTCTTAAGCAAAGAAACATGAAAAACATTATGAGCCCTAGTACTAGCAGGAAATGCAAGTCTATATGCAACTGGCCCTATTCTTTCAAGCACTTCAAACGGCCCACAATATCTTGGTGACAACTTGGCACAACTTCCAAGCTTCAAGGAACTTTTTCTTGCCCTCACTCTGAGGTAAACATGATCCCCAACGCTGAACTCCCTGTTCACCCTATGCTTATCTGCATAGATTTTCTGTCTGTCCTGTGCTGCTTTCAGATTCTACCTGATCTTTACAACCTCTTGCTCCATTTCCTTGAGCAATTCTGGCCCAAGCACAACCATTGGATTATCCCAAGTCACTGGTGTCCTACACCTTCTTCCATACAAAGCTTCATATGGACTCATCCCCAAGGATGCTTGTTGTCCATTGTTATAAGCAAACTCCACCAAGTGTAAGTAATCTTCCCACTTGGTTGGTTTGTCCATCACATACATGCGAAGCATGTCTTCAAGCACTTGATTAACTCTCTCTATCTGCCCATCTGTCTGAGGATGGTATGCAGTGCTGAAGTTTAACTTTGTACCCAAATCTACAAACAACCCCTTCCAAAAGTTGGAAGTAAACTTGACATCTCTATCAGAGACTATTGCCTTCAGCAATCCATGCAATTTGAAGATCTCCTTCATGAAGATCTTTGCAATGTCATCAGTCTTATGCGTACAATTAACCGGTATAAAATGCACTGCCTTAGTCAACCTGTCTACCACAACCATGATGGAATCATGTTGTCTCCAAGTCATTAGAAATCCTGTAATAAAATCCATGGAAATAACTTCCCATTTCCATTCCGGAACTAGCAAAGGATGCAACAAACTTGCAGGGTGTTGATGCTCAACCTTTACCTGTTGACATTTCATACATCTTGAAATGTACTCAGCCATGTCCCTTTTCATTCCTGGCCAAAAGTACTGCTTTCTAGCTATAACAATTGTCTTGTAATGTCCTCTTCCTTTTAGACCCTGAGGCCCATACCGCTAACCTATGTGATTCCTGTGGGTTCGAGCGGTTACCGATAACTAGGGAATCAGATCAGGACTGATGCCATCCATAGAAGATCTACGACATCCTCACTTGGTCAAGAAGGGCCACCTGGGCCAAAGGCCACCTTCATGCATGACCATGCTCTTTGCATGACCATGTTCTTTTCCATGCTCCATGCATGACCATGCTCTTTGCATGCAAGTCAACGGCAAATTAGAAGATAAAGTGACCTAATTAGGTCAAAGATTAGGTTTTGCGCAGTTGAAATTTATAAATAGAGGGTAAAGCAAGAGGAGACGACACTTATGATTATTGATTATTTTGGGAGCACTTGGATAGCAGCACAGCGTGCAGCACAGCAGTTGGGGTTGGAGACGGAGTCTTCAGCTAACAGGATTTCGGCAGTGAAACATCTGTCCTAGTCTTATTCCGGGTAAGCCATACTGATTCACCACTTGTTCTTCATTTCATTCATCAGTTATATAGCACAGGGTATATATTGTTGCAGAGGCACGGTGCAGCCGTAAGAGGGGGTTTTCAACCAGAAATCCCTAATCAGCTATTGGGCCTTTAGATCTCAGTTTTCTTCCGAAACTCAGGCATCATTCTCACCAGCAGCTTCATACTCCGGTACCCAGTGACTATCAGCTCCATCTGAGCTCATCCAAAGGAGTTATCAGCATTTCCAGACCAGGGGCATGAGCAGTTGGCTCAAAGAACCAAGACGCTATCAGACTTAGAGGGTTCAGAACTGCAGTATATTCCAGCCAATCTCTCCGGCACAGCAAGGCTATCAGCCCTGCAAATCGGCAGATCCATCGGGCACCTCCTTCCTTGAGGCGTCACCTTTTCCTCTGCTTGGGCATCTTATTGCTGGAGCATTCACCGAAGACGGGAGAGATCAGTTCCTCTCCGATTCAGATCTCAGTACTTGCAGACTTTATCTGCAGCAGTTCCGCCAGTTATCAGTGGTAAGTGTGTATCCTATCTCACAAACCCTAACCCTAATTTTTCCTATAAAATAGGGATTTTTTCCTGGCAGTTTGTAAGCCTAGTTGTATCCACATAATTGTTTAGAAATAGAGAATATCGGGATTTGGGATATTTCAGTTGTATCAAAGCTATTTTGTTGGCCAGCTGTGGGCTTAAGAGATGAAAAGTAGATGAATACAGAAGGGGATCCTTTTGTAACCTATAGGAGGAGGAAGAATAGGTACACAGGAGACTTTGAAGATATCCAGCTTGAGGATACCAATTCCGACATGGAACAGACAGGTATTCATGCGGATAGGGGAAAAGGAACGGGAGATGAGGAGGATCGGATGGACTTTCGCAACTTGGTCTCTGCATTGCAAGACTTAGCGAAAGGACAAAAAGAAGTCCTCAATGCAATCAGTAGACTGTCAGCGAAACCAGAACCAAGTATCAGCAGTACACCCCCTTCGCTGGTAGAGCGGGGATCTTCCAACGGCAGTGGAAAGATGGCGTACACCAACATCCAGAACACTCCCCACATATACAGCAGACCTACTATTAGGCCTACCATGCCTCACTTCTTGGCAGATACAGTAGGGGGCCCGGTCATGCAGGTAGAGCCCAGCGAGCCTTATGGGGCTTATTTGCAAGAGTACAAAAACTTAGGAGATGAGTTTCATGCTGCTATGTCTGTCTCCAACTTCTGCAACATGAAGAGCAGGAACAGGCCCAGGAATTTCAATAAGGGTTTCAATCACAACTATGAGCTGCAGAAAAACTTGGGTAGGTTGACCATCCCAAAATTTGATGGGACTCGCGGAGGATCAGCGAGAACATGGGTCCAAAAGTTGGATACCTATTTCCAGCTCAACCCCATGACAGAGACAGACGCCATTAAGTTGGCTACACTTCACTTGGACAGAGAGGCTCACGAATGGTGGTACCATGGACTGGTGACATCGGGTCACAACATCATACATTTTTACGGTGAGTTCACTCAGAGCCTCATGGAGAGGTTCGATAGGAAAGATCCAGAGATCCATTTCAGGGAGTTGGCTCAACTCAAGCAGACTGGTACCGCAAAATCATTCATTTCAGAGTTCCAGAGGCTAGCCGTTATGGTAACAGATGTGTCAGAGAGCAGACTGACTATGTTATTCATTGAGGCCCTCATAGAGCCACTATGGGGATGGGTGAAAGCCTACAAACCTCTCACTCTGCAGGATGCTATTAGCAGGGCAAGGGATCTTCAGGATTCAGTTCCCAAAAACAAATTCGCTATGAAAACCAATCTTCCTATTAGGGACAAGGATAGGAAACCTTTCCAGCAGGATGTGCCCAAGAAAACCTGGTTAGATGAGGACACCAGGAAATATTTGAGAAGAAAAAAGTTGTGCTTCACTTGCCAGGAACCATGGGTACCAGGACACAGATGCGGCGGGAAGGCGAAGGCACATTACATTAAGGTGTATTCAGACAGTGACGAGGATGACGATGAGCAGGAGGCCACAGAAGAGGAATCACACCAGGGTGATACACCAGAGGGAGTCATTGCTACACTGTCTGGAGTACCGAGATTCCATACTCTCAGGATCAGGGGAGTAGTGCAGGGTCACAGAGTAGGAGTTCTGATTGATGGGGGAGCCACCCACAATTTCATTGACTCCTCTTGGGTAGCCAAACGAGGTATTCATATCGAGAAGTTCGAGGGATTCACTGTAGTAGTATCCAGGAACTCCAGCATGGAGTGCAACTACTGGATCCCAAAACTAAATGTTGCCTTGGGTAACTATCAGATGACAGACTCTTTCTATGTAGTGGATGTAGCGGATACTCATGTGGTATTGGGTGTTTAGTGGCTTTACTCTATAGGAAAATACACTACAAATTACAGGGCAATGGAGATGGAGTTTTAGGGGCCAGATGGCAAACGGGTAGTTTTGAGGGGCATGAACACTTATCCCCCAAAATCGGTCTCGTCACAGAGAATGGAGGCAGTGCTTCGACAGAATGATATAAAATGGGTTGCAGAATGTTTTGTCACCTTCAGGAAACCCCCAAAGACCAACTCACAACACCCCAGTGACATTCAAGCCTTGCTACAGAAACACGAAAAGGTTTTTCGGGACCTTCCATCAAGCAGACCACCAGACCGGGGCTTTGAGCACATCATCAAGCTAGAGGAGGGGACACAAGCCATCATCACCACTCCTTACAGGCATCCCAAGAGGTACAAAGATGAGATTGAGAAAACCATCAAGGAATTACTGGAGCTTGGTTACATACGACCCAGTTCTATCCCCTTTGCATCTTCAGTAGTTCTGGTTAAGAAGAAGGATGGCACTCTGCGTATGTGCATCGATTATCGATCACTTAAAAAAAATACCATCAAGAACAGGTATCCCATTCCAAGGATTGACGAACTCATGGATGAACTTCGGGGATCTCAATACTTCTCCAAGATCGATCTTCACTTGGGGTACCATCAGATCAGGGTAAGGGACCAGGACATCCCCAAAACAGCCTTCTGCTGTCACTTTGGGCACTATGAGTTTTTGGTCATGCCTTTCGGGCTTACCAATGCTCCAGCTACTTTCTAGTCGTGCATGAACCACACCTTCAGGGCACAGCTACGTAAGTTTCTACTTGTCTTCTTTGATGACATCTTGGTTTACAGCAAAACATGGGAAGAGCACTTGAAACACCTGGATGAGACGTTGAGTATTTTAGAAGAACAGTTGCTTTACGCGAAAATGTCCAAGTGTGAGTTTGGCATGAAGGAAATGTTGTACTTAGGACATGTGATCAATGCAGAAGGAGTACAGGTGGACATGGAGAAAATCCAAGCTATTAGAGCTTGGCCTGCGCCAAAAACAGTGACAGAATTGAGAGGGTTCCTAGGTCTGTGCACGTATTACCGGCGGTACGTTAAGGGATTCTCCCAGTTTAAAGCGCCCCTCACAGATCTCACCAAGAAGGGGGCATTCACTTGGACAGAATTAGTGCAGAAAACTTTCGAGGAGATGAAAGTTATCATGAGCTCTTGCCCAGTGTTAGCATTGCCAGACTTCTCACAACCCTTTACAGTAGAATGTGATGCCTCAGGAGAAGGGTTAGGAGCAGTATTGATGCAGAATCATCACCCTATTGCATTCGAGAGCCGTAAACTGAAGAACTACGAGCGCCATTATTCCATATATGACAAAGAGATGCTAGCTATCTTGCATGCTCTCACAAAATTCAGACAGTACCTGGTGGGCAGTAAGTTCAAAATTAAAACAGATCATAACAGCCTCAAGTATTTCTTGGAGCAGAAGGAACTGAATGAGTGACAGCAGAAATGGGTCAGCAAGGTACAAGCCTACGATTTCGAGATCGAGTACGTGAAAGGTAAGACTAATGTAGTAGCTAATGCATTATCTAATCGTCCAGCCCCATTATCTCTCAGTAGTATATCCACAGACTGGAGGGCATTTCTCTTAGTGGAATACTCCAAAAATAAATTCGCTTGTGAATTATTGGACGGGAAAATTCAGGATGACAGATACAAGATTGTGGATGACATCATCTACTACAAAAACAGGATATATCTCGTTCCAGAATCCACATTGAGGAAGAAGATCATCCAGGCAGCTCACGATTCTCCTTTGTCAGGCCATCAAGGGTTCTTAAAGACCTACAGGCAGATCAAAGAGAGGTTCTCATGGAAGGGCCTCAAGGGGGAAATTATGCAGCATGTCTGGGAATGTAGCATCTGTCAGCAGAACAAGGTTGAGAACACACATCCAACAGGACTACTCCAGCCATTATCGATTCCAGAACAGAAGTGGGAGAGCATCTCCATGGACTTCATTACAGGCTTGCCCAAGGTGCAAGGGTGAGATTGTTTATATGTGGTAGTTGACAGACTGACCAAGTTTGCACACTTCTTCTCGATACCATCAGACTACTCAGCAGCTCAGGTGGCAGAGTTATTTTTCAGGGAATTTTTCAGGTTACACGGGTTGCCTAAGACCATTATCAGTGATCGGGATAGCAAGTTCACAGGTGCCTTTTGGCAGGAACTGTTCAGATTGGTGGGGACCGAACTGGCTACTAGTACGAGCTATCACCCCCAGAGTGACAGGCAAACAGAAATAGTCAACAAGTAGATCGAAGGTTACCTCAGGAACTACATAGCAGGGAAACAGAGAACATGGATCAAATGGCTACACCTAGGAGAGTACTGCTACAACACTACTTATCACATGTCTATTAGGATGACTCCTTTTAAGGCATTATATGGTTATGAGGCCTTGGACTATGCAGATTTGGCATTTGGAGACAGCAGGGCTCCTAAGGCTAATTATTGGATACAAGATAGTCAGGACATCCTGAAAGTATTGAAAGATAATTTACGGACATCCCAGAATCAACAGAAGATGTATGCTGAAAAACACAGGATTGAGCGGAGCTTTGAGGTAGGGGATTTAGTCTACTTAAGGCTCCAGCCTTACAGACAGTCGTCACTTAAGAAGAAAGGAGCAGAGAAATTAAAACCCCGCTTCTATGGACCATACAAAATAATTCGAAAGGTGGGAGAGGTGGCATATGAGCTAGAGCTACCCAGAGAAAGAAAAATCCACAATGTGTTCCATGTGTCCATCCTGAAGAAGACCCTCGGACAACACATTGCTCCATCTACCGAATTGCCTCCTTTAGATGATGAAGGACTGCTGATACTGATTCCTGAACGGATCATACAGACCAGAGAGAGGAAGCTCAGGAACAAGGTGATCAAGGAATATTTGGTTCAATGGAAAGAACTACCGCCAGAGGATGCCACTTGGGAAGGTGAACAGGTATTGCAGCATCCCAGTTTGAAGTTGCTTGAGGACAAGCAATCTCGAGCGGGGAGGACTGTAATGTCCTCTTCCTTTTAGGCCCTGAGGCCCATACTGCTAACCTATGTGATTCCTGTGGGTTCGAGCAGTTACTGATAACTAGGGAATCAGATCAGGGCTGATGCCATCCATAGAAGATCTACGGCATCCTCACTTGGTCACGAAGAGCCACCTGGGCCAAAGGCCACCTTCATGCATGACCATGCTCTTTTCCATGCTCCATGCATGACCATGCTCTTTGCATGCAAGTCAACAGCAAATTAGAAGATAAAGTGACCTAATTAGGTCAAAGATTAGGTTTTGCGCAGTTGAACTTTATAAATAGAGGGTAAAGCAAGAGGAGACGACACTTATGATTATTGATTATTTTGGGAGCACTTGGATAGCAGCACAGCGTATAGCACAACAGTTGGGGTTGGAGACGGAGTCTTCAGCTAACAGGATTTCGGCAGTGAAACATCTGTCCTAGTCTTATTCCGGGTAAGCCATACTGATTCACCACTTGTTCTTCATTTCATTCATCAGTTATATAGCATAGGGTATAGATTGTTGCAGAGGCACGGTGTAGCTGTAAGAGGGGGTTTTCAACCAGAAAGCCCTAATCAACTATTGGGCCTTCAGATCTCAGTTTCCTTCCGAAACTCAGGCATCATTCTCACCAGCAGCTTCATACTCCGGTACCCAGTGACTATCAGCTCCATCTGAGCTCATCCGAAGGAGTTATCAGCATTTCCAGACCACCAGGGGTGTGAGTAGCTGCCTCAGAGAACCAAGACACTATTAGACTTAGAGGGTTCAGAACTGCAATATATTCCAGCCAATCTCTCCAGCACAGCAAGGCTATCAGCCCTGCAAATCGGTAGATCCATGAAGCACCTCCTTCCTTGAGGGTGTCACCTTTTCCTCTGCTTGGGCGTCTTATTGCTGGAGCATTCACCGGAGACGGGAGAGATCAGTTCCTCTCCGATTCAGATCTCAGTACTTGCAGACTTTATCTGCAGCAATTCCGCCAGTTATCAATGGTAAGTGTGTATCCTATCTCACAAACCCTAACCCTAATTTTTCCCATAAAATAGGGATTTTTTCCTGGCAATTTGTAAGCCCAGTTGTATCCGCATAATTGTTTAGAAATAGAAAATATCGGGATTTGGGATATTTCATGTCTTCTGATAGCCTGGGTGACCAGAATAGGGAGCTTGATGGATTTCATCCATAACAACTCTCCTCAAATCTGCTACATTTGGAATATAAATTCTACCTTTATAAGTGATAAGTCCATTTTCTTCCAATTCATATCCCTCATACCTCTTCTCAAGACTTTGCTGCTGCAATTTGTCTTTTACCTGCTCATACAATTCATCTCCAGCAGCATGACGAACAATCAGCTACCTCAAATCCGATTGGCAAATACTAAGAGATGCGACATACATTTCCTGCACCTTCTTGTTGAGTGCATCAGCTACCTTATTTTCTTTTCCCTTTATGTGCTTGATTTCAAAATCAAACTCACATAAAAATTCCAGCCATATTGCCTGCCTAGCATTCAGAGTAGGTTGATCAAACAAATACTTCAGTCCATAGTGATCTGTTTTGAGCTCAAATCTTCTACACATCAAGTAATGTCTCCACATTTTGAGAGCATGTACTATGGCTGCAAGCTCTAGATCATGAGTGGCATAGTTCTTCTCATGTTCCTTCAGCTTTCTTGACTCATAACATATCACGTGGTTTTTCTGCATAAGGACTCCTCCAAAGCCCTTGTCCACATGCATCGGTACACACCACAAAATATTTTTCTGGATCTGCAATTTTCAATGCTGGTGCACTGGTGAGAAGACTCTTCGACTACTGGAAGCTTTCTTCACACCTCAAAGTCCATTCAAACTTCATCCCCTTCTTTTGAAAAGAAGTGATGGCATGTGCAACTTTGGAGAATCCCTCAATGAATCTCCGGTAGTATCCTGCAAGTCCCATAAAAGATCTTACATTTGTCACATTTCTTGGAGTAGGCCAATTCATAATGGCTTCAATCTTTTCAGGGTCCACAGATATACCCTCTTCTGAGATAATGTGACCCAAATACTGAATTCTATCTCTATAGAAGTCACACTTGCTCAGTTTCGCATACAACTGATGCTCCCTAAGAAATTTCAATGTCAATCTCAAATGGTATTCATGCTCTTCCTCATTCTTAGAATAAACAAGAATGTCATCAAGGAAAACAAGAACAAACTTGTCCAAATACCTGATAAAGACACTATCCATGAGGCACATAAATGTAGTTGGTGCATTTATGAGACCAAATGGTACCACTACAAACTCATAATGCACATACCTTGTCATGAAGGCTGTCTTATGAATGTCTTCATCCTTGATTCTCACTTGATGGTAACCAGACCTCAAGTCAATTTTGGAAAATACCTTTGCTCCTCTCATTTGATCAAAGAGGTCATCAATCCTAGGCAAAGGATATTTATTCTTTACAGTAACCTTGTTCAACTGTCTATAATCAATACACAACCTGAGTGTACCATCTTTCTTCTTTACAAACAGAACCGGTGCTCCCTAAGGAGACACACTCGGTCGGATATACTTATTTTCCAACAACTCTTGCAGTTGCATCTTCAACTCTAACATCTCCGGTCTACTCATCCTGTAGGGTGCCTTGGACACTGGTGCTGCTCCTGGAACAAGTTCAATAGTGAAATCAATGTCCCTCTTTGGAGGAAGCCCTAGAATCTCATCAGGAAACACATCCCTGAATTCCTGTAACACATGATAGTCTTCCAACCTAGGAGTTTTATCTCCCATTTCCTCCAAAATATGAGCTGCATACAACTGGAAACCCTTCCTACAAAACTTCTTTAACTGCATTGCTGAAACCTGCCGTACTGAAATCACCTTTGGAATGCCTTTCACAATTACTAGGTTTCCTTCTTCATTTATGAATTCAAAAGTCTTATTGTAACAATCAAGCTTCACCCTGTGAGCTTCTAACCAATCCATTCCAATGAGAACATCATAGGAACCAAGTGGTAGAACATTCAGATCTACACAAGTGACCAATCCATTCATAACCAATGGACATTTCTCTAACATTTCACTAACCTTTCTCTTAGTTCCAGTGGCTAGCTGAACTAACCAAGACTTCCTATGCTTTACCTTCTTAAAAGCACAAATCTCCACTACTCTAGGAGTAATGTAACTGTGAGTAGAACCAAGGTCAATAAAAAATAGAAACAGATTGCTCAACAATCTTACCTGCTACTTCAACCACAGTTGACTGGTGATCTGCCTGACAGTCCTCCAGTGCTGCATAAATCCTAGGGACTGCCCTTGCTACTTGACCCACTGTTTCTACTTCTTGAACGTTATAAGCTAGCCTTGCACTCTCATTCTCAAGTAGACAATTCTTGTGCATGTGGGGTCCTCCACATTTCCAACACTGAAGTGACCCTTTATTTTGTTGTGGATCTTTAGGCTTTTCTCCTGTTACTCCAACTGGCTTACTCGCAGCTTGAGACGGCTTCTTCTACTGATTCCTGAAGTTAGAAGGTTTGAAACCTTTCTTTCTTTGGTCAAACTTCTCATTCTTCTTGTCCTTCCATGCCTTATGGTAATCTGGCTTACCTTTGCTTTGCTCATAGCAATACTTATCCTTCCTTATTTCTTCTTCAAGATTTCTAGGTTCATAAAACTCAATTCTATCTTTGTAAGACTGAGGTAATCCACTCAGAAAACACCGGACCTTCACTTTTTCATATCTGATGTATCGAGCATACCTCACTGAGCTCCAAAAACTTATTTGCATACTCTTCCATGGTCTGCTGTCCCAATCTTAGCTCATGGAACTCCTTAATCGTGTCATCATAATACCTGTCAGAAAGGCATTTCTGCTTGAAATACTTCTTAAACGGTTTCCACTTAAGTCTCCTTTCACTGATCCTCTTTACTTGCTTGAAGTGTTCCCACCAAATGGATGTCCTTCCATTCAGATTGAATATGAGAACTCTTACCTTCATGTTTCCTTAATAGTCATGCACTTGAAAGTACTTCTTTATCCCAAGAAGCCAATCTTCAACCTCTTGTCCAGTCTTTACCTCACCATCAAATGTAGGAGGTTTAGCTTTCTTAAATTCATCTCAAGAGTGATCCCTATGGTGTCTCTTTCTCTTTCTTTTATGAGAAGAAGAACTTGAATCCCCGCTGGATTCTTCAGAATCAGATGATCCACTAGAAGTCCTTCTCCTTCTCCTAGTACTGCTCTTACTGCCTTCTGGTCTTGCTGCACCTCGTCCAGAGTCTATCTTTCTATGCAAGTCTGTCAAACTCTGCAACATAGCAGCATTCAACTGATGCTACTCTTCCTAGGCTTTGATCAGGCTTCTCATGGTGGCTGCAACATCTGACAGTGTCTCTTGGAATCTCCTTCCATTAGACTCTATGTCATCATTTCTATTACGGACATTTTCCCCCATGGCATCTTCTGCTCGTTCATAAGAATCCCGAGCATCATATCCATCATGGGTTCTCATAATTGAACCACCACTTACTTATCAAAAGGCACTACCTGGAATACTGCCATTGAAGGTTCCTACGATTCTGCAAACGTGTTAATAACACAGTTGTTAGATACATACATTGATATAAACCAACATTACTTACCTTCTCCTGGAATAATCATAAAATAGCAAATTTTCCCAAAAAAAAAATTGTAAATCATTGGTTTTCACGCAATCTGGCGCATGAAATCGCTGCCACTTTTCTCCTTTTTAGCCCTGAAAATCCACTGAAAAACAGCTGAAAATCCCACTTAAAAACGGTTGAAATCGGCTGGAAAATCCCACTTGAAAAACTCAAAATTTCCTTTGCAGAATCGACTCTCATTTCATCTATCAATCTGACATTTCGGCAGTCCAAACCACTAAATTCTCCGTTGTATCAGTGGTCGAAACAACTAGCTTTTTCCGCTGTACATCGGCTGTCGGATCCGCTAAGCACTATCGTGTCGGCAATCGGATCTTCTAACCCTTCGTAAGGTTAGTCCTTTAGACAGCCGCAACGGCGGTCGTTCAATCCACTGCGGGTTCCGCAGACCATAACTCATCGACTGTCGGAAGCTCTATCCCTAACTTCATCCGACGTGTCGGCGGTCCAATCCTCTAAACTTTTTCGACGTTTTCTGTACTTAGAAAAAAATTTGGAAATTTTTCTTTGGAAATATTTCTTCTTCTTTCCGCCGCCGCATCGGCTGCTTGATCATCTAATTTTTTTCCGATGCTTCCAACTCTTCGAAAAAACTTCCTCATTTGTCCGCTGCCACATCGGCTGCTCAAATAGCTAACTTTTGCTAACAGCATCGAAAGTCCTTTCAGCTAACTAAGCCGACACATCGGCTGCTCAAACAGCTAACGCCTTCCGATGATCTCAATCACTTAGAAATTTTCGAATTTTTCTTTACTGCATCGGTGGCCGGAGGCCTTTCCCGTTGGGAGCATAGTGGCCTAGACATCCGCAACGGCGGTACTCAATCGGCTAAGTATCGGCGATCCAAACAACTATCTTTCGCCGATCGCCGATGGTCTTCAACACTTAGACAAATTTTTCAAATTCTCGACTTCTTTGTACGGAACATAACCTCTGTCGACAGTCGGACCCACTAACTGCTATGTGTCGGCGGAATAGTTCCTTCCGCAGCCGCAACGACGAAACATGATCATTGATCTTCTTCCGATCGGCCACTTAATCTTCTTTTCATTGGCAGGCTAGTGCTTTTGGCTTCCGCAACAGCAAGCGCACGAACACTATCTTGCTCTGACGGACATCGAATCACTTAGAAAAAATTTTAACTTTTCTTTCCAACTGTGCCCCGTCGGGCATGCTTTCGCCTAGCCCTTCTGCTACATCGGAAGTCTTTCCCACTAGCTCTTCTGCTACATCGGAAGTCCGTTCCACTAAGTGTTCCGACTGTTCAACACTTAGACAATTTTTATGGAAGTTTCCTGTCATCAAATTTTGATCTCTGCTGGGCAGAAGAAGTTCTATTTTTGTCACTGCATCCTTCATGGCTCATTCAGGCCCATGCTACAACATGAGCTCTAATACCACGCTGTCACGTCCACATCCCTCCGACCGGCGAAGAGGACGCGACCCATGGTGTTAACCATCCGGGCTAAGAGCCCCATGAACATGTGAAACCATAAAATAACTGAAACAGAATGCTGAAATAAAATGATTTGAACTAGAACATGCACAGATGCAATTGTTTATCATGCACAACAGAAGCAACACACATTCATATAGCATTCATTCAACATGTTCATCACATTTATTAACAGAGAATATGGTTACAGAAGTAAAATAGGCAAGATTACTTATCTTATGAAGAACTCATTCCGCAACCAGCTACGTCGCTGCAACGTTCCACCCAACCATAGGCCAGCGTGCTCCTTAATCTCTCAACAACGCTGCCACCCCCGAGCTGGGCATGATTCTCCAAGGAATAAGGGAACAAGCAGGCTTACACATAGCCAAGGATACACAAAACACAGCCAAGCCAACACAGTTGGGTTTATCAGGCCATCAACAAGACAACCAAGCCAACATGGTCAGGTTTATTAGGCCATTAAGGAGCTGGGAAAGGCTAAATGCTAAGCTGGTGAGCTCATTATAGAGCTAGGAACACCTACACCAGAACTAGCCTGGCTTCTAAGACACCCAACACAAGGAATCAGTCCCTTCTCTGCTACACAGTCCCTCAGGCCCCGCATTCCCTTCCAGTGTTATTCAGGGGTTGTGGAGAAGAAATCCAGCCCTCTAGCTCTGTCTGTGTGGTTTCCAACCACCAGGTTTATCAAGCAAACCAAGCCCCCATCCCTGCCCCCAACACAGTCCGAAGACCAACCATTGCACGCAGGCAATTAATCAGCAATTACAGCTTAATAGGGGAAAATGATTTTTGAGTCATTCTTGGCCCTATCGTGGCCAAAATGACTCTCTTGGCCCTATCGTGGCCAAAATGACTCCCAAGCGAATTACAACAATCCCCAAACGTATCAGTGAACATGGGGAAAACAACAGTCCCAAACCGTAATCAATGAGCATAGCTCACAACATGCGGAAAATGGCTCCAAATGGTCTGTGCGTGAGGAAGACTTGCACCAAACCCCCAAATATAAAGAAGACCACAATAGTCACCACGTAAGGAAGACAACAGTTCGTCTTGGGCAACTAAGCAAGCGGAAAATACTTATACAGGCTACACTGGGGAAGAAACTACATACTCTCAGCCTGTGCGTGAAAGAAACTTGCACTAGATTCCCAAAATACAGAGGGGAAACATACCCTATTCCACTCTGTGGAAAAACGTGAATGACCTCCGATAAGTGGCTCCCCTCTTGGCTGCGTGGGATCCAGTAGAACAACTGCCTATGCGTGAGGATGGACAAAACGACGGCAATGGTGAATGCAGATCAGAAGTGCGTGAGACCTTCAGGACTATCGTGGAGAGAGTAGTATGCCTGCGTGAGTGTTTTCCTTGCTGGTGGAGTGTGCGTGTAGGCAAGGACTGACAGTCCTGCCATCCCACTCCCAAAAACAATAACTGCCTAAACCACCACCAGCAATTTTTAATGGCAGTGGTTGGATAAAACAAAGGGAAGATAACACATGGCTTTTTACCCCATTGGCCAAGGTTTGACATTCTCCCCCCACCCTTATCCTTGTGAAAATCATGCCCCTTCTCAATTTTAGTTGCCGCATCCATAGCTGGTTGGGTTATTTAATTAAAGATGCATATTTACATAATGACAAACTTGATATGTATGCCGCATGCCCCGATATACCATCGGTGACAATTTAAATCCGAAACATAGCATAACCAATCAATGGTGGGGTGTTGGCCTTTAGCTCCGCACCATGATCATTACAATATATACATCATGTACATTTAATGCAACGGGGTCAAAACCGGGGTGTTACACTTGGTAGGTGGGTGTACATACCTAGGGAAGTACTATAAGATGGAAATAAAGACAAAGAGGTAGGCAGGCTTCCATCCAAGGGCACAGAAGCCAACGAAATTTCGATCATATCCATTTATAGTTCTTGGGTATTGAACATATATAAAACTGTGAAAACTCAACCAACTGAACCTTTCTTCCACGTTGTCAATGATTGTTGGATACTGGTGCAGAATAAAATATGGAAGAATATTTTGTATGGATTATTTTTAATGTTTTTAAAATAAAACAAACACTAGTTTTACTATTGGTGCAATAGTTTTTATTTGTAGATATTTGTAGAAGTTCAAACATCTCAGTTTCGTGAGGATTCACAAATTACACAAACTGTAAGCAAATTATGGGAAGTTATTTTACAAGTCCTCTTGTGAATATACCTTATCCTCAAATGGTCAATCAAAGGATTCAAATATCTCAATAATTATCTTTCTTAATATATACATTCTCTATATATTCTCTCAAGGGCAGAGAGATCCTGCAATATCTGTTATGTTTCTCCACTTATTATCTGCCATCCAACAATTGTCGATTCTATATCATCCCCTCTTTCAAATCATCGAATTCAAAAGGCTGAGCCTAGAGATGAAAATGCATGGCATCAACCATCCCCTATGTCAGAGCATGGAATCAAGAAGGCTGAGCCCAACGACGAGAATGCATGGCACCATCCATCCCCTCTGTCAGAACATGGAATCAAGAAGGTCGAGCCCAGTGAGGAAGAGAATTCATGGCGCATGCATTTTAATCATATTTGGAGGCTCGAAAGGAATGAAAAGCATTTCAATTAGTTATATTGGTAGAATTTATCCAGGCCTAGACCCACTTCAAAAAAATTTAGAATTCAGATTGACCATATTAATAAATATTTCTATTCATGTCCAAACAGTCTTATTTAGAATCCTGATTGATAAGGAATTAAAAAGGCGTCCCCATATCGATGGAATCCGATGATAATTTGAATTGACCCAATAATCAATATGAAGTGGACCATCAATATGAAGTGGACCGGAAACATGAAGAAATGGAGCAACTTGGATTAGACGAATAACAATTCATAAAAAAATTAACCTACATTTTTACCTCTGTATGCATAGATCACTGTAAGGGGTTTCTCGGGCATTTTTCGATGCGGTAATCATCCAAGAAACCATTTAATCAATATCATTTGGGTTTAATATTGTAAAAATGGACACTATAACCCTCCTCTTGACATTTTCGTATGCTCCAAGGAATTGGGTCTTGCAGTTTAGGAGAAAGAAACGCAATTGATTCAATGTTGCATATTATTTACAGTACATAGCATGAAGAATAAGGGGCTTACCAGGGTTTGGCATGCGAATGGAAGATGCCGAGAGCGCGTCGAATATTATCAACTGCATGTGTTAATGGGGATTGATGATATCCTTGAACGCATGCCATTTTCGGATCCAACCAAACATAAAACCAATCAATAAATTTCCCATTACTTGGTCAATTTTCAGGTCTAGTGATTAAACATGATGTAAATATTGCATTTCTTTCTCCACCAAACGTGGTTGGGATTTCAGAGAAGGTTTTCACATGAATGGTGGGAGTCAGAGGCTCGGAGCCTAATTTCAAATCTCTTTGATTTTTTCATGGGAAAACGAAGGGCTCCGTGGTTGATATTTGTGTTACTTTGTGTTTTCATTGTGGGACTTGATTTGGTTTTTCATAACATGTAAAGGTTAATATTATAATATTTATTGAGTTAGTTATAAGGTAGTGATTATTTTATTAACACTATGTTTAATGGTACGGTTTATTATATTAATGAAAGTGAGCCACTATTATTATCTCTATGAGTGTCAATCCTCTTAAGTGACATGTTTGATATGTTTTACGTTTATATGTGTGTTTGTGATTGTTCTTGTGCTTGTAAAAGTGGTTAGGGCCAGGTACAAGTATGAGGAAACTTTAATGGAAGAGATACCTCACACTTGTGACTTCTTAGTGGAATGAGCTTGAGTAGTTGAATATTATAAGTTGGATTTGCTTCATTCAATTTATTTTCATATTGGGAAGGTGCATACTTATTACATTGGGATACATGTTTCACCTATGAAAAAATGGTTTATAATTGGTTGCAAGGTGGATATGCTTGCTTTTTCAACACCCCACCCCACCTCCAAAATATATATGGCATGTGTGTGGATGTTGGGATAATAACAACGGGATATACTTATCTTTTGGCATCTGGAATAGTTGCTACAGTAATAAAATCACCTTCCCTCTTATCCCACATTTAGTTGTGATATTTGTTGCACAAAAACATATAAGCCTCAATATACCATTATAATTATGCAAATATCAGCATTATTCCCCCCACTAACATAATGGTTGATTGGTTGTGGTAGATTATACTTTCTTACTCAACCTTCCCCTCCAAATCCTAGGTTCTATCAAGCGCCTAGAGGGATCAAATCTCTGGAGGTACAAAAATTTTCTTAAGTATTGCACTGAAGGAGCTATCAACTTTGGTGTGTCCTATATGAAGTCATTGATTTTATTCAAACCAAAAGACACATATTTTTATTTAAGGATATTTTTCATTTTGTTAGGACAAACATTACAGCATCTCCCCCATATATGGTTTTAAAACCATGTGCAAGAGCCTCTTAAAACCATGGGTTGTTTAGGAATCCTTGCACATGGTATTAAAACTATTTGTAAGTCCCTCCTAAACCACGTACAATAAAACCATGGGTTGTTTAGGAGGCCTTGCACAATGTTTTAAAACCATTTGCAAGGCCCCCCTAAACCATGTACAATAAACCATGGATTGTTTAGGAGGCCTTGCACATGGTTTTAAAACCATGTGCAAGGGAAACATTTCTTTTGCGGATAATTTAATTTATTATTTTGTTAGGTAGGAACATTACAACATCCCCCCCATATTGTGTTGTTTTTTTTACCAACATTTTTTTTGTGGATAATTACATTTATTATTTTTTATTATTTTGTTAGTAATATGGACAAACATTACAAGATCTCCCTTATCGACTAATGTTACAAGATCTTCGTCATACTGGGCTGTAGAGCACCTCTCGGTGCAATAATAACAATTGCATATGCATAGTTTCTAGTGACTTCGAATTAGATTCTATGACTACAAAAATATTTCCCCTTTCTTATAAAGTTGTTGCATCCAATGCTGAAGAACAAGGAGTCTTTCACCATTGGGAAAGGTTTGTATCCTTCAATTTTAAAACACAATGGGTTAGCTTAATCCATTTGAATTAATTGTTTCAAAAAAATTTCAATGTGACATCTTTGATTCAAGTTTGGTTGAGACCTTGGGTTTTCAACTACTATTGTGGTTGATAGTTGAGACACCTCTATCTGGATATTTTGGGACAGATGGGGGAATCATGCAATATTTTCCTTGGAAACACACATACAAATACATTAACCTAGTTAAAAACTTATTTTTTAAATCAAATGGGTCCATATTAATTCTAGATAAACTAAATGCACTTGAAGGTTTAATCCTAGATCTACTAATTTCACCTCATGGTATATTAATCTCTCTTTGTGTTTAATAAAGACAAGAGGATAAATATCATCATCTGTAACTACCGTCTTAGTTTGACATGCGAGGAAGTGAATAGTAAGAATGTGATGGACATTGGTAAGTGGTAAATTACAAGCACTACCATGTGAACAATGTCTAGAAACCCATACAATTATACTCCATGTAGAATGTTGGAAATATGCCCTGTGACGATTGTGAGACAATGTCATCACACAACATCTATGATACAAACCATTGGATCCCTCCTTACAAGTCATGTGACATTGGGGAGTTTTCCCAATAACTTTATCCCCGTCCATCATGCATATACTCCTTAATTTCCATGAATTTAAGATACATCAAATGAAAATCAACAAACACATATGGTTGACATAGCTTGAGAACTCATGAGGTAGATGTGAGATATTTTCCCCCACATTTGGGGAGGTCATAGGTTCAATTATCTTGATTCCATCGAGGTTAGGCCCTACATTCAGGGTTGATGAATTACCTCGTTTTCTATCCATTAATTATGGGGAAGTACTCAAGCGGTTTTCCACAAATTTTTACCTGGGAAATATATGATCAACATAGCTATATGTATATAAAAGGATAAAAAGTATCATATTAACTTTAACCAAATTGGGTTACTGAGCATGCATTAAGTTCCTTTGTTGACAAAGGAAAAAATACTCCAAGAGGTCAAGTAGCTTGACTCACAACTACACAAGAGGCTACAAGTAGCTCAATGGACTATCCTACATATTTTTCAATTTGAAAACCTGCATTAAGTAAAAATCTTTAGAAAGTGGTAAACTAACCCATTCTCACATCAACCAAATTTATTGCAAGTAGGTTTCTAATAAACACGCTTGTTAATGTGTATGTCAAGTGGGGGAGCCTAATTGACACATAGAATTTTTGACCAAATGTCCCAATGGAATATGATTGTAACTTATGGAAGGAGTAGGTTTCCGGAGGATACTAGTAGTTGCAATGGATTTTTCTTTGGTGTTAACACCCAAAAATGGTTAACTACCTCATCTACCTCACTACATGGCTCATTTGTCCATTTCCCTATCATATTTCCCTGAAAATCCCACAAAAAGCCTCCAAAAGGCCTAAAAGCCTCCAAAAGGCCATAAAACCAGCTAAAAAGGCTCTAAAAGGCCTAAAATGCCTCCAAAAGGCCCAAAAACCCCTTTTTTCTCCAAAAATAACCAAAATTCCTCCAAAAATAGAAAAAATCCCCAAAAGGGAAGAAAAGGAATAAAAATAATGAGGAAAAAGGAGAAAAACCCTAAAAGGG
>LPNX010841661.1:441195-488293 GCA_001517045.1 Pseudotsuga menziesii
TGTCAACAATAAGGCTTGGTTGTAAACTTCTTCATATTTCTAATGCAAGTTGATTTCTGTCCCACATATGATGTTGTTGTTGTGATTTCGCATATATATGTTACTAGATTCCTTAGTCACTAGCATAGATTCGTAGATCATATCTTGGTTGCTTTGATTCGTTTCATGTTGATATTTTTAGCAGGTACACAGGTGAACTGTCAAAGCCTTGTATTCCAGATATCTACAACGTCTAGGGAGAGTCTTCAACCTCTGTCCTATATTTGTTCTGGATCTAAACCATTCAAACCAGTGGAACACCTTGCTGTCCGCAGGAGGTGAAATATTCCAGCTAACAAATCTGGCGACTCCACTGGTGAGTTGTATTCAGTTGTTCTGATCTTCCTCAATCTGTAACTCTTGTCCGAATCCAGGCTCCATTTTCTTCGACTCTTTTCAGTCATATCTACTTTCTTATTTGTATTATTTGGGTTTGAAATTTCTAGATATGTTCAGATCTGAGTCATTTCGGTCTTTTATGCTCTGTTACCACATTCAATTCAACAGTATTTGCCTTGATCTAGTATTTTTTTATCTAATCCATCATTCTCTTTTTTGTTTTGGCCATCTACAGGGAACCGCGCCCATGCTGTGTACGAGGAGCGGTGCCATCACCTGAACATAGTGAGCAGTACGTGGTGCCACCGCCTGTATCTGGCTTGCAAGGAGCGGTATTGTCTTGGAAATGCTCTGTTAACGCCTACAAAGCGCGGTGCCAAGTAAGCATTAGTCCAAAACTCCTTTTTCCTCATTTTTCTTTGTAAAAATTTGGAATTTTGATTACTTTCAGTTCTGTTATCAGGCTTGTGTTATTGAATCGGATGTGTGTGGCTTGCTACTTTGATGGTTTAAGATTGATTTGAGTGGAATTTCAAAAGTTGTTTAGTCTTTTTTATTGTTCATCTGCTTCTTGCTTGTTGGTTGTGCTTAAAGAATGATTTCTTGTTTTCTGAAAGTTAGGGTGTTCATTGAAGTCTCTTTTTGCTACATATACTGAAAGAAGAGCACTAGATTAGCTTCTAGATTTCATTTCTTGCTTGCATAGTAAACTTCTTTTTCTTTCCTTCAAAAAAGAAAAGTTTTGCTTGAGATTAGGACATCATATTTGATCGTTGGATTTGGGTTTTTTGATTGGCTTTACAAGCTTTTAGGACCTTTATGATCTTCCGTCTCTCATGTATATAGGACTATCTCGATCAAAATAAAAAAATGGTAGTTTTAAGTTAGATTTGCTTATGTTTTTGAGAAATTTGAAAAGTTAGAGTGCATTGGCATATATGTGTGCTTGGTGTTGTTCTTTTAGGAAAAGAGATTCTCACCCTTCTCATTTGCTTTCGAAAAGAAGAATTTGGTTTGTAAAAGTGTTTGCTTGTCTTTGATTTGATGTTCATGATTATTGATTGGAATGATTTTTGGTTTTGAAACAAAAAGAAAAACGCTCTCTTCCCTCCCATAAGTAGGCATACTTGAACGGTAAAGTGAACATTTGCACAAGCATATTGCATGGTTTTACTTTTCTGTCAAAACATGATGCATTCACCTAACCGTACAAGTTAAAATTAACGGTATTTGTAGGTTAAAATTTATGTAGTAACTTGAGTGATAGGTTAGAGACGTGTTCGAGCGTCATAAAACATAGGAGCTGTCGTTATTTGTCAGCATTACATTCTGAGACTCATGCGGTTCTTCCACGTATCGTTGGTATATCGAACGGCCTTTCACATACCCTTGAGGTATATAGAAAGGTACTTCACATACTCGATTGTATATCAGAAGGCCCCTTGTGTACGGTTATGCACTAGACAGCACTACTACCGATTCGAGCCTCCACATACCTTGAGTATATCGAAAGACCCCACTAGGGTACCTTATCTATCTAAGAAAATCCCTTTTTCCGTCTTGTTTGGAGCCATACATCAAAAAAAGCATTCAGGGAGATTACTACACACATACCCTCGAGGTATATCATGAGTGGCACCTTCTTGACAATCCTAGTGAGAGACCTGACTTTTGAACTCCTCCTGTCATTTTAAGTCTGCTTGTTTTGACCTATAGTTTGAGCACGGAAGTCTTTTGGTATGTTTTTTCTAGATTTTCAGACCCTAGGTTAGATAGGAACTGTACAAACTGGTTGAGTTAAGACAGTACAGGAGAGTATGGGGCTTGCCACCTGATTTTATTCCTATTTCAAGAGAAAATCCAATGGAAGCTATCGACCAAGGAGCTACTACCACCCCCCAAGTGGGAGATAATGTGGTGCTGGAAAATGGAGTACCATATTCTTCACACTCGCCTCCCTTGGTCCAACAACCTTCCCGGGAAGATTCATCGTTCCATCCTCCCTTGGAAGGTCATGTTGATGATACCCGTCCGAAATTTGGTCCTAATGCTCTGTTTTGAGAGACGACTATCAGACATGCCATTGCCTCATTTGGCACCCGTGTAAGTTCTCCTGAGAGTGAAGAAGAACACAAGCAATACCGTACTGCTATTCTTTGTGCACAGGAGGTAGAAAAGCAGATTGATAACCTATTAGGCTCTACACCAGTACGTTCCACATTTGTTCTTGTGGGATATCGTTCACTATCCGATTCTATGAGACCCATTGAATCGATTATAGATCATCCATTGACAACCCACAACCCAGGTCAAATCTCCACCCCTCTCACCTCTTATGTTATGTCTGTTCCAAATCCTCCCAGGTCTTTTGCATCTGGGGCCCAACATTCAATTCCTGTTTCATCCGTACCTTTGAATGCCAAGGGGAAACCCCCGGCACGACCTACGTTATCTGATACCCGAGTTGTACCTAGTCAAGGGAAGACCTCTAACATAGAAACATCTACAGTTTTTGTCCCTCCCACCCACACTAATGTGGTAAATTCCCCATCTAGTTCAGGTCAGCCCTTGGGGGCACAACCTGTTACCATTCAGTCTTCTAGTGCTTATGGTTATCAAATACCTATAGGTAATCATTCGTCTAATCCTACAGGAATGCCTTCTACTAGAATTCCATACCCTAGTAACACTTTTACGCCATGGGGGCAACCAAATTGGTCCTACATACCAGCTATGGAAGGGATACCTATACATACCGTGGGAGGTACGGGAGGACCACCTTATGGAGGTCCTCCCCTTAGGGGAACTCATGGTCCCATAGGATCTAGCAAGTTTACTCCTGATGGTCCTGGTGGTCCTAGTGGTCCTAGGGGACCTGGTGGCTTTCCTCCTTATGGATCTGGAGGGTCTGGTGGCCCTCCACCTAGTGGTTCCGGTGGCTTTGGTGGTTTACCACCTCCTGGAGGCTCCGGAGGGTCTGGTCGTCCGCCTCCTGGTGATCCTGATGGTCCTGGTGGTCCTGGTGGTCCCGATGGCTCTGGAAGTCCTCCTCCTGGAGGGCCTGGTGGTCCTAGTGGTCCTAATTCTGGAAATCAACCCCCCATGGGCGGATCCTCTGGTGGTTCTTCCTCACAGCAACCTGTTTATCAGTCTACCTATGGCCCTACTGGTAATTACGTGCCATATCAATATTACCCGTATGTGCAACCAAATAGACAGTTACCTTTCCTAGCAACTTTGGACTTGCCTGATTTTTCCAAGTTGATTAATGATCCCATTCGACACAATCCCTCATGGCCTCCCATTCCGGTAAAGTTACCATCGGATATTCCAAAATTCGATGGGAAGCAGGGTGAAGATCCGTGGAACCATGTTATGACTTTTCATTTGTGGTGCTCCTCGAACTCCCTCATGGATGATTCCATTCGGTTACGACTCTTTCAGTGAACTTTGACCGGTACGGCCGCAAAGTTGTACATTGAACTCCCACAACATTCATTTATGGATTTTGGCTAGTTGGAAACCATATTTCTTACGCACTTTCAGCTCCCTATTCGTTATGAAACAGGAACTGATCTTTTAACTTCTCTACGACAAAACACCTCCACCCACATTTCTGATCATATTCATGAGTGGAGAAGGCGGAGAAGGATTATTAAGGCCCCTATTCCAGATCAGTTGTTAGCTAATTGGTTCACTAATTCCTTGTTTCCTCCTATTGCCCAAGATGTGGCTATGGGCGGTGTCGTTACCGAAGAGCAGGCTATTAGTCTACCTCAGTAACTAGAATTGGTCTATTCCCAGTCCGGGACTCTTTATGAACTGATTCCTCAAGCTCCTCACCCCAACACTGACCCTGCCAAGCCACCAGCAGAAGTACCTATTGATGGTATTGTTGGTTCAATCCAGTCCCCATCCGCAGCGAAACATACCAAGCAAACCCAAACGGCTACTCCTTCGAATCCTAAGGTTTCTGCCGAGGTCAATTCTATTCAAAGTACTCAAACCTCAGGTAATAAAAAGAAAGGTAAAAATCAAAATAAAAAACATGGAAACCAATAGGAGACCCCACGATCAACCAATAATGACAACGACAAAGGGAAAAGGAAGGCTAAATATCATTGTCTGTTATGCGGTGGTGACCACTTTTCAAAGGATTGTCCCCGTCGGGACGAAATCTCCCAGTTTTTGAAGTCTAATCCCGCACCTGCAATACTTACGGATCCCTTTCCCTCTCAACAACAACTCGTAGAGCACATGTGTAACCAGGGTAACTCTAGTTCATCGAAGGAAATTCGAATGATGTCCTCAGATACCATCCATCTACAAACTCGAAGCCAGAATTATGATAAAACCGCAGATAAGAAAGAAGATCAATCTTCTTCAGGGAAAGCTCCCTCTACCAGTTCTCCAGAATCCTCGTCTACTATTCCCTTGTCTATATTGAAGCCTACTCTCGACATGATTTTGTGCCCACCAAAGAGTACTCTTCGGAAGGCTATCTTTAATCCCAATGCCCGAGCTGCTCAATTCTATAATGTGGTTGAAGATCTCGCTCAGGAACCTTGTGCGATGTCTACCCTAGAAGTACTCCAAAGTTTCCCCACACAATGCAAGAACTTGTTGATTGCTTTGGGAGTTGTAGACCTGGATAACACTAACTTGATTCACTTCAATGTTGAGAACTATAAACCTAGATTACCGCATAAACTTGCTTTTCAGATCATTACGAAAGTAGTGGGAAAGAAATTATTTCGAATGGTACTAGATGAAGGAGCTTCGACCTCAGTGTTATCTCTGACTTGTTGGAAAGCTCTCGGCTCTCTCGAGCTTGTTACATCACCTATGACCCTTAAATCCTTTGACTGATGGGGTTTCCAACCCCATGGCCTCATATCATCCCTCGCAGTTGAGCTAGGGGGAAAAACCGTTTCCATCCAAGTAGAAGTGGTAGATTCCCCTTTAGATTATAACCTCCTTTTAGGAAGGAATTGGTATATGCCATGATTACTGTTTCTTCAACAGTATTTCGAACGGTCCAATTCCCGCATCAGGGGAGAATTGTTACCAATGACTAGCTTGATTTCTGTACGCTGGATGTTACTACTTCTATGGCTAATAACATCCCCATGTTAGGTCAGTCCCCTCCTCCTTACCAGTCAATTGGGGTAGGTATGCTAAAGGATTCATCCCTTATGGGGATTTTTCCCTCTACTCCTCCTAGCACGGATACCGCAACAATACATATGATTTCCTCATTTGATTTTGAGCCCGGGGACGAAAATTTTGTTGAGTCCACCTCGTTGATCCCACACGAAGCTATGTATGACACCATTCAAACTTGTTCCGATGATCACACTGATGATCTTCATTTAGTGGCTTCGGATCCTTACCATTTACCATGCTGGTTAGAACCTTCTCTTTTGGTTCTATATTATCTCTCTGAGACTCTTCCTTCTGACGAGTCCATTATAAAGATCATGAATACGGATGAGCCCATTTGGGAGGATCACCATCATAGATCCATGTTCCTCCCCAATACCAGTTTGGGCAGCCATGATTTTGCATCCTTGTTTCCTACTGATATTTTCAACGTTCTGCAAAGTCCTATATTGTTGCAAGACACAGATTCTGAAGGAAACCTTTGCAACATTACTCATATGAACCCAATTGACATATCAGCCAAGCCTAATGTTATTGAGCACGTTCATGTTGGGAAGAACTGCTCCACAGATGAATCTGAAGCACATAAGGCACTTTTTAAGGAATTCCGTGATATTTTTGCCTGGTCCTATGAAGAGATGCTGGGGATCAACCCTTCCATTGTGGTCCACGAGATTAAAACTTATCCCACGGCTAAACCTGTCAGGAAGAAACTTAGGCAAGTCCATCCTAGGAAGGCTATAGCTATTAAGGTTGAGATTGAGAAACTTCTAAAAGCTGGTTTTATTTATCCCGTACCTCTGACGGAATGGGTATCGAACGTTGTCCCTGTCAATAAAAAGCAGGGCACCATTAGAGTCTGCATCAACTTTAATGATTTAAATAAAGCTTGTCCCAAGGATGACTTTCCTACCCCACATATCAATCAAATTATCGACAACTATGCTGGAAGTGTCATCTTTTCATTCATGGATGGCTTCTCCGGCTATAATCAGATTGAGATATTGCCCTTCGATTAGCATAAGATGGAATTCATTTTCCCCGCTCATTCACAGCGATGGGAGGACCATCCTAGTCATCTTAGAGACATATTTTTGAGATGTCGTCATTATAATATTCGACTCAATCCGCATAAATTTGTTTTTTGCGTTGAGATAGGACGTCTGCTTGGCTTTGTGGTATCCAAAGATGGCATCCGGATTGATCCTTTGAAGATTGCCGCTATCATTAATCTACCAGCCCCAGCCAACATCCTTGAACTCCAAAGTTTTTAGGGGAAGCAAAACTTTCTCCACCGTTTCGTGTGCAATTTCACTGAGAAAATGCACGGTTATATGTGTCTCCTCAAGAAGAACACTCCATTCTTCTGCGATGACCAATCCCAACGCACCTTTGATAATATTAAGCACGCTTTGACTCATTCACTTGTTATACACCCCCCGGATTATTCAAAGGACTTTCTCTTGTATATTGTTGCCTCCACTGCTACCATTTCCATGGTTTTAGTGCAGGACAATCTCCACGGTCAAGAGCATGTGATTTATTATGCCAGTAAGAATCTTATTGATTCTGAAACTCGTTATTCACATGTGGAGAAGCTAGCTTTGGCCACGGTCATTGCTGTGCAAACAAATTGTCGCTATATTCTGCTTCGCACTAACACTGTATTGGCAGACCAGAACCTGATGTACTACATTCTGACTCGTCAGGTACTTGGGGGTAAGTACTCCGATTGGATCGTCATCCTTCAGGAGTTCGATCTCGAGTTTGCCAAGGCTACATCAAAGAAATCCTTGGTTTTTTCTGAGCTTATGTGTGACCTTCCCCGTGCTATCACTGAATCTGAGCCCAGTGATTCATTTCCAGATGAATTCCTGTTCCTAATTATCACTATTGATCCTTGGTATGGATATTTGTTGATTTATCTCTAGACCTAGCATTTTCAACCGCATCTATCTCGCGATGATCGTCGCCACATCCGTCACCACGCGAAGTACTATCTTATCGTAAATGATAACTTTTATAGACATGGGATTGATTCCATTCTCTAGCGATGCCTCACTCGTGAGGAGGCTGAACATGTGCTGAATGATTGCCACTCTGGAGCATGTGGCGGTCATTTATCTGGGATGGCTACAACCTAGAAAATCCTTCGCACTGGCTATTTCTGGACTTCTGTCTTTAAAGACTGTCATGAGGCCGTTAAGAAATGCCCACCTTGTCAACATTTGTATCCCAAAAAGCACACCCATCCTGCTCCGCTTCACCCCGTCATTGCCGTTGGCCCTTTTTCCAAATGGGGGATTGACTTCATGCATTGTAAGCCTACCTCAACTGGGGGGCATGGCACATCATCGTAGCCGTGGATTATTTCACAAAATGGGTTGAGGCCATGCCTACATATGTAGAAGATGGTAAGACTGCCACTCTCTTCTTGTTCAATCATTTCATATCTAGATTCGGAGTTCCGCAGTCCATCATCACTGACCACATATCTCATTTTCGTAATCAAATGAAGGAGGAATTGAGTGCCAAGCTAGGTTTTTGCCATGAAAACTCTACGCCTTATTATCCGCAAGCTAATGGTCGGGTAGAGGCCATTAACAAGGTTTTGAAAACTATGCTTCATCGGATGGTTGGAGATCATAAATCCAATTAGCATCTCGTTCTTTTTTCCGCTCTTTGGGCTTATCGGACTTCTGTGAAAACAGCTACTGGTTTCACGCCATTCCAGTTTGTCTATCGACTTGAAGTTGTCTTGCTGATCCAATGTCAAATTCCATCTTTACAACTTGCCGTCGAACTTCTCCCAGACACTTCCGTAGAGGAAGCGAGATTTTTGTACTTAAATAACCTTAATGAGACTCATAGAGATGTTTCCTTGGCTAATGAGGCACATAAGAAACACGTTAAGGAGTAGTACAATAAATCCGTCCAGCGTCGTGTTTTCAACGAGGGTGACCTAGTTTTGACTTATGACCAGAGATATGACAAGCTAGGGAAGGGTAAGTTTGAGTCCATGTGGTATGGACCTTTCATTATTTCCAAGGTGTTAGAGAAAGGAGCCTATGAGTTGGTTGATTATGATGGAATCCCTTTGGAGAAACCTTGCAATGGGTTGTACCTGAAAAGGTACTATGCCTAGGTTTTCTTGGATGGTATCTTGTATATATGTATATTGATTGAATTTCAATGTGCTTTCAGTATTTTCAAGATGGTTTTGAGTTTTAGTGTATGCATCTATTTATACCATGTTTTGGTCATGCAGATGGCTTTCTACGGCTTCACTGATGGTGCTTGCTACGACACCTTGAATCTAGCCTCGGCTGCTTGGGTTCTCTATTCACCAACTGAATATATGGTCAGTTCAGGAGCGGTTTGTTTAGGTCCCGCTACTAATAACATCGTCGAATATGAAGCAGTCATCGGTCTTCTAACTGAAGCTTCCTCCCAAGATGTCCATGATCTAGTAGTTTTGATGGACTCTCAGCTCGTGGTTTGTCATTTAAACCATGTCTACACCATTAGGAACCTGGTGCTCCTCTGCCTCTTTTGAAGGGTACATTTGTTAGAAAGATCATTTGGAACCATTACCTATAGGCATATCCCTAGGGAACATAATATAGTTGCTGATTCATTGGCTAATTACATCCTAGATTGGCATATTGCCCATTCATGACGTCAAATAAAACATGGTCTATTGTAAATGAACATTTGAATACACATAAAACTCATAGAAAATGCATTTTTCCATTTGAGACATATAAACATCGTGTAAAAGTCTGTATATATATATATAACGAAAAAGTTTTACAAAAATAGGTCCCGAGACCTCATTTGAAGCACGTAGGCTTTCAAGAAAAATCATCATACAAAAAATTCTGAAGCTATCAGCTTTTAGTATACATGTCTCATCCACTAATGGTGCTCATTATAGCACATCACTGCTTGAGCCACCCTGCGTAGTAGCCTGCTGAATCGGCCTGGTACTCCCGTCGTAGATCTCTGATATCTAGTCGAAAGGTCATCTATATCAGCATCTAGGATGTCCAGAGTCAACCTCTCTAGGTTCTCCTCCAGCTCCCCGGTGATATCATCACCCTATGGCACAAAGCGAGCTCCGACTCACCTGTCTAACAGAGATGCTCCTCTAGGACTCGCTGCTCCAACATCTGCCTGGAGACAAAAAGGTCTCATCACTTATCATAAAAATTAAAAAACATAAAAAACATAAAAACATTTTCCATTGTTAGGGTTTATTGCTTCTTACCAATGTCACCCCACTACCCTCCAGGTGGGATTGGTAGGTCAAGATCACCTATAAAATCTGTGCTTGCATAGGCAAAGTCCTCGACCATGAGCATCTGATCCCGCAGCCATCTGAAGAACGGATCACCGAACTTCACTCTACCCCTACCTGCTCCTGTACGAGCCATGACCTAGACCCACCTCAACATACAGGGGTCTCATTCTCTCAGACTCCGAAAAGTCACCTGAGGCCTCATCTATGGGACGCACTCAAAGAAGAAGCAAGCTAAGCTGGAACCAAAGCCGAATTGCTTCAGCTCTCCCTGTCGATATTTAGTCAGCTGATCCTTGAAGATTGGAAGCAATGCTTCCACCCAGTTGAATACCGTAGGTGCCATAGCCTCTAGGGCATACAATATATGTGCCCTGGAATCCTGATGCACACTCTGGCTCCCTGCCACTCTCTGCATGGTGAATAGGACAATCTGTAGAGCCCTATCTGTCACTGCCCTGATGGGGATTTTCTTCCCCGATGTACCTAGTACGCAGTGCCGATCTATGAGCTCTCTGGTGGTACTGTCCCCGCCACAGGAACCTGTTAGTGAGATGGGGGCACCCCATCTCAATAGGCTAGTAAGGAAGTAGATATCATCTACCTACACTATAAGTATGTGTGCCCCCACCTCGAAATACTATTGTTCTGGATTCCACATTCTCAGTATGTGTTCCAGTAATCTCTCGTGGGACATCATGCTTGGTGTATAGAAGAACTTTAAGAGCCCACAGTTCCGGAGTGTGGCAATGCAAACCGGATTCCTTTCAGTAGTAGCATCCTTGTCATCATGTGTTCTTTCTTTCCATGTCAACATATTTTGGAAGCTTAGACCTACCAAAAACAACAATGGTATGCATTAACATCATCCTTGAGTCATTGCAAATCAAAAGAATGAATGAAAGTTGCACATATCATTTGTTTAACTTCTGCACGGCCGGCACCACCTGTGCCCCGTTGGAGATAGGCAGTGGCACTGCCTGTCCACCATATTCTTGGTGTGGTTCTCGACTGGTACCGCATATCCCGTAAGGGGTAGCCGCGGTGCCCACACATTGGATTTTAGGGCTTTCCAAATAGGCCCAAAACCCCACCAAATCCAAAAATAGAAGCTATGAAATGAAAGATAAGGGTCTTAGCTTTTACCTGCAACTAACAAGACTGAAAACGGACAGTGGAAACTCCCAGTATCAGCTGTGGAAGATCTAGCTAGAAAATGCTCCAAGTGCTCTTTGCTGGAGGTAAATAGTGAAATGTTTGATTTTTTACTATTTACTTGCCTTATATAGACATTTTTGGGGTCTGACTTAATATAGTTTTGATATTACATCATGTTCTGGTCAAAATGTATTTGTCATAATCCCTTAATGTTGATTTGGAATGCATTTAACACTTGTTTATGAGTCGTCTGCAGGTTGATTTTAGTAAGAAGCTTTAGAAAGTTTGTTTATGGATTTTTCGTACTTTCACAAAACGAAAAAGGTCATCAAGCATTTATTACGACACTTTGTCATGCTCGTTAAAATCTAGTATCAAAGTTCCGAGTCCAGTTTCCAAATCTTTCTAGGCTCGTAAAAAGTGACATTGTGTAAAGAAACCTTATGGATTTCTCTTTAAACCCTTTTCAGGCTCCCTAAATACAAAAAGATTGTCAAGCGATCTTGTCTTCTTCACGCTCGTTAAAGTATTTGAAGAGTCGTCCGTTCGACGGTAGGTTATCTCTTTCTCGATTCAGATAGGACTATTTACGAGAAAGGAACAATCCAGCCAATCATGACTGAAAGAGTTCTCTAAGGTATGATTTTACACTTTTTCGGGCCTTAGAGACTAAATCATATGAAAAAGGACCCCCATGGAGTTTTCTTCTGTATTCGTTCAGACTCTCTAAACATGAACGATACCGAGTTTTCTTTTAGTGGACTTGTTAAATTAAACATTGAGAGACCCATTTTGGGAACAAACCCCTCCTCTCTCAGGTTCATAAAACATATGAGACTGGACTTGTCTTCCAACAAGCTATATCGAGTGTTTGTTACCCTCTTTGAACTTGTAAAACCGAAAAGAGGCACTCATCGATCATGATGGGGGGAAATGGGAAGGGAATCATTTTGTAAATAATGGCAGTTGTTTGTCGTTACCTTTGAACATGGCACTTGTCTACACAATCATGTCCGTCAATTGGGTATTCAGCTAGTCTCCGTGATGATCCACTTTCATGAGTCATGCCAATCCTTTGAGTATTTCAAAAGAATGCATTGTCCACTGTCGCATTGTGTATCTGTCCTGTCTAGTCATGCTGCCAAGTCATTTTGTCATGCCGCCCGATGTTCAAAGGGGATATGAAGAAGTTTTACCTCTGCAGTCTACACAGTCTTTGTGTCAGTATCTTTGAGTCAGTCATATGGTTACTACATTCACATCATTCCAGAACTATGTTCCGAGTTTCGTGTCGTCGATGTGGGACTCATCATGGCCCTCCTTCGACGATACTATTCATGTCGACATCACCTCATCATCTGGGAAATGGTCTTAGAAACAATATTTAGTACCTTGAGATCTGTATGCCTCAATGACAGATTCTCTCGCTCTGGACATAGGTTCACATCATTAAACTTTGATCGATAGAATCGACTGGGTGTTCGACATCAGGACATCTATTCGCACTTAGTAGATTGTACTAGAGTACCTTGGGAATCATTGAAATTAATGGTGATCTCCCTCACACTTGTTAACGGTTCACATCATTGGCCGGTAATCAAGTGGTTTCTACCATGTTCGACTTCAGATCATTGTAATCACATGGATAGAATCGTACTTTGTGGAAGACGAGACGAAGACCATGGGCATTTGTTTAAAGCGCTCATTGCTTTTCCCTAGGTTGCGACGGAGTTTCGTATATCTAGCATGGATCCACATTTGTATGGTCATGGCTATGCTCAAATTTGCATCTGTATGGCATAGATCTACGTTGTATGTCTGGTAGCTATGTCCAAGTTTGAGTCCTCTATCACATGGATCTATGGTATATTTTAGTAGCCACGCTTGTTTATTCCACTCATGGATCTGCCTTGTATTGTTCTACAACTATGAGTTTGGTTACGTGTGTCTATGAGTCAACATACTGATGTACTACAAATGCCTACTTGACTGCATACTCTGATCAAGCCTACATTTTCATCTCCTGGTGAAGACTTGTTCTCAAAGCTTTCGTTTATCGTATCACTCTAAGACTCATGCTTTGGGGGGCATCCTGTTATACCAAAATCTTGTCACCGTCATGTGATAAGACATTTGGCATACCTACTTTCCCTGAATCCCAGCTTCTGGAGTGGAAACTAAATGGTTTTCTATCAATCTGTCATACAAATTCCCAGCACCACGCATGCCCCTTTATCCAGGAGTGGTACCCGTGCTTGCACTGCCTTTCATCGGTTGTCCACAAGCGGTGCCACCACCCATTGTCCTTGGTCCATAGGCAGTTATTACCAGAACCACTCTATCATAGAAGGAGAAGCATGGTACCCTGGGTAAAAAGGGAAAAAGAGAAGTTTGTCAAGGCTTCTAGATGATAAGCCTCATGTACTACCTTATCCCTACTATTGTGGGTTGGTTGAGCTCGAGATCCCTCATCCTAGGATCTTAGAGGCAACCTCACCTACTAATTTCTCAACCATCTCTATCCATTAAATCCCTATAAATATGAGCTCATAGCCATGGTTGAGGGGAGAACATTGAAGGTATTGTTATGCTGTTGGATTGATTCTTGGCCGGCCAAGATCATTTGGAGAGAGAATAAAGAGCTAGAGTCGGATCTTTTGGGGATGAAGAGCTGGTTTCATGGAAATGCATGTCAACACTAAGGCTTGGTTGTAAATTTCTTCATATTTCTAATGCAAGTTGATTTATGTCCCACATATGATGTTGTTGTTGTGATTTCGCATATATATGTTGCTAGTTTCCTTAGTCATTAGCATAGATTAGTAGATCATATTCTGGTTACTTTGATTCGTTTTGTGTTGAGCTTTTTTGTAGGTACACAGGTGAACTGTCAAAGCCTTGTATTCTAGATATCTACAGCGTCTAGGGAGAGTCTTCAACCTCTGTCCTCTATTTGTTCTAGATTTGAACCATTCAGGCCAGTGGAACACCTTGCTATCCGTAGGAGGTGAAATATTCCAGCTAACAATCGCAACATTCATCATAGATATATCATTATAATAATAGATCTAACAGATAGCGTCATTCATATATTCATTGCATTAGTATTACATTCCTCATTCATAAAATTGAATCATCGTAGTATATAAAGACAAATCATCTATTCACTGCAGCAGTCTTACATTCCTCATTCATAAAGTAGAACCATCGCAGTATATAAAGACAGAAAAACATATCGCAACATATGAAAGGGAACAAGGAAAACAATGATTTGAATCTCAATATCCATCATATCATATTACTTCCATCACAACAGATCCAATACAATAGTTTTTTTTCTCCACGACGAGAGAAATATCAACTCACAGAGTCGCATACAGGTCACAAAAAATTCAATCTCTCACTTCAGTCTTATCTCATACATATCTCTTCTTGCCATCCTCCTCCATGTGTATTTATAATTTCAATTCTAATCTATATATAGGCTCGTGCATTTACATTCAAGGTCCACTTCTAACTAACTCCTAACTGATTTAACCACTAATGACCTATATCCAAAAAATGTGGTCAACTGATACAAAAATATGCATAAATTATTCAAAAGTGGTTTGTTTTTCGCTCATCGTGCTATCTTTGGCTTGCACGGTGTCGCATTAGGTTCCGCATCCTCCGCAGTGCTGCACAACTCACTTACCCCAAAATCCCTGCCAACAGGCCCCCAACACAGTTTTGTGGCTGGACATGGTGTCTTCCTCGATCCTGAAGAGAAAAAACCCATCACATATACATGAGTGTGCGACTGTTTCCAGATTTGCCTACTTGTATTTTGGACGCAAGTGCTTCCTTCAATGTCAACTGTATCAGATTTAAGAAAACTTCTAGACTTATGTAACTAGAAATTCCATCGTGCTCTAGCTTTGATGAATACTACCTAATTCTCCATTTGTTGTTGCCCTTCACAAAGTCTCTGTCAGTCCAGTCTGGAGCCATGCATCTGACCACTTGGTCCTTTCTTGTAGTTCAACTCAGCCCGCATCTACCCACTTGGTTCTTCCGGGCTCATCTGGCGCTTCCTGAAGGACCTGATTCCCTATTCCTACAGACTTAGTCAAATGTGGTAGGAATTATGGTCCCATCCATATTCCTCATGGGTGTCTGAGTTGGCACCTCAGACTAACTGGGAGAAACATAGCCAAGTATGACTTTTCCAAAGACTTTTATCTCAACCAAACTAGCCCGCGTACTCACAACTTGTTCATCAATTTCTGTTGAGACATCATTCTCACTCATCGGTTTGCCTGTATCTAAGGAGTTCTGCATTGTCACTTCAACCACCACTGCCTTACGCAACAGAGCTTCCTTCAACAACCCAACCCAACTCTTTTGCAACTTTTCTCAGTGCAGCACTTCCTAATGGGTTTCATACAGCTACCGGTTCTCAGTTTATAACACCAACTTCGACTTAGATGCCATCATGAATCACTCGGGTGCATCATTATGACTAGATCCTTCATGTGTGTGCTAAATACGTCGTCGATTCTGCCACCCTGCCTTTTATATATTCTATGATTAACTATGACGTCAACCATGTTATCATTTCCTTCTTTGACAGCCATTACGGATTATTGACATGACATCCGGTCACCATCATGGAGTCTCCCGTACACTGCGAGCCACTCTTTCAATCCTGGGTGACCGTCTGTCATGGTACCCCATACATTTTTCATATCATGGCCCTATATTCATAGTGTAGCCTCCTGTGGATGCACCATCTTTTCCTGTTGCACAACCTTGGTCCAATGGACCACCTTATCATAACCATCATTCTGTCGTGCAGCCTCTTGCTAACGCACAAACTTTTGTCTATCGCACCCCCTTGTTCGGGCAGACCACCTTGTCATATCCCTCATTCCGCAGTGCAGCCTCTTGTTGACGTGCAACCTTTTGTCTGTCGCACCCCCTAATTCTAGTAGACCACCTTTTCGCAACCCTCATTCTACAGCACAACCTCTTGCTGACGCACAACCTTTTGTCTGTCACACCCCCTTGTTTCGGCACAACCATTTTTTGTGGCAGATTAGCTATTCTCTATTGGATCACCTACCTTTTAACCTTATATGGCCCCCACTTGTGGGCCCACTATTTTTTTTCATTATGGAGTGCTTTAGGAGGTGCGCCCTTCCACCCCTGTCCTATAGGGCTTCAAGAGGCTACCATTTACAAGCTTTGACAGCATCGTTCCATCTAATTGTTGCAATTGAACTACACCCATAAGAGTAATTGAATGAACAAGATACGGGCCTAACCAAAGCATTTGTAACTTTCCTAGATGCTTTATGAACTTGTTGTCATATAACAACACCAAATCTCCTTGGGAAAATTGTTTGTTTTTAATGTGGCAATCATGGCACGCTTCCTGTCGATCCTTCTCGGCATGCTGCTGGAAGCCCGTGATGAAGTGTTCCTCTTCTAGTTGAAGTAGTTGAATTGATCACTCCTCAAGTGCGTCTTCCTCACCCATGATAGTTCTTGCGGCGATGCGCACACTAGGAAAAATGTACTCCATAGGCATAATCGCCTCGTTCCCATATACTAGTTTGAACGGCGTCTTCCCTGTTATTCTTTTGCAAGTGGTGCGATACACCCACAGTACCGCAAGGATCTTAAAATCCCAGTCATCCCATTTAGAGTTACATACCTTTGTCAACGTAGTTTCCAAGATTTTGTTGAAATCTTCTACAGTTCCATTTTCCTATGGATGATATGGGGTGCTTTTCTTATGTTGCACCTGAGTCCTCTGTCGGTGCTTTTATTGTGCGGTACCTTACGCATGGTATCCGATCCTCCACATTGTCAACCCGCAACTCCTGCATGTGCGTGTTCTAGAATATGGCCTTGTTCATGAGGAAGAACACAATGTCGTAGGATCTGATCAGGTACAAGCTTGTATAATTGCCCAGCAATCAGCTGGAAATCCGAACCCTTCACTACCAGCTTCTTATTTTGACTGGTTGTCATCTCCTCTAACGCAACTCCAATTTCCAAAAACTAAATTATCAGTCTATAATGGTAATCTGCAATATCAACTCGAAACAGTTGCACGTCCAACAATCCATCGTCAATATTGGTATGCTCTTCACCTGTTTCAATGTGGGATAGGTGATCAGGACCAGTATTCAGGCGTCCTGGATTCACTATTATTTAGAAATCAAATTCTTGAAAGAGAAGTAGCCAATGACAAATCTTCCCCCCAAACATAGGCTTAGTAACTAGATATTTCAAATCTAAATGGCCAGTGAACATTTTGAAGTGACCTCCCAAGAGATAGTGCATGAACTTTTGTAGCACATATGCCATCGCCAATCCCTCTCTTTCTATAGTCGTATAACTTTTCTTAGTAAAGGATAACTTCCTACTAGAAAAATCAATCGAGTGATCCAGATCTCCTTCTCTTGGTTGTGCGAGTACAACTCCTAGCGCAACATATGAGGCATCAACATGGACATGAAACTCCTTATCCCAATAGGGGAACACAAATATGGGTGTTGAAGCCATCTTATTATTCAATGTGTTGAAGATATTTTGACACTCCTGGCACCATATGAATGCAGCATCCTTCTTTAATAGTTTCTCCATGGGGGAAATGATCGCAGCATAACCATGGATAAAATTGCGATAGTACCCAATGTGTCCCAGTGTCACATGAAGCATATTCATATTTTTGGGTGGCGGTAGGCTCAGAATGAGCACAATATTTTATGGATCAACCAAAATCCCCTACTTACAAAATATATGACCCAACAGTATCTCGAATAGTGCACAGAAGATGCACTTCACTTCTTTGAATCCAATGCCATCTGATGCTATTGACACCTCTCCAACATCAAGCGAAGGTTTTCCAAGTGATCCTTGATCAATCCGTAGATTGTCCAATCATCCATATATACTTGCAGAAACTTCTGAATAAAGTCTTTAAATGTAGTGACAAAAACCCGAGAGAATACCGTATGCACATTCTTCAGCCCAAAGGGCATTACAGCGTACTGAAAGCAACCCCATTCGGTGACAAATGTGGTTTTATGGCAGTATTCCTTTGCAATTCTGATCTAGCGATACCAAGAAAATCCATCTGTGAAAGAATACATTTCTTGACTACCTACTCCCTCAAGAGCCTCATCTATGACAGGTGTTGGAAAGGGATCATGCATGCAAGAATCATTCAGCTTCTGTAGATCGACACAGATTCGGATTTCCCCAGTCTTTTTGTCTCGAACCACCATAGGACTTATCCATTTTGATTCATCAATGAGCTCAATAATCCCTTCATCTAGAATCTAATCAAGTTCATCCTTGACCCTTTCTTTATATCACGTATTCAAACAGTATGGCCTTTGTCACACTGGCTTTTCATTTGGTTTTAATGGGATTTTGATTTCCCCTAGGTCACCCAATATCCCCTTCATTTCTAAGAATTTTGTTGGGAATAGGTCTTGAACATGTAATAGATCTATGATCTTTGCGATAGTCTTCTTGTCCCAGTAGTCCCCAATATTGGAAAATTTTGGATTCTCCTCTGTCCCAATGTTAACTTTCTTAATATTCAACAGTTGAGTCATGGGATCCGTTAGTACATCTGGTGTTGCAACAGCCCAAATTCCTTCAGTATCTGGAATATTAATATTATGCAATTCATCATCATATTCCATCTTTCCAGAGAGGTTGTATCATTCCATCATCGATTACATGTGGCAATGCGCATGTGGGTCCACAGGATATGTGACTGGGACCACTTTCAAGACTATGTGTGTTAGCTTCTGCAAAGATGAAGGTATTTGCAAAGCAAACAGTCAGCTCCTCCCAAGTGGTAATTTCTCTGTGTAGCTCAGTTGACATGTACCAAGACCTTGGAATTTCATCCAATGTGTGAATAAAGGCATGGATCCACTCATCCTTGGGTTGCGATTCCCATAGTTTCTGGCATTCCCTCAGATGACTACAAGGGTTATTCTTCCCGTCATATCTCCTAGTGTGATATACCTCCAGATCTCTGAAGTGCACGTTCATCAACCATTGACATTGTTCTCATTCATGAATGGTCTCCTTATGAACTACCCACTGATGTGCTGGAGTGGCCTTCAATGCTTCTCCTAATGCCAGCAAGCACTGAGGCTCAAATACCTTCTCTTCAAACTCATCGAGGAACCCAGACATTTCTGGTAGTCCTTCGTATATTGGAAACTCAATGATTTTAGTCATGACATGGGGCAATGACTACATGAATAGCCTGCATTTTCTGAGTGATACCTCATGCATCCGATTTTTCCAATTTTCTAGTGCATCATCAAAATCCGAGGATGTAGGGCTAGCGTTGTGCCAACCCGGTTCTTCATCAGCGGTAGGATGGATGTAATCCTTAGAGATATTGTAAATGTGATCCCATCCTATAACAACTTCATCTTTGACAGGTTCAATATATCGCCTTCCTTCATTAGGATCCATCGAGGAAATGACTCGGATATCCTGGTTCTCAAATGTCATCAACCACTTCTTAAAATTTATCATAGACATGCTGTCGTTGGCCCATCCAATCCCTAGAAGCATGGGATAGGAGACTCCTCCATCAACAAATTCAATTACATCGAAATCAGCATGAGTCCTCATACCTTCGACATCTACAGTCAAATTTGACACATGGCTAATTGGTTGAACTTTGGCCTGATTAGCCAATCTCAGCTGCACTGGGGACCAACCAAGTTTCGGCTCCCCCATATTCTACCATGTCTTTTTCGTCAGGATGTTCACATCTGACCCAAGATATATAATAATTGAATCGACTTCGTAGTCCCCATCTAGATGTTCATTTGCATTTATTTGTCCGTCTTTTCCTTCTGTAAAGAATTCACCACAGATTCTTGTTGTTGTCAGGAATTTCGCACCTTCTACGAACAGAAGCTATTCCTCTGGTCTGAATGGTTCAGATCCAGAACAAATGAGTCACAACAAGGCTGATAGACTTCTCCTAGAAACTATAGACACCTGGAATACAATCTTCAGCTATTTATGTGGTCCTTCACCTATGGCAAAGATCTCCAGGAAGATACCTTCAAAAACACATCAAACACAAAAGATAAAAAACACCAAAGTATTATCTATAGATCTATATTGGTGACTAAGGAATCCAATAATAAACATGCAAGATTATACAAGACAAGTTGTATTGGAATAAAATCAACTTTGCATTAATGAATAATTAAAGAGTTACAACCTACGCCTTAGTGTTGAATGAACTCCTTCACAAAACTGATGTCTTATCCTCGATATCTCCAACTTGCTCTTCTATGCTCACTCTAGTGAATCAGGCCAGAATGTCAAAATGGCAGCATGACTTTTCTCTCTCCCAACCATGGGGTAGGAGCCTATTTTTACAGGCCTCAAATGGATAGAGATGGTTGATATTTTGGTGGGTGAGGTGGATAGGAGATCCACAAAGGAGGGATTTCAAGCTCAACTGACCCAAGTGAATAGGGATAAGGACTGCCATGAATCATTTGATCTAGAAGCTTCATGAAGCTTCCTTTTTTCACTTTTTACCAAGGGCACCGCTCCTCCTCCTTGATGAAAGAGCGGTGTTAGGAAGAACCTCTCTTCAAACAAAGAAAAAATGTGGTGCCACCGCCTGTCTTCAACATAATTCAAGCAGTGCTGAAGAAGGTACCACTCCTAAGCTTAAGGGTAGAAGTGGTGCTGGTTTTTTATATGCAAGATTGACATATGGATCAATGTTTTTCACTTCAAGATTTGGGAATGAGGGAAAACATGGATGTTTAGGATCTTATCACATGTTGGTGACAGTATCTGGGTGTAAAATAATTCCCCCCAAAGCATGAGGTTAGAGGGATACAATAGGTGAGAGATTTTATAGACCAAGTTATGAATTTCGAGGCAAGAATTGGCTTGATCAAAGATCAACAAAAACTAGGCATCTCCAATACATCAATACTTTTGACTCATGAGCAAATGTGTCTTCACCATGGCTGCAGACCAATACAAGGCAGATCCATGGGAGAGATAAACAAACATGGATACTAGAATATAGCGTAGATCCATGTGAAAGAGGAATCAAACTTGGACATAGCTACCAGAAATACAACGTAGATCTATGTCATGCAGACACAAAATTGAGCATAGCCATGATTATACAAATGTGGATCCATGCTAGTAATTCATACAATATGCTCCATCGCAACCCGGTGAGAAAGCTATGAGTGCTTTATAACAAATACCCAGGGTCTTCGTCTCATCTTCCACAAAGTAGGATTTTATCCATGTGATTACAATGATATGAAGTCGAACATGGTAGAAATCACTTGATTACCGGCCAATGATGTGAACCATTAACAAGTGCAAGGGAGATCACCATTGATGTCAATGATTCCCAAGGTACCCTAATACAATCTATTGAGTGTGAATAGATGTTTTGATGTCGAACACCCTGCAGAATCTATTAATCAAAAGTAAATGATGTGAACCTATGTCAGTAGCAAGAGAATCTGTCATTAGGGCATACAGATCTCAAGGTACTAATTTTCTTTCGAAGGCTATTTCCTAGATGATGATTTGATGTCAACAGGAATAGTCTCGTCAAAGGAAGGCCATGATGAATCCCACATCGAAGACTCGAAACTTGGAACAAAGTTATGGAATGATGTAGATAATGTAACCATAGGACTGACTCAAAAGTACTGACACAAAGGTTGTTTTAACGGCAAAGGTAAAAACTCTTACTTCATTTGAATATTGGGTGGCGCGACAATAGACTTAGTAGCATGACTGGACCAGGCGGATACATAGTACGGCAATGGACAATGCATTCTTTTGAAAGACTCAAAGGAGTGACATGACTCATGAAAGTGGATCGACTTGTAAGTCAGCTGAATACCCAATTAACTGAATGATATCCAGACAAGTGCCATGTTCAAAGGCGATAAACAACTGCAATTTATTCGCAAAAATGAATTGATTCCCTTCCCTTAATTTCCCCATCATGATTGATGAGTGCCTCTTTTCATTTTTAAGATTTCAAATAGGGTAAAAAACACTCGTTTTATCCGGTTTGAAGAAAATTCCATTCTCATATGTTTCATGAACCTGAGAAAGGAGGGGAGTCCGGAAAGAGTTTAAAGGAGACTCCATTAGGTTTCTTTTCATGAAGAGAATTTTTTACGAGCCTGAAAAGAATCGAAAAAAGACTTGTAACTTTGATGTTGAGTTCTAAGAGCGTGACCAATGTGTCTAAACAAATGCTTGGGGACTTTTTCTATTTTCTGGAAGTATGAAAAATTCAAAAACAAACTCCTCCATAAACAATATTGTTTATCTTTTCACCCCTGCAAAACTTTTAAAAGTCCATTAGTCTCCTAGACACTTGAATAAATAACTTTATAAACTATATTAAAAGACATTTTCATATTAAAATTATTTTAAAATATTAATAACAATGTAAAAAGTCTTAAAAAGATATTTAAAAGCCAATTTGAATAGTAAAAATAAGTCATTTTACTATTTACCAATTTGTGAGAGCCTTTGGGAGACTTTTGGAGCCAAATCTTCAACCAGAGATAACATGAGAATCCACAATCCATTTTGAATACTGTTAGAGCCAAGTAGATGCTAGAACCTTGCTCTTTCATTTTACCATTTCCATTTTTGCTTTGGCTAGGGTTTCAGGGGTCTTTGAACAAGCCCTAAACCCAAATTGAGGGCACCGCTCCTGCCCCTTGCAGGAAAAGCGGTGCCCAATAAAAACTACCCCTATTCAAATTCACTCAGGAGGTGCCACCACTCTATGTACACATAGGAAAGGCGATGCCAGCCGTGAGGTTGGAAAAATGAATGGGAAATCCAAAAGAAAATGTCTTTGATGATTTTAATGGTTGAATATGGTTTTGACTTGCTCATTTGTTGTTTTTCCCAGTTTTATCTGGTAAAAAATGGTTATATGGAAAGAACGACAACATGACAATGATGATTCCCTGGATTAGGGAAATGCGGGGTGTATTGCTTCTTTGAGTGGTTGTGGCCTCTTGAATTTTTTTCTCACTCCAAGTATGATATGCCATGAGCGCATGCTAGAGCATATCCTGTGCATGTGGAACCCTGAACAACAGTATTTTGAGGTTGGAGCCCATGTACTGACCATAGGGGTAGAGGGAATCTACTTTCTGACAGGATTTTCTAGATGGGGTGCTCAAGTTTTATTGATTGGTTCCCAAGGAGGGGATGTGACCACCCAGGAGCTGATAAACCGTCACTATGTGCCTGGTACTATGATGTCAGGGAAGAAGATCCCCATAAAGGAAATAGTGGATGATGCACTCCGCATTGTTTTTTTCACTATGTAGAGGCTAGAGGGAAGGAAAGGGCCTCACCAGACATCGAGAGCGCATTTATTATATGCCATAGAGGCTATGACACCCACTGTCTTTAATTGGGCAGAGGCACTACTTCCGGTCTTTAAGGACCAGCTGACTAAATGTCGGCAAGGGGAGCTGAAATAGTTTGGCTATGGATCCATATTAGCTTGTTTCTTTTTCGAGCAGGTGCCCCACATGAGGTCTTAAGTGATTTTTACAGATCTAAGGCCGAGAGACCCCCGTATGTTGATGTAGGTAGAGCTTAGGGCTCGTATGGGCAGTGGAAGGGTCAAAGTGAAGTATGATGCTAGATTTTTCCGCTGGTTTGAGGACCAGATCCTCATGGTTGAGGATTATGCATATGCGAGTACTAACTTCAGGGGTGACCCTGATATACCACTTCCACCTGCTGCATAGTGGGGATACATTGGTAAGAAACAAGACTCTAAAATGTTGATTGTATTCTTTTATTTTCATGTTTTTTATGTTTTTTTTATGACCAATAACAAGACCTAAATTTTATCATGCAGATGTTGGTGCCGCACGTCCTAGGGGATCATCCCCAATGGGTAGGCGGATGGGAACTCAATTTGTTCACCGAGGTGATGAACTGTTGGGAGAGTTAGAGCAGAACTTGGAAAGGTTAACCCTAGACATACTGGATGCAGATATTGATGACCTCCCGATGAGGTACCAGAGGCACACTACAGGAGTGCCAATCCTTTTCAGCCGTCTGCTATGTAGAGTAGTATGGGTGGTCATGTGTTATCATGATCATCACTAGATGGTGTCCTGCATGATATATTACTGAAATATAAGACAACTTCAAGATTTTGTATGATGTATTACTGAAAGCTAAGACATCTTCAGGATTTTGTATGATGTTGTATTTTCCTAAAAGTTATCATACTTCAGATGAGGTCTTGTGACCATTTTTGTACAAACATTATATCTATCTATCTATCTATCTATATATATATATATATATATATATATACATAGATGCAGCTTCAGTTAGTATCCCTATTACTTCCTGATACTCAGCGATGTTGTCAGTAGCTGGACCAATACACACCGCTCCTGAACTGAGTAGATCATGTGCAGGGGAATACAGAACCCAAGCAGATGAAGTAAGGTTCATGGTATGGCGGCAAGCACCATTAGAGAGGCCATAAAAGGCCATCCAATCTGCATAACCAAAACATGGCATAAACAGTCTAGACACTAAACTCAAAACCATATTGAAAATACTAAAACACACTGAAAGTAAAAAATGTACATATATGCAAGGTACCATATACGAGTGATCTAAGCATAGTACCTCTTTAGGTACAACCCATTGTGAGGTCTCCTGAAGGGGACTCCATCATAATCTACAAGCTCATAGGCCCCTTTCTCTAAAACCTTGGAAATGATAAAAGGACCGTACCACATTGATTCGAACTTCCCTTTTCCTAGTTTATCATGTTTCTGATCGTAGGTCAGAACTAGCCTCACCTTCATTAAACACACAAGGTTGGACAGATTTGACATACTGTGCCTTAACGCATTTCTTATGTGCCTCATTGACTAAGGAAGCATCTCGTCTAGTCTCGTCACGATTGTTTAAGTATAAAAATATTTCTTCATCGGTGGAAGTATTGGGGAGAAGTTCAATGGCAATTTTCAAAGACAGAATCTAACACTGAATAGGTAGGATAGCTTCTAGTCTGTATACTAACTAAAATTGTGTAAAACCAATCGTTATTTTTACTGAAGTTCTATAATCCCAAAGAACAGAAAAGCGAGTCTAGTGCCAGTTGGATTTATGATCTCCAACCATCCGACGCAGCATAGTTTTTAAGACTTTGTTAATGGCCTCGACTTAACTCTGCCATCATCTGATTTCAGAAATGTGATCCATGACCAGTGACTATAGACTATGGAACTCCAAACCTAGCTATTACATGATTGAAAAGGAAAATGGCAGCAGTCTTACCATACTCTGCATATGTAGGCATAGCCTCAGCCCATTTAGTGAAATAATCCATGGCTACTATGATGAAACCATGCCCCCGGGATGAGGTAGGCTTACAATGCATAAAATCTATCCCCCATTTGGAAAAAGGGTCAACGACAATTATGGGGTGCAATGGAGTAGAGTAGGTGTTCTTTTTGGATAGAAATGTAGGTAGGGTGGACATTTCTTAATATCCTCGTGACAATCTTTGAATATTGAGGGCCAGAAAGTGCTAGGGCGAAGGATTTTTGGGCTATAGGAATCCCAGAAAGATGACCGCAACATGCTCCAGTGTGGCAGTCATTGAGAACCTGTTCAGCCTCTTCATGGATGAGGCATCATCATCGTCACAAGATAATTGGGTTGAAATATTTGTGTCTAGAGATAAATGATTAAATCTCCATACCACGAGTCGGTCATGCTTATCAGGAACAGAAATTCATCTGGGAATGAATCGTTGTGATCATAATCCATTAAAGCACATGGACGGTCACACATCAGCTCTGCAAAGACCAATGATTTCTTTCAATTAGATTTGGCAAACTCAAGGTAAAACTCCTGCAGGATGACAATCCATCGGGAATATATTCCACCTAGCACCCGACGAGTCAGGATGTAGTACATAGGGTTTTGGTCTGCAAGTACAGTGGTGGTGCAAAGCAAGATGTAATGATGAAATGTTTGGACAACAATGACTGTAGCCAATGCTAAATTCTTCACATGTGAGTATAGAGTTTCATAATTGATAAGATTCTTACTAGCGTAGTATATCACGTGTTCTTGTCCGTTCTGATCCTCTTGGGCTAGAACCATTCCGATGGTAGTAGTAGAGGCAACAACATATAAGAGAAAATCCTTTGAATAATCCATGGGTCAGAGCGTACTGAAGATTATCAAAGGTTCACTGGACCTGGTCATCCCAAAAGAATGGAGTATCCTTCTTAAGGAGACGCATATAACCATGCGTTTTCTCAGCAAGTTTACAAACAAAATGACAAAGAAATTTTTCCTTCCCTTGCAAACTTTGGAGTTCAAGGAGGTTGGTTGGGGCAAGCAGGGCGAGTATAGGAGCAATATTCATTGGATCAATATGGATTCCATCCTTAGAAACCAAGAAGCCTAAGAGACGTCTCGTCTCAACGCAAAAAACACATTTGTGTGGGTTCATCGGTATTTTATAATGGCGACATCTCAGGAAAATATCTCTAAGATGTTGAGGATGGTCTTCCCTTTGCTGTGAATGTGCATGGAGATCATCGAGGTACGGATCCATGATGTTTTTAATGTCATGAAATGCATAGGACATGGTATGTTGGAATGTGGCTCTGGCGTTCTTAAGGCTAAAGGGAAACTTCCTATAGGCAAAGGTTCCCCACGGGAATATAAATGTCGTCTTATGCTGATCGGCAGGCAATATATCAATTTGATTGTAGCTAGAAAATCCATCCATGAATGAGAAGATGACACTTCTGGAACAGTTGTCGATAATCTAATCGATATGTGGAGTCGAAAAATTGTCCTTAGGACAAGCTTTGTTGAGGTCTCAGAAATCGATATAGACTTGAATGGTTCCCTGCTTTTTGTTCACAGGAACGATGTTCGATACCCATTCTGTCAGGGGTACATGATAGATGAATCCTTCCTTCATAAGTTTTTCGACTTTGGCTTTGATAGCCACAACCTTCTGGGGATGGACTTGTCTCAATTTATTCCTAACCAGTCTCACTGTGGGATAGGTTTTTATCTCATGGACCAAAATAGATGGGTCTATCCCATACATTTCTTCATAAGACCAAGAAAAAATAGCTTGGAATTCTTTAAAAAGTTCTCTATACTCTTCAGTTTCTTCTATTGAAATTTTTTTCCCTACCTGAACATGTTCAATATTTCAAGGCTTGACTCATATGTCGATTGGAGCCATTTTGGTATTGTTGCATAAATTGCCTTCAGACTCATAATATGGCAACAAGATAGGTGTTTGCAAAATGTCGACAATATCGGTACCCAAGAGAGATACAAAATGATTATCTGTAGAACTGGTATTGGGGAGGAACGAGGATCTATGATGATGATACTCCCATATTGATTCATTCGTACTCATAATCTCAATAATGGAATCGTCTAACGGAAAAATCTAGGAGAGATAATCCAGAGTAGGAAGAGAAGGTTCTAACCAGTAGGGCAGGTGGTAAGGATCCGAAGCCACAAGATGAATATCATCTATATGGACATCAAAAATGGATTGGATGGCATCACAAACTGCTTCATGTGGGCTAAGGGAGGATGACTCAACAACTTTCCTTCCCTTGCGATCATATCCAAACGTAGAGATCATATTGATGGCCGTTTTTTATGTGCTAGAAGGAGCTGATGGGAACACGTCCATAAGGGTGGAGTCTTTCAGCATTCCTACCCCAATTGACTGATAAGGGGGAGGGTTTTGACCTAGCAAAGGGATGTTATTCGCCATAGGGGCAATAACATCCAGCATACAGAAATCAAGTTGATCAATTGTCAGAATCTTTCCCAAATGTGGAAACTAGAGAGTTCTAAACACCGTTGAAGCGACAATGGTCATAGCATAAAACCAATTTCTTCCTAAGAGAAGATTGTAGTCTAACGGGGCATCCCCTACCTCCACTTGAATAGAAAAAAATTTCCCCCTGGCTCAACTGAAAGTGTTGGAATGAGACCATGGGGTTGGAAACCTCTTCCCTCAAAGGATTTTAGGGTCATTGGTGATTTCATAAGCTCGGGAGAGCCAATGGCTTTCCAACAGGATAGGGACAAGACTGAGGTTGAAGCACCTACATCTAGAACAGTTCGAAAGACCTTTTTCCCAACTAATTTTGTTACGATTTGAAAAGTGAGTTGGTGAGGTAATATATATTTGTAGTTGTCGGCGTTGAAATGGATCAAATTCATATTATCCGAGTCGAGGGCTCCTAAGGCAGTTAACAAGTTTTTGCGTTGTGTGGGGCAAATTTCGAGCACTCCTAACGTAGACATTGCACAAAGTGCCTAAGCGAGGTCTACACCAACATTATAGAACTATGCAGCTTGGGAATTAGGGTTAAAAATAACTTTATTAAGAGTACTCTTGGGCGGATGCAAAATCATGTTGAGATTAGGCTACTCAATTGTTAAGCGACCATTAGACAAGGATGCGGTAGAACCAGTGGAAGGAGGTTTATCTGGAGAAGGATTTTCATTTTTCTTCTCCTCGGGCTTGTCATATGACTGACTACGAGTTGTTAAACTAATAGTTTCCGACGACATCATTCAAATTTCCTCTGTAGAACTAGAATTTCCCTGGTTGGACATGTGGTCTACCAGTTGTTGCTGAAAAGGAAAAGGATCAGTAAGGACTGTTGGTACGGGGCTACTCTTTAAAAAAAAATTAATTTCATCATGAAGGGGAGACTACTTCATGAAATTATCACCACCACACAATAGGCAGGGATATTTGGCTTTCCTTTTTCCTTTATTGTCATTCTCTGGCGCTGTAAGCTTGGGATTTTCTTGTTGCTTTTCGAGATTCTTATTTTTACCTTTTTCCTTTTTCTTACTACCGAATGATTGCATACTTTGAATAGCATTCACCATGGCAGAAATTGTAGGATTAGAAGGATAAATAGTAGAAGGACTGGGTTGTTTGGCGAGTATTACCGTTGACGGGGGATGGATTGAACCGATAACCCCATCGACAGGATTTTCTGCAGGTGGCTTAGCCAGGTTCGTTCTAGGACGAGGAGCTTAAGGAATAAGGTCATACAAAGTTCCAAATTGGGAATACGCCAATTCCAGATACTGAGCATGACTAATAACCTTCTCTTCAATGATAGCACCCCCCATAGCCACATCTTAGGCAATGGGTGGCAACAAAGACTTCATAGATCAATCAACTAACAGTTGGCCTGAGATAGGATCTTTAATGAGCCTTCTCCACCTTCTCCACTCATGGATATGATATGATATATGTGTGGAGGTGTTTTGACGCAGAGAGGTCAAAAGGTCTGTACCCATTTCGTAGAGAATGGGTAGCTGAAAGTGTGTGAGGAAGACAGTTTCCAAAGCACTAAAATCCACAAACGAATTTCATGGAAGTTCGATATACCATTTCGTGGTCGTACTGGTCAAAGTGCGCTGGAATATTCTTAATTGAATAGAGTCATCCATCAAGGAGTTTGACGAACACCACATATGGAAATTCATAACATGATTCTTGGGATCATCTCCCTGCTTACCATCGAATTTTGGAATGTCCGACGGTAACTTGACCGGAATAAGGGGCGATGAAGGATTGTGTTGAATGGGGTCATTAATCAACTTGGACAAATCCAGTAAGTCAAAAGTTTCTAGAAAAGGTAACCGATGATTAGGCTCCACGTACCGGTAGTATTAATAAGGAATGTATCCACTAGTAAGGACATATGTTGACTGATATAATGGTTGTTAATATGATGAACCCCCCAAATATGGACCTCCAGGAATAGGGGCACTAGAGCCTCTGGGACCATTAGGACCATTAGGAGGAGGATCGCCAGGACCTCCGAGACCACTAGGGCCACTAGGATCACCAAGACCACCTAGACCACTAGGACCTCCTGTACCACCAGGACCTTCAGGACCATTAGGGGGGGACCACCGCTAGGACCACCAGGCCCCCCAGTACAACCAAGAGGAGGACCACCATGCCCTCCAGGACCACCAGGCCCTTCGGAACCACCAAGCCCTCTAGGACCTCCACACCCCCCAGGAACACCAGGACCCCCAGGGGGGTACCTACATAAGGTGGCCCTCTAGCGCCTCCAGCAGTATGAATAGGTATTCCCCCCAATGCTGGCATGTAGGACCAGTTGGGTTTCCCCCACTGAGTAAATGTATTGCCATGATATGGAATTCAATTGTAGGACATGCCTGTAGGGGTAGGTTGATCATTCATATTTCCTACAGATACTTGATTTGTTGGGTAACCATACCCCCAAGAGGCTTGATTAACTATAGGTTGTTCCCCTAAGGAATGGCCTGAACTCAATGGAGGGTTAACTATATTTGTATTGGTAGGAGGAATGTAAATTGAGGATGGGCCTGTAGTAGAGGTCTGTCTATTATTAGTAACAAATCCACTAGTATGTAATGTAGATCATGCTGGGGTTTTCCCCCCAGCATTAAAAGGTATTGATACGACTGGATTTGAACGTTTCCCTCTAGTCATAGAAGTCACTTTGTTCCATGAACAGACCTAACATTAGAAACTATAGGGTCGGAGGTTTGACCAGGATGGTGTGAAGTCTCAACAAGTTAAATAGGTTTCATAGATTTAGCCATTGAACGATATCCAGCTGGCCAAGGATCCATATTACGGGGAAGCATAGCCGAAACAGGTTCTTTATGAGGCACAAGGGTTGCTAAGATTCTATCTAATCTCTACTTTCTCTCTTGAAAATCATGTGCACAATGAATAGATGCTTGGATTTGTCTATACTCTGCTTCACTTGGTGAATATTGTTCAGGAGAGGTCCTATTCACCGCAAATGAGGAAATGGCCTACCCCATAGAAGTTCCCCAAAATGGAGCATCGGTTCTATAGTCTGGATGAATAGGACTATAAACATGACCTTCCATGGGAGCATGGAAAGAAGTGTCAACCATAGGAGGTCATTGGACCAAGGGAGTGACGTAAGAAGTGAATTGATCTCTGCTTTCTACAACTAGGTTCTCTTCCATGTGGGAATTAGTTGTAGCTCCTTAGTCGGTGGCTTCCATTGGACCTTCTCCTGTGACGGGAGGAAATTTGGGTGGAAAGCCCTATGTTATTCTAGACCGTCTCAAATGAAACTCAGCGAGATTGCACAGTCATTAATCTAACCTAGGGTTTCAAAACTAAGAAAAAAAATAGCAAAAATTTCTCCTACTCAAGCTACAGGCCTATTGGCCTGATTTTCTGACCTAGGCCAACTAAGGAGATTAAGCCCACACAAGTCGTTTAAAGCAGCTTCTGGTGTGTTTGGGATGGAAAAATCTTGCAGGTTATGGTCCTGCTACCAACTGAATTTTTCTCTTAAGGAGAAATTAAAATTCAATAAAAATTTATCCTAATCTTATTACTATCTAAATAAACCCTAAAATTAGTTTCTAAGACCTAAGTTATCCTAAAATGCTTTCTTAATGAAAGTCTTCAATTTTTTGAGGATTTGTTTCAAATATTCTAATTCAAAAGACTATTATAAATATTATGAAATTAACCTAATCCTATTTAACAACTGTTAAATATAAACTACACTAAAACTAAAACTAACTAATTATTCTATCCCAGCTGAGAGCAAATTAAATACTATATTAATTATTAATTAATATTTCAAGTAAACAGAAAGATAAATGATTAAGATTTAAATGAAAATATTTAAATCATTCACATTAAATCATTCTGCTATATATTCACAATAACAGGAAATTTAAAATAGACAACTACTTTAAACTTTTTAGGAATGTTTTATTAATTAACAATTAATAATCAATACTAAATATATGAATAAAAGATAATATTCATAATGAAAACATTGTAATAATACAAATGAAATCAAAATAAACATAAATATGTATATTACTAAGATTCGAATTTTCAATAAAAATATTGATCAATTCAATATAGTAACATACTCATTCAAATAGCAATATTGTGTTAACAGAGTATAATATCAAATAATGAATACAATCATAGCCAAGTATAACTGTACCAATAGTATAACTAGAAGATGATATATTGAAATATATATATATATAAAGTGTTCAAAAATAGTACCGAACAGTGATACCAGTCTGAGAACTTTAAGTCACACTCCTTCTCCGAAGGTAAAACTCTAGTAAAGAAATAAAATTAGTACTGAAATGATATTTCAATGATGTTTTTCTTCTCATACTCCATCCCCTCTTTACATCGAAATTACTAGTTTATATAACCCCACTAGTCTTTCATTTCAATTTCCAATAAGTGCTATAATGAATACAACAGGAATCCTATTCCTATTTAGTTGCATCGAATCTCTTCAAAAAGACACCTATCATAAACATTATACTATGCGATAAAACTGTCAATTAAATGACTAGCTTGTATTATCTCCTGATTCGTAGGAACTAACATATTCGTGGAGATCTTGAACATCCAATCCTTCCAGAAGCACCGACGTATGCCAACTGTGAACAAAAACAACCTGTGTTTGCTTAGGATAACGATACCATGTACACCTATAACAAACGAAATAAAATTCTTATTAAAATCATATTAACAGAAATAAAAATAAAACAAAACAAATTATATGCATGCCTGCAAAATCTACGATTTTGCTGGTATGCTCATTAAAAATTTTATTACCTATCAAAAAGAGAGATAAACCATATAGCCAAAATAGAAACGACATCAAGTTCTATTTTGTAAATTGATTACTCTTCTGGCTTCAAAAAGTTTAGCTTTGAGCCTGATAATTATCAGCTTCTGTTGATCTACTTGCTCAAGCAAGTGTGTTGGTTTGTGTTTAGCATTGATTTCTTGGCTTCCTTGTAACAATTCTTCTTCATGTTCATGTCCTTCCATCTATTTACCCAATTTAGTAATTCTGCCCTGAATGTTTTATTTTCTTCATCTTTTAAGGCTGCGTTTGAATGACATTATTTTAATTCGTTTTTTAATTCTGCGATTATGGTTTCATATACTCTATAAAGTACCTATTGAAGGGTTTCTTCATCCTGATCATGAAATGTATCATCAGACTGAGAAGAATCAAGATTATTCACATGTTGATCTGGTGATAGAATGCTTATAAACGATGGCTCGAGGCCAGACCCACAAGCATCCATACATGATGGTGCTGCTTCAAACTTACTTGGTTCAGTAATTCTTTTGGCCAATGATTTTTCATGATTCTCCTCTATGGGAATAGGTTCATCCATATGCATGGTCTTGGGAATCAAAGATGAAACATCATCCTCAAATTGGACAACAACTAGCTGAGCATTCTGCTGAATGGTTACAAGAACAGAGGCTGTCATTGTCGTATTCATGCTTCGAGTGAATCTTCGTGTACAAACGAACACAAAACCTTTTGGCTCGAAACTTCCTCTGTCACAACAAACCTATGCTAACTGTTCAAGTTTTTGCATGGATTCATCACCAAGTTTTTTAGAAGTACACAAATCAAAGGGGGTTTCATGAGTAATAGCATCAACATTTTCATAATTTGTCAATTCACCATCCACCTTTGTAGGTTTACTGAAACGTTTGTCAGATAGGGATTGGTCCATATTTGTTTCAACATAACAGGGATCGACCTTAATGGTTCCATCATTACTAATACGAGTATCTACAGGTGAACTTGCTTCCTGTAGTTTACTATCCCCTAACTCGGCCTTATGAATATCATCCACTTCATATTTTAATGGAGCTTTACGCTTCCTACGAGTTTTAGGAGGAGGGTTTGGCCAATACTGTGTTGACCCTAGTTTATTTTCAACCAAGAACTCATCCCAAGATCTACAGCTTAGAGACAAATGATGCTAGATTAAAAGTTTAATCAGACCGTGGTGGAACAAACTCCTATCGGGGTTTCCTATGGTACTTTGCACTGAATGTGCCATTTTCTTCAGACTTTGAAGTAAGTAAAAAGGAAGATTGAGCTTACAACCCTTCATTTCTAACAGTGATCACAGATTATAATAGTGAAGATGAGAGAGACGGATGTCACAAGAGACATACTTGACTAGGATTTCATAAAACGCTTGCCATTTTGGTTTTAAGAACCTAACTGAAACCCCAATTTTTAACTTTGCATTGCCGAGTAAGGATAATAGTAATGACCTACATCTCTTCTTATCGACCTTTCCTCCTTTAAACTAGCGTTCTCCAGTTTGAGGAAGCTTTGTCGCTTCTGCAATCTTATCCTCATCGATTATAAATTAAAAATCCCCAATCTGAGCCACATTTTCCCTCAAGCTCATAGCAAATTGTTTGGTAACTTCTGGATTATGACCACTGAAACATCTGAAAAACGGACCCCATCCAATCTTTTCGAACAGTAGAGCGACTTTCTCATCAGCTTCCACCAACTCAAGCCCTGAAATCTCAAATCAACTAAGAGGGGCCATAGTCTCCTCACTGCAACTCCGGTTTTGGGTTGAAACAAATGAGGTTGTGAAAATCGAAGGAATAGGTATCCATGTGAAAGGCATTATGAGAAATGTCAAATCTCCAATTGATTCATACGTGACAGAGACAAGAACCCCAATTTTGGCCATGTTAACCAAATTTGGAAATAATGAGAACAACATCCTGTGTTTTGAGCTATGATTAATGGATAAACTAGCCACGACTAAGTGAATTCTTCAGAAAATAGTATGTTAAAACTTCAAACTCTAACTAAACTTTCATATCCTAAGTAATTCGATTCAGAGATTGATAATCGAAGCATTGATAATACCCAGTCTGGAATGATAGCCTCGTACAGCATCATGAATGGAAATGACTATCAGTCATTTATGGAATTGAATTCCAATGACACGATTTAATCATTAAACCAACAACTACCAAATTAAATTGATAGGTGTTAAACAATTAAAGCCAAAATCAAATGCCAATACGACCTCAATCTTTACGCAGGGATCCTTGTAAACAGATGTTACCAAATTATCCATTTGTATCATGTACCTTAAACATAACTGTCAATCGATAATAAACAAGAATTACACGTGGAAGGAAATCGTGTTCATGAATAGGGTGATGTGGAGTTTTCATAACAATCCATAATGTTCCCAAGGGTTTCTGAAATTACAACTAAGTAGAAAGAACCATTCAAAACCAAACCATATATACACATGTAATTAATTCAAAATATAGTTTTAAATAACTTCATGAAATCCCAATCACCTATGACCCAATACAAGATGTGATAAGATGTAAAGCTTATAAAACTATAATGATTATATTTATGTGATAAAATTCGACTATTATGTTTATTTACAATGAAAATTTTGAAATGATATACATATGATTGAACTCTAGCTATTTCGTGATATATATGTACAATTTTCACAAAGCAATGATATGATATTAAAAGATTAAGTTATATGTAAAATCTAAACCTTAGGGTTAATATAAAATATTTCAATTAATAAATCACCCCTAGTTATAAAAATTACAAAAACTTATGATGATAAATATCTTATCAAAACCAAATTTTAAACACGTTCAAAATGTATCTTCATTTTAATTCGAAAAACTAATTAGCATACTATACCTTAAATCTCCTAAAACAATATATATAATCAAGTGAATTAATAATGATAAAATTGATTATATATAAAATTTACAAGATTGACAGCTGCTAATTTATCAAATTTATGAAAGTATTTCATAAATTTCTAACATGACTCTTAACTCTTCTGAAATTGAGAGTACCTTCAAAATTGAAGATTCTAAAGGCACTCTTATATAATATTTTTAAAATAAATGATAGAAGAGAACTGATCATTTTTTCATCAAAACAGGAAAAATGAGGGGGTTGTTGCTGACTGCCAATAAATGGCGACGACCTAGGTGAACCAGTTATCTCTGCTCATACAGTTTTCAAATGATAATAAAAACAAAATCTTGAAATCTATTAAAAACAATCAAAATCCTCTATCTAAGTAAAAACCATTATTCTGATTTATATTCATAAGTACAATTCAGAGATATCCCATCCTTTAAAGTAAAGATCTTGTTAAAGATAAACTTAGAAATATCCTGATCAAAACAAAGTACTTAATAGTAAAAATAAGCTGCACCATCAGCATAAGATATAGAAATTTACTTTTCTGAAAAATTTCCAGAATCTGTTCCATAAACATAATAATTTTCTTTCCCTTTCTTTTCTTTTTCTTAAACAAGAACTCTGACTAAAGACTACTATCTAGGTATGATATCCCAATGTGATCATATCCTTCACAAGAACTATCTAGAATAAGCAAGTCGGCTCATGATGAGACCTCTTGTCTCTTGATTATTTAACCAAGAGCCATCACTTTGGTGATCAGGAAATGAAGTTATCCTAAACAGCACTGATGATCATGATTAGGCCAGTTCGTGATGAGACCTATTCTTCAATCAAAATTATGTTTTACTTAATTTAATTTGAAATTTTAATTTTATAAAATAAGAGATCATCACCTAGCATGGTGACCAAATGGTAATGTCAGTCACTAATATTGCCAGAAAATGAATCAGCTGACTCGTGATGAGACCCCTTATCTCTTGATTATTTAACCAAGAGCCATTATCAGTTTCCTAATAATGTCATGCTAGTGATATTTATGATCCTGATCAGATCGGCTTATTAATAAGACCTTCCGTCTCTCATTTTAGCATTTTATTGACTGGAACAGATTCTAAAAAGTTTTCAGATTGTAAATAACTTAGAAGACTGATAGTAGAGATCCATAAGAATTTTTCAAAGTACAAGTTTCGAAAAAGACATTAATTAGCTATCCCAACTATTATAAGAAAAATAAAAGAGTGAGGAATAATCTGAATAATACTTATAAATAAAATAATGATAGGTTCTTAATAGACTTAAGAAACTTTGATCATTCTAAACCAATTTGAAATATTTAGTCTAATATCATAATTTTAAAACTAATGAACAAACTGACTTTTAAAATAGAAGATTTATTTATTTACCCTTATCCTTTCAGTTGACACATGTACATCAACGACTGATTATATATACAGAAATTTGACAGTCTTTAATACAAATGATCTATTAATATTTGATTAAGAAAATCAGAACTGGTTTCAAGAGTAGAATGATGTTTGAAATTTACATAAGTATTATGAATTTATCATCATCCTTCATTTCTACAAAATATAGACAATTTTATACAAAAATATAAAATTATTTACAAACAGCAAACAAGCTTATATATATGATTATATACATTTTTAGGGTCTGAAACATCAACAGAAATATTTTTTTAGGATCAGTCCATTCACTGGGAATGTTTCGAATTGACCTTCTAGAGTTTGCAAACGAAAGGTACTTGGACCTATCTTTTCAGCAATAACAAAGGGACCTAACCAAAGTTTTTGAAACTTAATATGATCTCATTTCTCCTCATGAACTTTATCCCATTTTAAAACTAAATCTCCCACCTGAAATTCTTGATTAGAACTTGAGAATTGATCAAACCAGGACTTCACAATTTGTTGATGTTTTGTAAAATGTTGCTTTGACTTGTCTCTTTCTTCCTCAAGTTATTAAAAAAGTATTGATCATTTTTTCCATTGTTGGACAATATTCATCTTGAACAGACTGAGCTAACTGTAATGAAGGTAAAAATAAGTTTGGTGGTAAAATAGCTTCAGTTCCATAAACCAAGAAGAAGGGTGAGTTACCTATTGCAGCTTTAGGAGTTACCCTGTCTGCCCAAAGAGCATTAAATAATTCCGTATGCCAATCACGATGGTGAGATGAAATAGTTCTTTTGAGAATTTTCAATAAATTTTTGTTTGTTGATTCAGCAAAAACATTTCCATGAGGATGATAGTTAACTGAATACCTAACTCTTATTCCCTTCTCTAAGGAAAATTGAGTTAGCTCAACTAATGAAAAATATGAAGCATTATTAAAGACAAGGGAATCTGAAACACCAAATCTTGTTATGATAAAAGATTCTAAAAATAATATAACATGATTGGTGTTTACAACCCTTAATGGTGCAGCTTCTTCCCAACGAGTAAAATAATCAGTTGCAGTTATTATATACTTGTGTTGCATAGAAAAGGGAGGGTTTATTGGTCCTACTATATCAATACCTCATTGTTGAAAAGGTCTTTCTACTGAAACAGGTTGTAAAGGGAAAGCAGGTTTCTTAACTCTTCCTGCGGAAAGTTGACATTCCTGACATTTTCTGACAAAAGCATAGGAATCTCAAAATAAGGTAGGTCAATAATAGCCAGCCCTAATAATCTTATATGCAGTAGTTTCTCCACCAAAATGACCACCTGCTGGTCCAAAATTTAACTCTTTCAAAATCACCTCTATTTCATCTTTGTCTAGGCATCGTAGAAACACCCCATCTGAATTTCTCCTAAAAATAATGTTATCAATTAATAAATAAGGAGCAGATTTCAATCTAAGTGCTCTCATTTTCCTTGGTTCCAGGTAATCAGGAGCAGTTCATGTTTCCAAAAGTATTCTTATGTCTGTATACCAGGAATCCTGTGGTGGAGGATAGAAGTATATTTCCCTTGTAAGTAAAACTTCATCAATGACAGCTTCAGAATTATTATTAGGTAGATGGGCCGCTTCAGCAGTTAGTTTACATAATCCTCGACCTTTGACTATTGTTGAAGGTTTAATTTCCAAGTCATATTCTTGCAGGGTTGTCATCCATGGTGCTCTTTTTTCACCTAAATCTTTTTGCACTAACAAATTTCTGACTGAAGGATAAGGAACTATCACTTTCGTTTTAGATTTCAATAAATATGGACGAAAGTGTTTGACAGCGTTAAAAACCGCAAAAGCTTGCTTATCAACTTCATGGTAATTAAGCTCAGCACCTTTAAAATTCGAACTCATAAAGGAGATTGGCACTTCATTATTTTGTTGATTTAGTTGAGTTAAAACTACTACATATGATATGTCAGAAGCGAAAGTATACAATATGAAATCTTTGTTAAAATCTGGGCTCAAAAGACTAGGAGCTTCTGAAATGGCTTCTAATTTTTTTTGAAATGACTCTTTTTCAGTTTGTCCGCAGTTAAAAATAGCATCCTTCTTAATCATTTTCTGTAAAGGACGGATGATTTCAGAAAAACTGGGGATGAATCTCCTAACAAAATTTATTTTACCAAGAAATGATTGCATTGCTTTCTTACTAGAAGGGTAAGTTATTTTTGAAATGGCTTGGGTTCGTTCAGGATCAATCATGATCTCGTATTTTGAAACCATGCAACCTAATAGAATACCTTCTGAAACAGCAAATATTGTTTTCTTAGGATTTAAGGATACTCCGAATTTTCTACATCGTTCAAATACCTTTCTAAGATGATTAATATGATCAGGCCAACATTTAGAATATACAGTAACGTCATCTAAATAAACAACTACTGGATGATTAATTAAGCCTCTAAAATCAATATCCATTGCCCTTTGAAAAGTTGCCTCAGCATTGATTAACCCAAAGGGCATCTTTCGGTAAGCATATGTTCCCCATGGAGTTCTAAAAGCTGTTTTCAATTGATCATCTGGGGAAACCAATATTTGGTTGTATCCTGAGAAACCATCAAGAAGTGACAGTACCTCAAACCCAAAAACTTTTTGAAGAATTTGTTCCATGGGAGGAACTAGGTAATTATCCTTTTCGGAAGACTTATTAAGATTTCTAAAATCAACACATAATCTAGTATCCCCATTTTTCTTCCTAACTGGAACTAGGTTGGCTATCCACTGAGTATGCCGAATAGTAAAAATAATCCTGGCAGCTAACAATTTATTTAGTTCCTTCTTAATTGTTGGTTCTAATGACGGGTAATATTTCCTTAGTTTTTGTTGAAAAGGTTTTGACTCCTGTTTAATTGGAATTATGTGTTGCATGACTTGTGTATTGAAGGTTTTCAAATCGTCGTATGTCCATGCAAAGACATCTTTAAATTCTTTAAACAATTTTATGAATGCAGTTTTTTTTGCGGGAGTGCAATCTATTCCTAGATTTACAGTTTGAGGATTTAGTTCCGTTCCTAAATTTATGTTTTCATATTCATTTGAGAGCTATTGGTTTTATAGTTAGGAACAAATATTAAATTATTCTTGAAGATCAAATAACTTTTCTAATCTCAAAACTGAATTAGGGATTGGTTTTACCTTCTCGAAATCTTTTTCAACTGAATAAAAATCATTTATTACAGAAAAATCCCGCAGATTTTCGTCATGTATAACTTCATCAATGGCTGAATATTTAAAGGTATCATCATTTGTTAGAAAATTCAGCACCTGCACATAATTATCAAACACACGCCAATTAAAAATATTATCTGGTATAGAAGGCCTAAAAATCAATTCAACTGAAAAGAAATCCGGTGTAAGATTTTCTGATGGGATTAATTTTGATGCTACATTCGCTAATAAATCTGCTTCTTGATTTTGAGCTCTTGGAACTAGAATTATGTTAAATGCATCAAAATGTGAAATGAAATTCTATACCTCTCTTTGATAATTCTGCAAATGTTCAGAAAGGCAGTGAATAGAATTACGGACCTATCTGACGATGATTTCAAAATCACCATATGCAATTAACACTTTGATATCCAAATCAATCATTTTTTTCAAACCCTGTATTAAAGCTTCATATTCCACAGTATTGTTTGTACAATTAAATTCCATCCTACAAGCTATACATGTTTTATTTCCCTGAGGGTCTATTAGCAGGCAACCAGCTCCTGCTCCTTTAGACTTCGCACCATCGAAATATAAAGTCCAAGTAGAACTATTAACGACTACTTTACTTTCTATAATATTTACAATATTATGATTATCTACATCATTTATAATTTCCTTGAATGAAGAATCGGGAGAAATAGTTGTCACATTAAGAATTTCTTATTGTTGTTTATTTTTCAGAGAAAAACAGAATTTTCAGCTTTAAAATTGCCAAATCCTAGTTCATACATGTAATACCGCATAATGGAATTTGAAAATAAAACTGGTTCACTAGGATCATGTAATTCTGTCACAATATGTTCCATATATCTTTCTCTGTTTATCTTAATTTGGTTTGATTTTCCATTCTTAGGTAACCATAATGTTGACCAATCTGTGGCAAAGAATCCATTCAATTGTTGAGACCAATCTCTACTCAAAAATAGCCCATACGCATCATGAATATCTGCAACCACAATGTCTATAATTTGAAAAACTGAAGGGTTACAAGCAATCCTAACTAAAACATCTTTCATCTCTCCTACAACCCTCACATTTTTCCTATCCAATTGAGTTATTTGTGAATTTGATGGAACATATTTTCCATTCAACTTTTTGCATACAGATAAAGGCATTACATTGGATGATGCTCTGGAATCAACCATGCAATTATGACCGTTCCTATTGAAAATCTCAAAGGTAACTAGGAATGGAGGAGTTGTTGATTTGGAATTCTTCCCTATTAGCGAGGCTTTATCAGCTACTGACTTTCCTTTATCACTTGGTGTTAAATCATTATTAGAATTGTTAGCAGCAATACTTTGTTTCACATTAGGAATTATTGAACTCATGGCACGATTCATAATATGACTATTAGGCATTAGGTAAATTTGAAGAAGATCATACATACTGATGTTTGCACGTGTCTTCTTTAAATCTTCAATTATATCATATTGTAAATCCAACTTTGGAGCATTTTGAATAGGCTGAATGATCCTCGCAGATTGAGTTTGTTTATTAGGTTGTGAATTATTGTTATCACTATTCGGGGTAGAACTTGATGAAGCTCCAGGAGTGTTTGTGAATGTTCTACTATGAGTATTATAGGCATGTTGTCCTGAAGGAGGACTTTTACCTTCATAATCTTTTACAAGATTGTCCCATAAATAACTGTTAACTTGTTGATGTTCTTCCCATTCTTCATCATTTTATGATTCCTCTTCTACTTCATTTTCAGACATTTCTTGATTTGAAGGAGTGTCAGATAAGGATAAAACAGCTTGAATAGTATTAAAAATTTCTTCATTTACTGCTACATCAGGTGGTGTATTTGTTTTATTATTTGTATTAGGATTCTGTCTAAACTGATTTCTGAAATATCCTCTAGAGGAAGAAGCTTTAAAATTGGTTTTCTTTAATCCTACAACTTCATTGGTTAATGCCCGAATAACATTCTGCAGTTGTTCTACATCAAATGCTTTATTTTTTTCTGAATTAGGTTTTTCGATCTTCCTACGAAGGAAAGTATCAGATTTCCCACTTCTATCTGGTTCATAGGACATAGAATCCTTCTCAACTTTAATGGCTTCCTCAAAAGTTTCTACCAAAGTTGTTTTAGCAGCTCTCTTAACAAACATCCCATGATATTTTGGTAAAGATGAAGTATATTTTTCAATAATAATATCCTTGGGTGGTTGAGAAGCAACTGGAATTTTATTTTTTAATGTAAGAAACCTCTGGTTTAAATATTTAATTCTTTCTTTAGGTTCCATTTTAATCCAAGATAACTCAAGGGATAAAAAAGCAGGTGTTTTATCCTCCCCAAATTTATCTAAGAAAGCTTTATTAAATTCAGCCCAATTTGTAATTGATCCTTGAACTAACGAAAAGTACCAAGTAGAGGCGTTTCCCTCAAAAGTTAAAGGGAACAACCGACAAACCACATCTTCATGCTGAACATTCATGGTTTGAACAGCTAACATGAATTTATCTACATGCACCTCTGCAGGTTCTTTGTTATCTGGGTTAAACTTAGGAAGAAGTTTATCTGAGTGTTTGGGCATGGGATGTTGTACACCAGGAATAGCTACAGTAGCTTCTCTCAACCAAGGAAGTTGTGTATTAGGTGGAGGATTACCTCCTCCTCCCACGGGTATGTTTCCCGCTATAGGACTTCTCTCAAAATATGAATAACTCCCTGAATTAGATGACCTTAGACTATCAGGTGGTGATTCTGGAGGAGAAGGTGGTTGATCAAAACCGCCTACTGAAGTCAATCTTCTAGCAGTATTTATTCAAGTAGTTTCTCTCTGATGACTTCTAACTTGATAACTTGGAGTGCTATTAGCTTCTACCAAATCTTGAGTAACTATGTTCAATTGTGGATTACGTCTTTGTTGCCTAGGTAGACCATAATCTATCAGAGTTACACCAAGTTGATTAGCATATGCTCTTGTAACAATATGACATGATTCTTCTAAAGTTTGAGTACTCTATTGAAGAGTAAATGGGGATGCGATATGATCACGTTCAAGGATGCTCCTAATAGTTTCTATGAAATGTGATCCACTGACTTCGGATTGTAATGGAGGTTGTTGATCTCCTGCCATTAATCAATAGCAGGCCCTCCTTCTAGCACCATTTGTTGCCCTGATTTTCTGACCTAGGCCTACTAAGGAGATTAAGCCCACACAAGTCGCTTAAAGCAGCTTCTGGTGTGTTTGGGATGGCAAAATCTCGCAGGTTATGGTCCTGCTACCAACTAAATTTTTCTCTTAAGGAGAAATTAAAATTTATTAAAAATTTATCCTAATCTTATTACTATCTAAATAAACCCTAAAATTAGTTTCTAAGACCTAAGTTATCCTAAAATGATTTCTTAATGAAAGTCTTCAATTTTTGAGGATTTTGCTTCAAATATTCTAATTCAAAAGACTATTATAAATATTATGAAATTAACCTAATCCTATTTAACAACTGTTAAATATAAACTACACTAAAACTAAAACTAACTAATTATTCTATCCCAGTTGAGAGCAAATTAAATAGTATATTAATTATTAATTAATATTTCAAGTAAACAGAAAGATAAATGATCAAGATTTAAATGAAAATATTTAAATCATTCTGCTATATATTCACAATAACATGAAATTTAAAATAGACAACTACTTTTTAGGAATGTTTTATTAATTAACAATTAATAATCAATACTAAATATCTGAATAAAAGATAATATTCATAATAAAAACATTGTAATAATACAAATGAAATCAAAATAAACATAAATATGTATATTATTAAGATTCGAATTTTCAATAAAAATATTAATCAATTCAATAGAGTAACATACTCATTCAAATAGCAATATAGTGTTAACAGAGTATAATATCAAATAATGAATACAATCATAACCAAGTATAACTATACCAATAGTATAACTAGAAGATGATATATTGAAATATATATATAAAGTGTTCAAAAATAGTACCGAATAGTGATACCAGTCTAAGAACTTTAAGTCACACTCCTTCTCCGAAGGTAAAACTCCAGTAAAGAGATAAAACTAGTACTGAAATGATATTTTAATGATGTTTTTCTTCTCATACTCCATCCCCTCTTTACATCAAAATTAATAGTTTATATAACCCCACTAGTCTTTCATTTCAGTTTCTAATAAGTGCTATAATGAATACAACAGGAATCCTATTCCTATTTAGTTGCATCAAATCTCTTCAAAAAGACACCTGTCATAAACATTATACTATGGGATAAAACAGTCAGTTAAATGACTAGCCTGTATTATCTCCTGATTCATAGGAACTGACATATTCATGGCGATCTTGAACATCCAATCCTTCCAGAAGCACCAACGTATGCCAACTGTGAACAAAAACAACCTGTGTTTGCTTAGGATAACGATACCATGTACACCTGTAACAAACGAAATAAAATTCTTATTAAAACCATATTAACAGAAATAAAAATAAAACAAAACAAATTATATGCATGCCTGCAAAATCTACGATTTGCAGGTATGCTCATTAAAACTTTTATTACCTGTCAAAAAGAGAGATAAACCATATAACCAAAATAGAAACGACGTCAAGTTCTATTTTGTAAATTTATTACTCTTCTAGCTTCAGAAAGTTTAGCTTTGAGCCTGATAATTATCAGCTTCTGTCGATCTACTTGCTCAAGCAAGTACTGGTTTGTGTTTATCATTGATTTTTTTGCTTCCTTGTATCAATTCTTCTTCATGTTCATGTCCTTCCATCTATTAACCCAATTTAGTAATTCTACCCTGAATGTTTTATTTTCTTCATCTTTTAAGGCTGTGTTTGCTTAACATTCTTTTAATTCGTTTTTTTATTATGCGATTTTGGTTTCATATACTCTGTCAAGTACCTGTTGAAGGGTTTATTCATCCTGATCACAAAATGTATCATCTGACTGAGAAGAATCAAGATTATTCACATCTTGATCTGGTGATGGAATGCTTATAAACGATGGCTCAGAGCCAGACCCACAAGCATCCATACATGATGGTGTTGCTTCAAACTTACTTGGTTCAATAATGCTTTTGGCCAATGATTTTTCATGATTCTCCTCTATAGGAATAGGTTCATCCATATGCATGGTCTCGGGAATCAAAGATGAAACATCATCCTCAAATTGGACAACAACTAGCTGAGCATTCTGTTGAATGGTTACAGGAACAGAGGTTGTCGTTGCCGTATTCATGCTTTGAGTGAATCTTCGTGTACGAACGAACACAAGACCTTTTGGCTCGAAACTTCCTCTGTCACAACAAACCTGTGCTAACTGTTCAAGTTTTTGCATGGATTCATCACCAAGTTTTTTAGAAGTACACAAATCAAAGGGGGTTTCATGAGTAACAACATCAACATTTTCATCATTTGTCAATTCGCCATCCACCTTTGTAGGTGTACTGAAACGTTTGTCAGATAGGGATTGGTCCATATTTGTTTCAGCATAACAGGGATCGACCTTAATGGTTCCATCATTACTAATACGAGTATCTATAGGTGAACTTGCTTCCTGTAGTTTACTATCCCCTAACTCAGCCTTATGAATATCATCCACTTCAGATTTTAATGGAGCTTTATGCTTCCTACGAGTTTTAGAAGGAGGGTTTGGCCAATACTATGTTGACCCTAGTTTATTTTCAACCAAGAACTCATCCCAAGATCTACAGCTAAGAAACAATTGATGCTGGATTAAAATTTTAATCAGACCATGGTGGAACAAACTCCTATCAGGGTTGCCTATGGTACTTTGCACTGAATGTGCCATTTTTTCAGACTTTGAAGTAAGTAAAAAGGAAGATTGAGATTACAACCCTTCAATGCTAACAGTAATCACAGATGATAATAATGAAGATGAGAGAGACGGTCATCACAAGAGACATACCTAACTAGGATTTCATAAAATGCTTGCCATTCTGGTTTTAAGAACCTAACTGAAACCCCAAATTTTAACTTTGCATTGGCAGGTAAGGGTAACAGTAATGACCTACATCTCTTCTTATCGACATTTCCTCCTTTAAACCAACGTTCTCCGGTTTTAGGAATCTTTGTCGCTTCTGCAATGTTATACTCATCGATTATAAATTTAAAATCCCCAATATGAGCTACATTTTCCCTCAAGCTCATAGCAAATTGTTTGGTAACTTCTGCATTATGACCACTAAAACATCTAAAAAACGGACCCCATCCAATCTTTTCGAATAGTAGAGCGACTTTCTCATTAGCTTCCACCAACTCAGGCCCTGAAGTCTCAAATCGACTGAGAGGGACCATTGTCTCTTCACTGCAACTCCGGTTTTGGGTTGAAACAAATGAGTTTGTGAAAATCGAAGGAATAGGTATCCATGTGAAAGGCATTATGCGAAATGTCAAATCTCCAATTGATTCATACGTGACAGAGATGAGAACCCCAATTTTGGCCATGTTAACCAAATTGGGAAATAATGAGAACAACAGCCAATGTTTTGCGCTTTGATTAATGGATAAACTAGCCACGACTAACCGAATTCTTCAGAAAACAGTATGTTAAAACTTCAAACTCTAACTAAACTTTCATATCCAAAGTAATTCAATTCAGAGATTGATCATTGAAGCATTGATAATACCCAGTCTGGAATGATAGCCTCGTACAGCATCATGAATGGAAATGACTATCAGTCATTTATGGAATTGAATTCCAATGACACGAT